>CM022951.1:28429672-28787115 GCA_012931725.1 Litsea cubeba | reverse complement strand
AAAAGACATAGACCACTAAGGTTAAACCAACTGTGTTCTTTGATCATGGTTGATTCAAAGAAAAGCCTTGTCCAGAGTGTGGAGACAGCTTGACTGTTCTAGGCAAGGGTCCTCCAAACGGGTTCATTAAGTAATCCTACCCTTACCTGGGGGCAATTCTATCAATCAAGATTTCATAAGACCGGGTTAGGAGGCCTATGTGTACTCTCTCGTCTTTTAAAAAAAAAAAAATAAAAAAAAATATAAAATTTTAAAATAAAAAATAAAAAATAAAAAAAATTTTCAAAAAAAAAATCTTAAAAAAAAAAATAAATAAAAAAATAAATAAAAAAAAAATAAAAAAAAAGATTTTTTTAAAAAAAAAAAAAAAAAAATCTTCAAAAAAAAAAAATCTTCAAAATCTTCAAAAAAAAAAAACTTCCGTCATTTTGGGTTTAGATTGGAGAAATCTTGGTCTTCTCTTTCTGAGCACTGGCGCTCGCGGAAATCGCTGAGCCCGTGTTCAGATTGGAGTGCCTTTTGCTCTCTTTGATGAACCCGATATTGGCCTTTCAAAAAAAAAAAACTCGTCATTTTTAGATTCAGATCCGAGAAATCATGGTTCATTTCTTTCTGAGCACTGGCGCTCGCGGAAATCGCTGAGCCCGTGTTCAGATTGGAATACCATCTGCTCTCTTTGATGAATCCAATCTTGACCTTTCAAAACAGAGAATCTCATCTCATAGATGCGGTCTCAAAACATTTGTGTCTAGCGGTACTAGTACGCCCTTTCAGGGTCTACTGTATTGCGACCGGCACATTTGTAACTCCAACTTTATACTTCTTCTTACCTCGAGCAAGCTCTGCTTCTCGATAAGTCGAATTTAAGTTCACAATTGCTTCTAGCAGTCACTGGATGCCCATTCCGGGCTTACCATATCCTGCGATCAGAACAATTGTACCTTCTATGGCATTTTGCCTTCCTTCATATTGCTTGGGTCGCCTACCTTCGAGCAATTTTGAAAAGACGAAACCAAGAACTTTCCCATTTATGATCATATATTTTTGTGATTACTAATGGATGTGGTCTTGTTTCAGAAATTTCGAAAAAACTAACAATGGCAGCTTCACTAACCATTACTTTCGACGAAAGCAAGCACCAACTCATGCTTCAACAGAAGCAAACCACGCGCACCTACAAGCGCCCATCAGCTGCCGAAGTGTCAACTCCCTCGGCAACTCTGTGAACTCCGGGTCGACCTCGACTCCCCGGACTATCGTCTTCGGGACGCTGGGGACCATTCCCACTTCCTGAGGAACAAGCTGCTCCCTCCAAGAAGCAAAACTCGCCTCTCAACGTGTCACTACCGTGACACCAAAGGCGAGCACCAGAAGACCTGAAGCCCGTGGCAGCCCCACGAAGCCTCAACCCGCAAAACAACCAGGTCTATCCCAAGACTTGGTCCCCAAGACCTTCACCAAAACAGAGAAGGTCCCGGACAATCCACTAAGCCAGCATTCCTGGCCCCACTCAAGGAGAACCAGTTCTATCCTCTTGCTTACATGAAAGAGGAGAGACCCATCTCCAACCTGACTTCAAAGTCAACCCAGCATGAGCCGGCTTGTTCCTACAAGCCCAAAATCAAGTCATGCATCACAAGGCCTCCACAAGCACCTGCTAAGGCCTACAAATCTGCAGTTCGACCCTTCATATCTACAGGGGCCGAACTTCAAAAATTCAAAGCTTCGCTGCAACAGGCGAAGGATAGGGTTCGCATCCTGTCCTTGCCCAGCTACAGAGAAGACAGGCTCGGCTGCTGCGCCCGAGGGAGTACATCCTTCATCGTCAGAGCCCAGTCAGAGCTGACCGAAGCTCAAATTGCTCGCCGTATACGCCGCCGCGCGTCGTACCGACAAAAGAGACTACAGAAGCAAAGGACCCAGCCTCCCACACTTCAAGTCTCTCCCAAATGGAGTCGAAAAAGAAAGACCCAACCAAGTTTGCTGCCGTCCATATGGTTGGAAAAACCAGAAGGCGCAAAAATCAGCAACAAAAATCCATGTCCGACGTCCAATGACCCGCGCGTCTCCAGGACAAGAAGACATTCAGAAGAATTCCCCTGCTCCTTCAAGCAAAGGACAGCAGAGTGATCCTTCCTCAAGCTCCTCTTCGAAAAAGAATGAGCCCCAGCTCAGTCACCAGGACAGTTTCTTCGTTCGAATCACGAAGGATGAATGTCCTGGCTACAAATTCTGAGCCACCACCCCAGCAATCACCTCCAGAAGATGCGATCACCCGCATCCAGCAGTTGGAACAGGGCCAGCAGAGGATTGAAACTCTGATGGAAAACCTTCTCCTCGCCTTCCAAAATCAGGCGAACAATGAAACCTCCTCCGAATCATCAAGACGACGAGGTAAATAGAGAAGAAATGAGTCACGCGCCCTTACCAAAAAGGACGTAGACAGGTATCCTCGCCAAAGCAAAAGAAGAGGATATACTCAAGGAGCATGGGATCAAGCCACCATATCCCTTATGGATGGACTCGGTCCCGTTCCCCACCAAATTCACGCATCCTACTCTCCAAACATATACGGGGAAAGGATCAGCCAGACAGCACGTCATCCACTTCAAGATCCTGACAGGAGCTATCGCTGGATCAAGATGCACTCAAGATCCGCCTCTTTGCAAGTACCCTAAAAGGTACGGCCTTCGATTGGTACTCCACTCTGCCGGAGGACTCAATTCCAAAACTGGGCCATGCTAGAGACACGCTTCCTGACTCACTTCAAAGGTGAAGATCATCCCGCTACTATGGCTCAGCTGTGCAGCCTAAAACAGGGGGAGAATGAATCAACATATGTACTTCATTCACAAGTGGAAAGCAATGGCATACAAATGCTCTGATGTATTGCCACAAGCGTCGCTAGTCGACATCTGCCGAAACAACATGAGAGCCAGAATCCGCTCCATGATCATCGGCAATAAATCAAAAAACCTGGGAGAACTCCTAGAAGCTTCCATGGAAGCTGAAACGGGTGATTAAAGACCTCAACAGTCAGAAATCATCAAAGAAAGAGCCAACCGCCATTGCAACCTCTAAACCAAAGAAGAAAGAGGTCCTCAATGTGCAGACCAAGCCAGCTCCTCAGCCACCAAAGAAAGCTGAAAACAAAGCTGCTGGTAAGAGACCTGAACTCTCTGATGCCTTCAAAGAACGAGTAGAGAAGAAATACCCGTTTGATGAAGATGTTGATGAAATCTTCGGGGCTCTTGTGGCAAACGGCAAGCTCACCTTGCCTGAACCAAAAAGACCGGGTGATGTTGGCAAAACCAACGATCCTCGGTACTGTCCATACCACCAGATGATCTCGCATCCTCTCAATCAATGCTTCGTTGTGAGAGAGAAAATAAATGAGATGTGGAAAAACGGAGTCATCACCTTTGACAAAAACTATGGGTCTGCCTCCGTCAACATGGTGACATGTGGACAAACATCAAGATCACCGAAGAAGAAGATCACTACTTCCTTCAAGGTGATAAACTCAATCGAAGCGTCCGAGGAACTGGTTCCTTACCCGACACCAGACGGACAACCGATATGGGTACATCCCGATCTCCTGGAAGATGAAAATTGGGAGGTCGTGAAAATAAAGCCTACAGCTCAACAGCGAAGGCAGGCTAGGAAACATCTCCTCAAGCTCAAACGGCAAGAGAAGACCCAGCCAAAACTAGAGGTCAAAGAAAAGGCAGAGGCTTCCTCTACCGCTTCACTGGAGGTAACAAAAACATCCCTTCCAGAGACTTCAAAGGAGGCAAGGAAATTCACTCTCAGTGATTTCATGCCACCTCAATTCAAAGAAGCCATGCAGGAGGCATCATACTCTTGCAATTCGGTAGTTGGATTCTCCATTGATGGATACGAATCCAGCGACACCGATGATGGATTCGAACCCAACTACACAGATGAGTGGGAGGAGTCCCTTGAAACAGGAGAATATCTCTCCGATGAAGAATGGGTTCCTGAATCTCATCTTATGCCAGTAATCTGGTATAACCCCCTACAGCCACAAAGGATCCTGGTCTGATGATGAAGAAGACAAGAGGCTGTACAAGAAAATGCTGCTGACCCTAGCACCTCTCATTACTCCAGTGGAAATCAAACAATGTTGAGCCACAAAGAGATGATGAAGAAGAAGATCCGGCTCCTATGCCTGATCTTGAAGAATATGCAAGGATCTTGCAGCGACTCGCTCTAGAACAAGAGCAAGAACGCGTCAACGAGCCTCCTCGCAATCCAGAGCCTGAAGTCCCTGAAGACCATCAGGTACGTCCTCCCTTAACTCCTGAAAATGGAGGAAAATTGCTGGATAGACGATCCTCTCACATCCGAGGATGAGTCTGACTCCGATCAGGCAACGTCTCCCGTCAGAGCTTCCTGTAATGTGATAATTCGGGATTATAGCTCTTCCGAAGCATCGTCTGATGAGAGCACTTACACTCCGGCGACGCCTAGCAATGTATCTTCTGGAGCCACCTCGTCTCATGTGACTTTCACTGAGATGACACCCTCTCAGGTTTCTTCTCCTGAGACTGTGACTTCAAAGTTCACACCCTTCCTGACTGAAGAATTCCCAGCTATTGATGCTTGGGACGATGATTTAGTCAACGAAGAAGAAAGATTGCTGGATGCTGTTCAGGACTTGTTCCCGGAAAATGCTCCATGCAACACAATCACTGAGGATGGTAACTCTGCTGCTGATGCATCCTCAGCAAATGAAAAACGACAGCCTCTTGATCCTGAAGACAATCTTCCAAACGAAGACCCTTCTCAAGAAGCTCTCGAAGTTGGTAGAGGCACCCGCTCTGGCCGGGACTACCACAAAAATTACAACCAATCTTCCTTTACATATGTAAATCCTTCGGGAAAAGATGTTGTAAGCGCCCCTAGTGGCAACAATGATGAACATGCAGGCCCTAAGGAGGCTTTCAAGTATGACTTGATTGAACACTTCAAGCACATACCTGCACGTCTGCACATCCTAGATTTGTTGCGAATGTCTCCGCACACTCGTGATAATCTCATCTCAGAATTACAAAAACTGAATGAGGATGTCGACAAACATGCCCCGCAAGTCCTCCAAATTGAAATGGATTACCGGGTCAAAAACTCAGAAGCCTCCTCAAAGGGAGAAAAGAAGAAAACTGAGGGATCATGCATTGAATGCCTCTCGGTTAAAAAAGCAGCCAGTGCAACCATCGCCTTCACAAAGGATGACCTCCTACTTGGCGAAACCAGGCATAACCGACCCCTGTACTTCACA
Source organism: Litsea cubeba (assembly GCA_012931725.1). Taxonomy (NCBI): domain Eukaryota; kingdom Viridiplantae; phylum Streptophyta; class Magnoliopsida; order Laurales; family Lauraceae; genus Litsea; species Litsea cubeba. The sequence continues at coordinate 28,781,813 of CM022951.1, read as the reverse complement.
GGGTATATCAAGGAAATGCCTATGCATAGAGTTCAGATCGACCCAGGTTCTGCACTCAACCTCATCTCCACATCGGCTCTTGAAGAGTTGGGCATCCCACCCAGCAAACTGAGCCACACATCTGTATCTATCTTTGGATACGATGGGAGTACTCAAAGGCCTATCGGCAAAATCAGGTTCAAATTGCAGATCGGTGATCTTATCTCTGAGGTCACAGTGTATGCAATAAAGACCCCTTCATGCTACAACATCCTTCTCGGACGCCCTTGGATCCATGAGAATGGTGTTGTCCCTTCAACTCTACATCAATGCATCAAGTTTGTTGGCGACGACGGCATGATACATCGAGTCTTTGCGGATAGAAAACCCTTCAAAGGTAAAGAAATCCACTTCGCAGACTCACAGATGTATGAAGGTGAAAAAGAAGAAGAGGAGAATCATACAGCATCCTTTGCCGAAAATCTCCAGAAAGATAAAGGCAAAGCTCCTCAACAATCACCGAAGAAAACAAACCATCCGGTAAATCTGAAGAGAGCATGCAAACTCCCTTCATCATCTCCCTCAAATCTTCAAAGCCTTTGGTCATCACAACTAAAGTGAAGAAGGCAAAACAAAAGCCTGGGGGCAAATTTTTTTGTCTCTTTCGTGTCATCATGCAAGACACGGACTCGGATTCAGAGCCAGAAGACGACACATCGTCAAGCCAAGCTGACACTCAGCAAGTTCAGCCTGCTCTTACTCCAATGGAGACAACTTCTGACATAGAAGATCCTACGTCAGCTTCCTTCGTTGTTCCAGCAACTTCAGCAAAGGAAAAACCGATCTTCTTCCATAGATCGGATGCTTCTTCATCAAACTCCATGCTTGAACCTTTCCAAAATAAAGGTACGCCTCAACTATCCTTATACAGTTCTGTGGCACAAGCTATTATGAAGAAAATGGGCTATGACGCTCAAAACCCAGTCGGTTTGGGAGAAGGACGCGGTATTCTCACGCCATTGGGGCCCGTCTTGACCAAAAGCCAGCTGGAAGATTGGAGACTCTATGGCTATGTAGAAAAGTCTTCACACGGGTTAGGGTATGATCCTGACACTCCCTTGAGACAGTTGACACAAAGGCTTAAAAGTCAATATACTGACCAAGCCTCAACATCTCAAATCCATGAAGACATCGATCTCCCTGGATATCTCTTTGATGAGTCACCTGACAAAGATCCAGGAAGCTCATCCAATTGGCACGATTTCTCCGAAAATGAAGAGGAGTTGTCCGATGGCACAGACGTGTGGACTTCTGACCCAGAAGAACCCTCATCTCCAAAAGAAGTAGCCTACTTCGACTCGGTTTCAACAGGCGATTGGGATCATCTCATAGCAAGCCTTGGGAAAATTACCGATCAAGAAGACCCGTGGAAAGGAACAAAACCTTGGTCTGGAAATGCCCTTGAAACCCCAGAAGGTTTCGTTGAGCTGGAAGCCTCCGAAAATATTGTGGAGGAACCACCTTCGAACCTTCCAACAGAAGATCCTGTTCAAAAGATAGACTTGGGAACACCAGATAACCCACGTCCTGTATTCATAAGCAAGAATATAAAGGATGATGAGTTACCCGAGTATATCGCTTTTCTTCGTGAGTTCGTTGATTGCTTTGCATGGTCTTATGCTGAAATGCCAGGCTTAGACCCCAAAATAGCAGTTCACAAACTCAATCTTCAAGAAGACATCAAGCCTGTCAAGCAAGGCCAAAGAAGATTCCGTCCAGATGTGATGGATAAAATTGAACAAGAAGTTCAAAAACTCAAAAGCGTCGGCTTCATCCGTGAGGAACAACATCCTGAATGGTTGGCCAACATTGTCCCCGTGACAAAGAAAAATGGGCAGATCAGGGTCTGTATTGACTATAGAGACCTGAATGGCGCATGCCCAAAAGATGAATTTCCGCTCCCCATACCAGAGGTAATGATTGATAATACCTGTGGATTCGAGCGAATGACATTCATGGATGGCTTCTCTGGCTACAATCAGATAAAGATGCATCCTGAGGATGAAAAACATACATCCTTTCGAACCCCATTTGGCGTATATTGCTACACTGTCATGCCATTCGGTTTGAAGAATGCTGGTGCCACATATCAGAGGGCTATGATGAAAATATTCCAAGATATGCAGCACAAGACGGTTGAATGTTACGTTGATGACCTCGCCGTCAAAAGCAAAAGAAAAGAAGATCATCTCGAAAACCTTCGAGAAGTCTTCCTCCGGCTTCGCAAACACAAACTGCGAATGAATCCATTGAAATGCTTCTTCGGCGTCTCGTCGGGTAAGTTCCTCGGATTCTTAGTTCGGAAAGCTGGAATAGAGCTTGACCCCATAAAAGTCAAAGCCATTCTAGAAATGCCCTCTCCAAGAACCTTGAGAGAACTCAAAGGGCTTCAAGGGAGATTGGCCTACATTAGACGGTTCATCTCCAATCTTTCGGGGAAATGCCGTCCATTCTCCCGGTTGATGAAAAAAGGTGTAAACTTTGTCTGGGATGCTGACTGTGAAGCTGCTTTCCAAGACATCAAATCATACCTGACAAAACCTCCAGTGTTAGCTGCTCCTACCACTGGAAAACCATTCATCTTGTACACAAGAGCCCTTGATCACTCTCTGGGAGCTCTGCTTGCGCAAGAAAATGATCAAAGAAAAGAAGCTGCTCTATATTACCTCAGCCGCATGCTAGTAGGTGCAGAGCATCGCTACTCTCCAGTCGAAAAAGAATGTCTTGCAGTGATGTTCGCCGTACAAAAGCTGCGTCACTACTTGCTTTCCAACACAGTCTACCTGGTCTCGAGGGTCAACCTCTTGAAGGTCCTTGTCACAAAGGCAGGTTCTCTCAATGCTCGACTGGCAAAATGGTCCATCCTTCTGTCACAATTTGATATTAAGTATGTACCACAAAAAGCAATCAAAGGGCAAGCTCTAGCGGACTTCCTCGCAGAGCATCCATTGCCTAAAGATTCTCCACTCAGAGATGATCTCCCAGACGAACCAGTCTACAATGTGGAGACTTTCTCACAAAGTGCCTCCTGGGACATGTACTTTGACGGTGCAACCAGGACAAATGAAAAAAGACAGCTGATCTCGGGAGTTGGCATCCTCTTTGTTAGCCCCGACAAATACATGATTCCACACGCTTTCTCGCTACTGGAACCATGCACAAACAATGCAGCTGAATATCAAGCTCTGATCTTAGGATTGGAACTCGCCATCGAATCCGGTATCACTATGCTGGAAGTCTTTGGAGACTCTCAACTGATCGTCAACCAGATGAATCAGAAATTTGAAGTCAGGAAGCCAGATTTGCTGCCCTACTACAACAAGGCACAATCACTTCTGCAAAAGTTTGACGTCTGTCACATCACCCACATTCGTAGAGGTGAAAACATACGTGCAGATGCCCTAGCCGGACTTGCCGCATCCATGGCAATCCAGGAAGGGGAAAACATGCAAATAACAGTGTGTGAAAGGAGAATCCTTCCTCCTCTTAACACACACCAAGCAGTTGCTGAATGCCACCAAGTGGTCGGAAGTCGGATTTCAATCCTTCAAACTTCAATCGGCGACTGGAGGGATCCGTTCATTGATTACATTATGTTCGGAATCCTACCTGAAGATCCAAAAGAACGGGTAAGCATCCAAAGGCGAACCCCAAGCTTCCATTTGGATATTCCATCAAAAATCGTTTACAGGAAATCCTTCAACGGAGTACTTCTACGCTGCTTGTCACAACAAGAGGCTGAAGAAACACTCAAAGAAGTTCATGCTGGTCTTTGTGGAGCTCATCAGGCTGGACCTAAGCTCTATGATCAGATAAAAAGGTTAGGATATTACTGGCCTACCATGGTAGCTGATGCAATGCAATTTGCTAAGCGCTGCCAACAATGCCAAGTTCATGGAGATTACATTCACATGCCTCCAGAATGGCTGCATCCTACAGCGATCTCATGGCCTTTCGAAGCCTGGGGTATGGACATCATAGGTCCTATTTCTCCCCCTTCAAGAAAAGGTCATCGCTTCATCTTCGCCGCTACGGATTATTTCTCCAAGTGGTCAGAAGCATTTGCGTTTAACGAAATGAAGACCTCATCAGTCCTTCAGTTCCTACGCACCAACATCATTTGTCGTTTCGGTATACCCAAAAGATTCGTCCATGATAACGGGCCACAGTTCCGGGATCATCGATTCTACAGGTTCTGCGACAAATACAAAATCCAAAGCTGTCCTTCGACTCCATACAATCCGGCAGCAAACGGGTTAGCAGAAGCTTTCAACAAGACACTCTGCAAAATCCTCAAAAAAAATGGTCTCTAATCACAAAAGAGACTGGAGCGACAAAATGTCTGAAGCTTTGTGGGCCTATCGAACCACCGTTCGAGGACCAACCCATAGCACACCATTCTCCTTGGTCTATGGATGCGAAGCTGTCGTGCCCTTGGAAGTACAAATTCCTTCCTTGAGGGTATCCTTGCAAAATGACATGACTCAAGAAAGCAATGTCAAATTGCGACTCCATGAGCTGGACAATCTCGATGAGAGACGGCTCGAAGCTCAACAAAGCATTGAACTTTACCAAGCACGTATGGCAGGATCTTTCGATAAAAAGGTCAGGCAACGCGCCTACAAAAAGAATGACTTGGTTCTTGCGGTAAAAAGACCAATGGTCTTCGCTCACAAGTCCAAAGGCAAATTCGAGCCAAAATGGGAGGGACCCTACGTCATCGACAAAGTTTTCTCCAATGGCGCATACGCACTCCTAAACATGGAAGGTGACAGATGTATGCTGCCCATCAATGGCAAGTTCTTAAAGCGGTACTACCCTTGAAGACTTACCCAACTGGGTAAGAGCAATGCCTGTACGGCCAAAACCGGTTTCCAGGTACACGCTCGCTAAACCCACCCTTTTTAGAATTTTCATGTCAAATATTGAAATTTCTAGAAATCTAAAACAATGCTTACTTTCATCGTTTCATTGTTCAAAAAAAAAAAAAAAAAAAAAAAAAAAAAAAAAAAAAAAAAATCCAAGTTTAGGAACCTTTCCCTAACTTGACCAAAATTTTCAACCCTTGAACCCAAAATTCATGGTTTGAAACAAAATCCGGATTCAGGGATTTCCACCCTAGTCCACCCTGCCTTTTACCGCCAAAATGGTTTTAGGTCAAAACTTATGACCCTCGTGTCTTTAAACAAAAAAAAATGGTTTTTCAAAAAACCGCGAGGAAGCGACGCTTAGTCGATACTCGCACAAATCGGAAGCAAGTGAACCACGTTCGACACTTCCAAAATCGCAGGGAAGCGACATTTCGTCGATACTTGCAAAATCCAAAACCGTGGAGATGCAACATTTCAGTTGATATCCACAACCCAAATTTCAAAGGTTCGAAAAAACCTAAAAAACTGTGGAGACGCAACATTTCAGTTGATATCCATAACCCAAAGGTTCGAGAAAACCACAAATTTCAAAAATCAAGGGGAAACGACATCAAGTCAGTACCCGCAAAACCAAAATTTTTGAAAAGCAAGGATGCGACATTCCATCGATACTTGCACCCAAATCCGCGAGGATGCGACATTCCATCGATACTCGCAACCGAATGAGCAAGGATGCGACATTCCATCGATACTTGCAAGAACATTCAGCAGGGAGGCGACTTTTAGTCGATACTTGCATTTTTTGAAAACCAAACTGGCTATAAATGCCATCAAAACAGGCTATAAATGCCACAAACCGGCTATCAATGCCACCAAAAATAAACCGGCTATCAATGCCACAAACAAAAAAAAAAACTTGGATTTCAAAAAAAAAACCCGGCTATCAATGCCACCAAAAATAAACCGGCTATCAATGCCACAAACAAAAAAAAAAAACTTGGATTTCAAAAAAAAACCCGGCTATCAATGCCACCAAAGCAAAACAGGCTATCAATGCCACCAAAATTGGCTATAGATGCCACAAACAAAAAAAAACTCGGCTATCAATGCCACAAGAAAAGCTGGCTCTCATGCCAAAATTGGCTTCCATGCCACAAACAAAAAACCTGGCTTTCATGCCAAAACAATCATTTGACAAAAGATTTTCACAAAACGACAACCTTTTGATCAAATCCCATTTAGCAATTACTTTTATCACAAAAAGATTCAAGTGAGCGTAGGGATAACAAAAAAAAAAGAGAGCATCCCATTTAGCAATTACTTTTATCACAAAAAGATTAAAGTGAGCGTAGGGATAACAAAAAAAGAAAGTGTTCACAAGCACTACAAAAAAAAGAGTACCAAAAAAAAAATACAAGTGGTACCAAAAAGAAAGTGTTCACAAGCACTAAAAAAAAAAAAAATATAAGTACCAAAAAAATACAAGTGGTACCAAAAAAAAAAAGAAAAGAAAGAAAGATGGTTTCTGTATACAGGAGCTCAATCAAAAATGGTCTCCAGCCAAGAGTTCAGCTCCCCAAGCAGACTTTTAGCCTCAGCTGTCAAGGATTCCAAGGCACGCTTCTTCAGGAACTTGCCATGAGATGCTGGAGTGGGCTGTACCCCTTCTTTCACACCAGGAAGCTTACCTCGAGCAGCTTGCCATTGTTTATCCTCATCAAACTTCCTTTTGAGAACCTGTTCGGCATCTGCAACATGGTGAATCAGGACACTCTCCCTGTCGCGAGCTTCTATTATGGCAGTCCATTTGGCAGCAACTTGTGCCTGCAGAAGCTCAAGACGTTTCCTGGCCTCATCGACCTCCCTATCAAGGATGTTAAGGTCATGTGTCAGCTCGATGATGGTTAGCTCTTCTCTATTCCTCTTTCGGACTGCCACCTTCTTGCTTTCTGTAGCCTCATCTAGGTCAGACTTAGCCTTATCAGCAGGGTCCAGGAACATCTCCTTGAAGAACTGGTCATCAGCCAAACTCACGGTCTCAAACCACTTGTCACCCAGTGCAATGATCCTATCAACGATCGCCCTGGCACCTGTGACATCCAGACCAGCCTCTTCAGCATCACTGAGAATCTCCTGAACATGCTGGATCATGCCAAATCCGACTTCCAAGTGCCCAGAAAGGAGAGTCTCAATCCAAGAGCGCACAACTCGCATCACCACCTTCTTCGCAAAAAGAAGAGATGGCCCAGCTGAGGATTCGCCCAACTCCGTTGGTCGGCTACTCATGTCATCATCTGTTGAAAGAGTAACAAAAGAACTCTTTCCAGCTGAAGCTGCTCCTGCTCGGGAAGGAATCTCAGCGCGAGGAATCTCCTCAATATTGTCAGAGCTGGTCCCAGGAATCTCTACCTCTGGATCAACCTCTGGCATCTCTTGCTCTGGAAGCGACGGACCCTCCTCTGCCACTTCAAAACCTGCAAAGGAAACACAAAAAGGTATGAGTATGACCCTGTTTGAAAAACATTATCAGAGTTATAACTACAAAATACCTTCTTCGACGACTGGCGGAACACTTTCTTCCTCCATGAACTCATCGAAAGCATCATCAACGTTTGCGTCCATCGATGGTTCAAAGTCATCAGAACCCTGTGGCAAGTCAGCTGACCAAAAAAAGTGTTAGCAAACCGAGTCACAAACAAAAAAAAAGAGAGCAAAAGAAGTCGTACCAATTGGAGATTCTGGATTTACTCCAGAATCCCTAGGTTCTTCTTCAGGTGCCTCAACAGGATCCATCACCACCTCATCGGTTGGGACCTCAGGCATCACCAAGTCTTCCTCTGCTAAAAAAAAAAAAAAAAAAAAAGAAGAAAAGCAGAAACAAGAAGCAAATCATAACATGGAAAAAACCCATGAAAAGAAATGGAAAGAGAAAAAGGAAGAATCATACCTTCACCGACGGTCTCTTCTTCTCGGCTTCTCTTCTCTGGAGGCTCGTCAGCATCCACTGGCACATCCTCATTGATAGTAAGAGGAACTTCCAAGTTAGGAGAATCCTCATGCTGCCCCTGGCTGCGATGATGACTCCTCCTCCTCTTACTTCTGCGGGCTCGCTTCTTAGAAGAACCTACCCCGCTGTCAGAGTCAGGTTTCCCACTTGACTCATCACTGGATGGTCTGCTCTTGCCAGTAGACTCCACGGAAGCTTGCCTCTGCGCCGCTTGCATCCAAGCGCCAAGTTCGGCTTCCTCCTGTTCTAGCTGCTCCAAAGCCTCGTCAGGTATTTCTCGAACAGCTTCAGAACCGATGACGCCCTGGTCACCGAGAAAGCCTATCTTGTGCTTCTCTCCAGAAAGGAAGGCCCAAACTTCCTCTCGCCGGATGCCATCCGACTTTCCAAGGCCCTTTCCAGATGCCAGCTTCACATCAAGCTCCTTCCTGGAAAGTCCCCGATACGCCGAGAAGCTCTCCGCGAACCACTTCGCAAAGCCGGCAGTCCGGGAAGTTAACAACACAGGATAAGAAATCATGGCTGTAGTGTCTTCAGCACTATAGAAAGCCCATGCATTTCTCCCGTCCTGTAAACCTCCAAAGCGCTTCACCATGCTTGAAGGCGCTCCAACAACGCCTTGAGAAAAGCCCAGCTGCAAAGCAAAGCGAGAGGGTACATACGGCTGGATGTCGACGAAAAGATGTCTACGGTACACCATCGTGCCGACACGTATGCTGAAAAGCCACTCTCTCTCTGCATTTGTCAAGGAATAATGCCTTCCCGACCCCGCCCTGGTAGAGTCTCGGGAGGCACCAAAATCAAAAGCCTTCTTCCGCAACTCCGGAGAAAGCTTTACTGAAGATTGCCCCATCTCGACGTCCCTGAACCGTCGGATCCTCATGCGGGCGAACAAAAGTGATTCGGACACGGCTTTGCCCTTAGCCAGTCGAATCATCAGAGGATCATCATCCTGTGCAGCACCCAGCCGATGGAAGCCAGGACAGTGGTATACATACCACGAATAAAAGATATGGGCTGAAAATACCCTATTCATGGGAAGCCCAAGCCGAACTAGAAAAGCAGCAGCCTGCAGTTCGGTACACAGGTAGGAGTAAAGAGCAGGCACCAAAGCAAGCTGCTCTCCAAACGCCATCTGACAAGCCGGGAAAATACAATGCGGCCTGATGTGCGTTCCATCTCCTCCAGCAAAAATAGCCTCACCAAGCCAATAAGTGAGGTACACAGCGAGATCTCTCCTCAATGCAATGTCAGGACATATGGCATTTGTACTTGCACAGAAATCTCTTAACTCTTCTTGCATGGCCAAGATCTTCTTTGAACTTGGATCCTGAGCTCCAGCTTCCTGGGTCATGCTATCAGAAGGCTCCCTACTATCAAAGAAGTTGGGGAATGAAGAGCAAAAACTCTTCCAATTGCTGGATCTAACTTTCGAACCTCCCTTCTCCTTCAAAAAAACATAGAAGGCGACGAGTTGAAAGTATAAAAGCCTGAACTCCTCAGACTGCCCCTCGAGGACGCTGTCAATCGGCATAAACTCCTCATAGAGTTTGCCGAGGATAGGCAATCCGGTAATAGCGCTCAGCTCCTTCAAGGAAAAACCAATCTCACCATTCGTCACAACGAAGGTATTGGTTTGAGGGAGGAACGACTCCAGCATAGCCATGAAGGCCTCGTCGGAAAAGATCACGGTCTCCCTAAAGGCGCGGACCGCATCAAAAATCCCGGCTTCCTTCAAAACGGCGCCACCAATCAGCAGGACGCGATCAGTCCACGACTTCCATTCGGAGTCAGCATTGAAACGACCTCGAAGTCGAAAAGGCTTGATCCAATTGCTGCCGTCACCGCTGAAAATGCCAAGGCCCACCGGTCTCAAATCGACCGACGGATAATCAGAGCCCTGGTAGCCGCTGGATGGCATCAACAAGTCCATGTCAACAGGCGACCTCTCCGTATATCCAGGAGAACCGCCGACAAAAACCCCGGTCTTGATTACATTTGTCCTTCTCACCCAACTTGGAGGATCTTCCCTCTTGGGGCACGTGGGGGCAAGGCTCAGAATCGAGACGGTGCGATCAAACATCGACCGGGTAGTAACAGTCTTCTTCTCACCATCTGCTGTGAAGGAAAACTGAAAAGATCTCCTCTGGTATGTAATGTCGTCAGGGACCGCATCACCAAAGAAGAAGGTAGGCTTGGGCAAAATGCTCTGATCTTCCATCAGCCATGGACGACTGCTTACCATGATCTTATAAAATTCCTCTCCCTTGAGAGTGATCAGTCGCTGCCTCATCTCATCTCTGTTGAGGGAGTCGCACTCTTCCAGGTTTCTTTCAACATACTGGACCTTCTCGAAAGCCTGCTGAACGGCCGGATTAGAGGATCTAGAAGACCGACGAGGTACGCTTGTAGCAGGCTCTTTACCCTTGTTCGCTCTGGAGGAACCACCTAAAAAGGATGGAAAAGAAAAAGATCAAACATCAAAATGACAGAATCTCGCTAAAAAAAATCTGGCGAAATTTTGACATGATGACGGGGCAATTCCGAAGAAAAGGAACTATCCCGAAAGAAATAGAAAGCTTGAAGATGGGCTCAACATCGCTGCGAGCTCCGAAACTCCAAACTTTCGAAACCTAAAAGTCTCCGCAAAATCAGGAAGGGCTCAACATCACTGCGAGCTCCAAGTTCCCAAATTTGCAAACACTTTCAGGTATGCAATCACATCATGCTACAAGTTTAATTTACAAATTAAAGGCATGCATGAACATCTTGGTTTGCGAAAAAAAAAATGCATTATCATGATGAGCAAAAGAAAAAAAAAAAAGAAAAGAAACTTTCTCTAAAAAAAAAAGAGAGGAGGAAAGAAAACAAAAAAAAAAAGGAAAGAAACGAAACTCTCTCAAAAAAAAAAAGGGGAGGGAAAGAAAAAAAAAAAAAGAAAAAAAAAGAGGAAAGGAAAAATTTTTAGGGGCTGGCCCACAGGCCGTGGCCCACAGGCCACGTGGCCGTACGGCCAGATCCGTACGGATCTGTCCGTACGGCCCACACAATAAAAAAAAACAAACATGAAAAAAAAAAAAAAAGAAAGAAAAGAAAGAAAAAAAAAAAAACACGTGTAAAAAAAAAAAAGGGAGGCAAACACGTGAACAAAAAAAAAAAAAAAGAAAAGAAAAAGAAAGAAACAAAAAAAAAAAAAGAAAGAAGATTTTTTTTTTTCTTCCTACAATGAAGTTTTCTTGAAAAAGAAGAACTTACTTGAAGCCATTGATGGAGAAGAAGAAGAAAACTCTTGAAGATCTTGAAGAAGAAAAGCTCTTGGTCTTGAAGCCCTCTTGAGATTATTGCAAAAGAAAGTAATAAGAGCAAGAGATCCAACCTTCTCTTTGCTTTTATAGAGGAGAGCAAACCAAAGAAGGAAAGAAGAAAGAGGTAAGTGTTACTAATTAGTAACCTTACCAAAAGAAAGAAATTAGAAAGATTCTTTCCAAAAGAGAGATATCTTGAGAGATTTTCTCCCAAAAATCAATCTATGACGGATTCTTTCCCAAAAGAAAGATATCTTGAGATATCCTATCCCAAAATAAAGGGATCTTGAGAGATTTTCTCTAAAAATCAATCTATGACGGATTCTTTCCCAAAAGAAAGATATCTTGAGATATCCTATCCCAAAATAAAGGGATCTTGAGAGATTTTCTCCCAAAAATCAATCTATGACGGATTCTTTCCCAAAAGAAAGATATCTTGAGATATCCTATCCCAAAATAAAGGGATCTTGAGAGATTTTCTCTAAAAATCAATCTATGACGGATTCTTTCCCAAAAGAAAGATATCTTGAGATATTCTATCCCAAAATAAAGGGATCATGAGAGATTCTCTCCAAGTAAAGATATTCTTAGATATTCTCTATCCAAATGAGATATTTTGGATATTCTTTACAAAAATGACACCATATGAGATCTAAGCCATTTCAAAAGCTTAAGGTCCCATGGGTTAGCCCATATGAGCCAGGTTTGACCACCTAGGCACAAAAAAAAAAAAAAAAAAAAAAAAAAAAAAAAAAAAAAAAAAAAGAAAATTTTTTGGGCTTTTAGTCAAAGAGAAATCCCTCTTACCAAGAGCATACAAAAATGGTTCCATGCCTCTTTTGAGTTGATTGGACCATACAAAAGAAAATTCCAAGCCCCATGAGCTTCCAAAAATCAAACCATCCAGCCTCATCTACCAAATTGAGCCAAAATCTTGAAATTGACATTCCATAAAAATCAAACCAAATCCTGGTCCCCTAACTTGCCACATACAGCCTGTTAGGTCACAAGACCAAAGCCAAAAACCAAAACCTGATCCCCTAACTTGCCACATATAGCCTGTTAGGTCACAAGATCAAAACCAAAATTGATCCCCCAACATTCCACATACAGCTTGTTGGGTCACACGATCAAAACCAAACCTGACCCCCTAACCTGCCATATATAGCCTGTTAGGTCACAAGGTCAAAACCCAAATCCACATCCCTGATGTCATCTTCAAAACTTTGCCTCGAGATGGTACGTGATCCCTTTCACCACCATAAAATTCCCCTGGAAGCTCAAAAGGCTACAAATACCAAAAAGAAAGATTGCTCAAAGACTCTTGGTCAAGTCACAGGCTCTCCTTCAAAAAATCTCTTCGAGGCACATCGACTACAAAAGTTAAGCAACTCGCCGCTGTACCTCGAGGGGGCATTTGTTGACACCAAAATGTCACTTTGCCTTTTCAAGATCCAAAGAGCTACATGAAGTCGCAACCTGCCATAAATAGGCAATGCTGCTTCCAAAAATAAAATCTTGTCAGAATCAAACAAAAACTGCAAGATTCTTCCAGACAGCCAAAAGAGGAGTACGCAAGAAGTTTCAAGCCATTTCAAGATCATTTGGCCTAACTTCGCTTCTCCGACAGCCAAATCAAGCCTCTCGGCGGTAAAGCTCTCCGGGACCATGGTTTCCAAGACAGAACCTATGGATCATCTTAAAATGACTCCAATAGGTTCCCTGTCAAATTTCAAGTCAATCGGACATCGGTTGACCGCACATCAAACCGCGACATCTTCATCGCGATAAAAAGCAAGTCTGCAGGTGATAGGACCCCAAACGGCTTCGAAACTCAAACAAAAGCCTATGGTTGGTCTTATTTATTGCTCAAAAGGCTTCACACCAAATTTCAGGTCATTCCGACATCGTTTGACCCAGTTTCAACTTCTGACGGGAAATCGGCAACTCTGCGCGACAAAGTCTTCGGCTTTCTCAGGAAATTGGAAACTTTGCAGAATAAAATGCAAGGATTCTCATCAGGTTTCCTACAAAGAAATCAGGCCAATAAATGGTCAAAATGTCAAAGAAAAGTACAGAAGAAAAAAGAATCAGAAAAAGGCAAAAACGGACGCAAAACGGGACCAAAAAGGGGGAAAACCCCCCCAGGGTCGCAGACCCCTGCGACCCTGGGCCAGGGTCGCAGGCCCCTGCGACCCTGGCCCAAGGTCGCAGGCCCCTGCGACCCTGGGCCAGGGTCGCCGGCGACCATGGACCCCGGGGTCGCCGGGAAAGCCCCGGAAACCCCGGTTTTCGCCGTTTTTTCGCGATTCGAGAAGCCCAGCCTCTGGTACTTTCCAAAATTCATGCTTTTGAGACACCAAGTCCTCTGATATCCGTCCAAAACACGGGTAAATCATCAAGAGTATCAAAGATAGTATTGATCGCCACCCGGTCAACCAAAAAAAAAGTGTGCTTTCCACCCGACCGATCGAGAAATCGACAGGACAGATGGCACCGACCCGCTGTTGGCAACAAACACCTGAAATTACATGGTCATCTGATGTCGATCTACATGAAGATCCATCGATGATCATCGACAGAAGAATTCCAAAAGACGTGGCACGGCCCGCGACTCTTCAGCTGCTCGGCGACCACTTAATGCGATTAATTGACTAGCTTTATTACAGTCATTAATCCGTTTCTTTGGACGGCCCAATCAGAAGCAAGCATTTGGGAGTTACAAGTCAAGAGATTCATGGCATTTAACCCATGAAACTCCTCCCATCATGGCGATTAAAGGCGATTAAATGCCCTCAATCTCCTCCGGCCAATCAGAAGCCAAGAAAAAAGAGTTACAAAATAAACAATTCAATTTTGTAACTCCTCCCATTATGTGGCTTAATGACATTAAAAGCCCATAAACCCACCTAAAAGGCTACCTAAAAGCCTATAAATAGGAGGGCTCTCCAAGAAGAAAGGACATCAGAAAAAATCGGAAAAACACACAACAAACATCAGACAGCAGTCAGAAATCCAGAGAAAAGAAAAAGAGAGAAAACTCTGCAGAAGTTCTACACCGGCCACCGCAACAAGGTGACAAAAGTCCCTTGGGGGGTACCCCCCCCAAGGTCCTTGCCTTCTCCTCCTGCCTCCAATGGCTTAGATATGGCTTTTCAGCCCGTCTACTCGGTTTTTTATTGGACATAGGACCTTCCTTTGGTCTTTGTCTTCTAAAAACCCGAGGTTATAGCCAAGCCAAGCGAATCAATAGCATCCTCTGTTCTCATCTGCATGGATGATGGCGAAGCCCACATATGGCTTGCGACCGTCAATCTAAACGAGTCCCCTACAATCTCCTGAGAAGTTAGATCCTCCTTTTCTTGCTTTTCATTGTAGTTTGTATTTTTTTAAAAGAGACAAAAATCACAATTCTTGTCTTTCATTATTGATAAGGATTGTAAATCGGCTATAAACGCCAAAATCGGCTATAAACGCCAAAAATCGGCTATAAACGCCAAAATCGGCTATAAATGCCAAAAAAAATCGCCTTTCACGGCAAATCAAGAAAATGTCTCTTTTCTTAAATATATGTGCAATGGAAAACTTGAAAGAAGTTGATTTCCTTTTTACTTGCGAAGGTTGATCTTCGGATCACCACTTGCAATTCCAAGTAAAATAGAAAATCTGGCACACCCACAAAAAAAAAAAGAAATGTTGATGCACGCCCCTGCCCCCCGGTTACGAAAGGGTCGGACCCGACGGACTCCCACGTCCGCCGACCTCGGTAGGAACTCGAGCAGGAGCGCGGTCCATCACGCCCGAGGGAGCACATCCTTCATCGTCAAAGCCCAGTCAGAGCTGACCGAAGCTCAAATTGCTCGTCGTATACGCCGCCGCGCGTCATACCGACAAAAGAGACAAGAGAAGCAAAGGACCCAGCCTCCCACACTTCAAGTCTCTCCTAAATGGGTCGAAAAAGAAAGACCCAACCAAGTTGCTGCAGTCCATATGGTTGGAAAAAACCAGAAGGCGCCAAAAATCAGCAACAAAAATCCATGTCCGACGTCCAATGACCCGCAGCGTCTCAAGGACAAGAAGACATTCAGAAGAATCCCCTGCTCCTTCAAGCAAAGGACAGCAGAGTGATCCTTCCTCAAGCTCCTCTTCAAAAAGAATGAACCCCAGCTCAGTCACCAGGACAGTTTCTTCGTTCGAATCACGAGGGATGAATGTCTTGGCTACGAATTCTGAGCCACCACCCCGCAATCCACCTCCAGAAGATGCGAGCACCCGCATCCAGCAGTTGGAACAGGGCCAGCAGAGGATTGAAACTCTGATGGAAAACCTTCTCCTCGCCTTCCAAAATCAGGCGAACAATGAACCTCCTCCGAATCATCAAGACGACGAGGTAAATAGAGAAGAAAATGAGTCACGCGCCCTTACCAAAAAGGACGTAGACGGTATCCTCGCCAAAGCAAAAGAAGAGGATATACTCAAGGAGCATGGGATCAAGCCACCATATCCCTTATGGATGGACTCGGTCCCGTTCCCCACCAAATTCAAGCATCCTACTCTCCAAACATATACGGGGAAAGGATCAGCCAGACAGCACGTCATCCACTTCAAGATCCTGACGGGAGCTATCGCGGATCAAGATGCACTCAAGATCCGCCTCTTTGCAAGTACCCTAAAAGGTACGGCCTTCGATTGGTACTCCACTCTGCCGGAGGACTCAATCCAAAACTGGGCCATGCTAGAGACACGCTTCCTGACTCACTTCAAAGGTGAAGATCATCCCGCTACTATGGCTCAGCTGTGCAGCCTAAAACAGGGGGAGAATGAATCAACATATGACTTCATTCACAAGTGGAAAGCAATGGCATACAAATGCTCTGATGTATTGCCACAAGCGTCGCTAGTCGACATCTGCCGAAACAACATGAGAGCCAGAATCCGCTCCATGATCATCGGCAATAAATCAAAAAACCTGGGAGAACTCCTAGAAGCTTCCATGGAAGCTGAAACGGTGATTAAAGACCTCAACAGTCAGAAATCATCAAGAAAAGAGCCAACCGCCATTGCAACCTCTAAACCAATGAAGAAAGAGGTCCTCAATGTGCAGACCAAGTCAGCTCCTCAGCCACCAAAGAAAGCTGAAAACAAAGCTGTTGGTAAGAAACCTGAACTCTCTGATGCCTTCAAAGAACGAGTAGAGAAGAAATACCCATTTGATGAAGATGTTGATGAAATCTTCGGGGCTCTTGTGGCAAACGGCAAGCTCACCTTGCCTGACCAAAAAGACCGGGTGATGTTGGCAAAACCAACGATCCTCGGTACTGTCCATACCACCAGATGATCTCGCATCCTCAATCAATGCTTCGTTGTGAGAGAGAAAATAAATGAGATGTGGAAAAACGGAGTCATCACCTTTGACAAAAACTATGGGTCTGCCTCCATCAATATGGTGACATGTGGACAAACATCAAAATCACCGAAGAAGAAGATCACTGCTTCCTTCAAGGTGATAAACTCAATCGAAGCGTCCGAGGAACTAATTCCTTACCCGACACCAGACGGACAACCGATATGGGTACATCCCGATCTCCTGGAAGATGAAAATTGGGAGGTCGTGAAAACAAAGCCTACAGCTCAACAGTGCAGGCAGGCTAGGAAACATCTCCTCAAGCTCAAACGGCAAGAGAAGACCCAGCCAAAACTAGAGGTCAAAGAAAAGGCAGAGGCTTCCTCTACCGCTTCACTGGAGGTAACAAAAACATCCCTTCCAGAGACTTGAAAGGGGGTAAGGAAATTCACTCTCAGTAATTTCATGCCACCTCAATTTAAAGAAGCCATGCAGGAGGCATCATACTCTTGCAATTCGGTAGTTGCATTCTCCATTGATGGATACGAGTCCAGCGACACCAATGATGGATTCGAATCCAACTACACAGATGAGTGGGAGGAGTCCCTTGAAACAGGAGAATATCTCTCCGATGAAGAATGGGTTCCTGAGTCTCATCTTATGCCAGTAATCTGGTATAACCCCCTACAGCCACAAGGATCCTGGTCTGATGATGAAGAAGACCAAGAAGCTGTACAAGAAAATGCTGCTGACCCAGCACCTCTCATTACTCCAGTGGAAATCAACAATGTTGAGCCACAAAGAGATGATGAAGAAGAAGATCCGGCTCCCATGCCTGATCTTGAAGAATATGCAAGGATCTTGCAGCGACTCGCTCTAGAGCAAGAGCAAGAACGCGTCAACGAGCCTCCTCGCAATCCAGAGCCTGAAGTCCCTGAAGACCACCAGGTACATCCTCCCTTAACTCCTGAAAATGGAGAAAATTGCTGGATAGACGATCCTCTCACATCCGAGGATGAGTCTGACTCCGATCAGGCAACGTCTCCCGTCAGAGCTTCCTGTAATGTGATAATTCGGGATTATAGCTCTTCCGAAGCATCGTCTGATGAGAGCACTTACACTCCGGCGACGCCTAGCAATGTATCTTCTGAAGCCACCTCGTCTCACGTGACTTTCACTGAGATGACACCCTCTCAGGTTTCTTCTCCTGAGACTGTGACTTCAAAGTTCACACCCTTCCTGACTGAAGAATTCCCAACTATTGATGCTTGGGACGATGAATTAGTCAACGAAGAAGAAAGATTGCTGGATGCTGTTCAGGACTTGTTCCCGGAAAATGCTCCATGCAACACAATCACTGAGGATGGTAACTCTGCTGCTGATACATCCTCAGTAAATGAAAAACGACAACCTCGTGATCCAGAAGACAATCTTCCAAACGAAGACCCTTCTCAAGAAGCTCTCGAAGTTGGTAGAGGCACCCGCTCTGGCCGGGACTACCACAAAAATTACAACCAATCTTCCTTTACATATGTAAATCCTTCGGGAAAAGATGTTGTAAGCGCCCCTAGTGGCAACAATGATGAACATGCAGGCCCTAAGGAGGCTTTCAAGTATGACTTGATTGAACACTTCAAGCACATACCTGCACGTCTGCACATCCTAGATTTGTTGCGAATGTCTCCGCACACTCGTGATAATCTCATTTCGGAATTACAAAAGCTGAATGAGGATGTCGACAAACATGCGCCGCAAGTCCTCCAAATTGAAATGGATTACCGGGTCAAAAACTCAGAAGCCTCCTCAAAGGGAGAAAAGAAGAAAACTGAGGGATCATGCATTGAATGCCTCTCGGTTAAAAAAGCAGCCAGTGCAACCATCGCCTTCACAAAGGATGACCACCTACTTGGCGAAACCAGGCATAACCGACCCCTGTACTTCATAGGATATATCAAGGAAATGCCTATGCATAGAGTTCAGATCGACCCAGGTTCTGCACTCAACCTCATCTCCACATCGGCTCTTGAAGAGTTGGGCATCCCACCCAGCAAACTGAGCCACACATCTGTATCTATCTTTGGATACGATGGGAGTACTCAAAGGCCTATCGGCAAAATCAGGTTCAAATTGCAGATCGGTGATCTTATCTCTGAGGTCACAGTGTATGCAATAAAGACCCCTTCATGCTACAACATCCTTCTCGGACGCCCTTGGATCCATGAGAATGGTGTTGTCCCTTCAACTCTGCATCAATGCATCAAGTTTGTTGGCGACGACGGCATGATACATCGAGTCTTTGCGGACAGAAAACCCTTCAAAGGTAAAGAAGTCCACTTCGCAGACTCACAGATGTATGAAGGTGAAAAAGAAGAAGAGGAGAAACACACAGCATCCTTTGCCGAAAATCTCCAGAAAGATAAAGGCAAAGCTCCTCAACAATCACCGGAAGAAAACAAACCATCCGGTAAATCTGAAGAGAGCATGCAAACTCCCTTCATCATCTCCCTCAAATCTTCAAAGCCTTTGGTCATCACAACTAAAGTGAAGAAGGCAAAACAAAAGCCTGGGGGCAAATTTGTTGTCTCTTTCGTGTCTATCATGCAAGACACGGACTCGGATTCAGAGCCAGAAGACGACACATCGTCAAGCCAAGCTGACACTCAGCAAGTTCAGCCTGCTCTTACTCCAATGGAGACAACTTCTGACATAGAAGATCCTACGTCAGCTTCCTTCGTTGTTCCAGCAACTTCAACAAAGGAAAAGCCGATCTTCTTCCATAGATCGGATGCTTCTTCATCAAACTCCATGCTTGAACCTTTCCAAAATAAAGGTACGCCTCAACTATCCTTATACAGTTCTGTGGCACAAGCTATTATGAAGAAAATGGGCTACGACGCTCAAAACCCAGTCGGTTTGGGAGAAGGACGCGGTATTCTCACGCCATTGGGGCCCGTCTTGACTAAAAGCCAGCTGGAAGATTGGAGACTCTACGGCTATGTAGAAAAGTCTTCACACGGGTTAGGGTATGATCCTGACACTCCCTTGAGACAGTTGACACAAAGGCTTAAAAGTCAATATACTGACCAAGCCTCAACATCTCAAGATCATGAAGACATCGATCTCCCTGGATATCTCTTTGATGAGTCACCTGACAAAGATCCAGGAAGCTCATCCAATTGGTACGATTTCTCCGAAAATGAAGAGGAGTTGTCCGATGGCACAGACGTGTGGACTTCTGACCCAGAAGAATCCTCATCTCCAAAAGAAGTAGCCTACTTCGACTCGGTTTCAACAGGCGATTGGGATCATCTCATAGCAAGCCTTGGGAAAATTACCGATCAAGAAGACCCGTGGAAAGGAACAAAACCTTGGTCTGGAAATGCCCTTGAAACCCCAGAAGGTTTCGTTGAGCTGGAAGCCTCCGAAAATATTGTGGAGGAACCACCTTCGAACCTTCCAACAGAAGATCCTGTTCAAAAGATAGATTTGGGAACACCAGATAACCCACGTCCTGTATTCATAAGCAAGAATATAAAGGATGATGAGTTACCCGAGTATATCGCCTTTCTTCGTGAGTTCGTTGATTGCTTTGCATGGTCTTACGCTGAAATGCCAGGCTTAGACCCCAAAATAGCGGTTCACAAACTCAATCTTCAAGAAGACATCAAGCCTGTCAAGCAAGGCCAAAGAAGATTCCGTCCAGATGTGATGGATAAAATTGAACAAGAAGTTCAAAAACTCAAAAGCGTCGGCTTCATCCGTGAGGAACAACATCCTGAATGGTTGGCCAACATTGTCCCCGTGACAAAGAAAAATGGGCAGATCAGGATCTGTATTGATTATAGAGACCTGAATGGCGCATGCCCAAAAAAATGAATTTCCGCTCCCCATACCAGAGGTAATGATTGATAATACCTGTGGATTCGAGCGAATGACATTCATGGATGGTTTCTCTGGCTACAATCAGATAAAGATGCATCCTGAGGATGAAAAACATACATCCTTTCGAACCCCATTTGGCGTGTATTGTTACACTGTCATGCCATTTGGTCTGAAGAATGCTGGTGCCACATATCAGAGGGCTATGATGAAAATATTCCAAGATATGCAGCACAAGACGGTTGAATGTTACGTTGATGACCTCGCCGTCAAAAGCAAAAGAAAAGAAGATCATCTCAAAAACCTTCGAGAAGTCTTCCTCCGACTTCGCAAACACAAACTGCGAATGAATCCATTGAAATGCTTCTTCGGCGTCTCGTCGGGTAAGTTCCTCGGATTCTTAGTTCGGAAAGCTGGAATAGAGCTTGACCCCATAAAAGTCAAAGCCATTCTAGAAATGCCCTCTCCAAGAACCTTGAGAGAACTCAAAGGGCTTCAAGGGAGATTAGCCTACATCAGACGGTTCATCTCGAATCTCTCGGGGAAATGCCGTCCATTCTCCCGGTTGATGAAAAAGGGTGTAAACTTTGTCTGGGATGCTGACTGTGAAGCTGCTTTCCAAGACATCAAGTCATACCTGACAAAACCTCCAGTGTTAGCTGCTCCTACCACTGGAAAACCATTCATCTTGTACACAAGAGCCCTTGATCACTCTCTGGGAGCTCTGCTTGCGCAAGAAAATGATCAAAGAAAAGAAGCTGCTCTATATTACCTCAGCCGCATGCTAGTAGGTGCAGAGCATCACTACTCTCCAGTCGAAAAAGAATGTCTTGCAGTGATGTTCGCCGTACAAAAGTTGCATCACTACTTGCTTTCCAACACAGTCTACCTGGTCTCGAGGGTCAACCTCTTGAAGGTCCTTGTCACAAAGGCAGGTTCTCTCAATGCTCGACTGGCAAAATGGTCCATCCTTCTGTCACAATTTGATATTAGGTATGTACCACAAAAAGCAATCAAAGGGCAAGCTCTAGCGGACTTCCTCGCAGAGCATCCATTACCTAAAGATTCTCCACTCAGAGATGATCTCCCAGACGAACCAGTCTACAATGTGGAGACTTTCTCACAAAGTGCCTCCTGGGACATGTACTTTGACGGTGCAACCAGGACAAATGAAAAAAGACAGCTGATCTCGGGAGTTGGCATCCTCTTTGTTAGCCCCGACAAATACATGATTCCACACGCTTTCTCGCTCCTGGAACCATGCACAAACAATGCAGCTGAATATCAAGCTCTGATCTTAGGATTGGAACTCGCCATCGAATCCGGTATCACCATGCTGGAAGTCTTTGGAGACTCTCAACTGATCGTCAACCAGATGAATCAGAAATTTGAAGTCAGGAAGCCAGATTTGTTGCCCTACTACAACAAGGCACGATCACTTCTGCAAAAGTTTGACATCTGTCACATCACCCACATTCGTAGAGGTGAAAACATACGTGCAGATGCCCTAGCCGGACTTGCCGCATCCATGGCAATCCAGGAAGGGGAAAACATGCAAATCACAGTGTGCGAAAGAAGAATCCTTCCTCCTCTTAACACACACCAAGCAGTTGCTGAATGCCACCAAGTGGTCGGAAGTCGGATTTCAATCCTTCAAACTTCAATCGGCGACTGGAGGGATCCGTTCATTGATTACATTATGTTCGGAATCCTACCTGAAGATCCAAAAGAACGGGTAAGCATCCAAAGGCGAACCCCAAGCTTCCATTTGGATATTCCTTCAAAAATCCTTTACAGGAAATCCTTCAACGGAGTACTTCTACGCTGCTTGTCACAACAAGAGGCTGGAGAAACACTCAAAGAAGTTCATGCTGGCACAAGTAGGAGTAAAGAGCTGGCACCAAAGCAAGCTGCTCTCCAAACGCCATCTGACAAGCCGGAAAAATACAATACGGCCTGATGTGCGTTCCATCTCCTCCAGCAAAAACAGCCTCACCAAGCCAATAAGTGAGGTAAACAGCGAGATCTCTCCGCAGTGCAATGTCAGGACATATGGCGTTTGTACTTGCACAGAAATCTCTCAACTCTTCTTGCATGGCCAAGATCTTCTTTGAACTTGGATCCTGAGCTCCGGCTTCTTGGGTCACGCTATCAGAAGACTCCCTGCTATCAAAAAAGTTGGGGAATGAAGAGCTAAAACTCTTCCAACTGCTGGATCTAACTTTCAAACCCCCCATTCTCCTTCAAAAAATCATAGAAGGCGACGAGCTGAAAGTATAGAAGCCTGAACTCCTCAGACTGCCCCTCGAGGACACTGTCAATCGGCATAAACTCCTCATAGAGTTTGCCGAGGATGGGCAATCCAGTAATGGCGCTCAGCTCCTTCAAAGAAAAACCAATCTCACCATTCGTCACAACGAAGGTATTGGTTTGTGGGAGGAATGACTCCAGCATACCCATGAAAGGCCTCGTCGGAAAAGATCACGGTCTCCCTAAAGGCGCGGACCGCATCAAAAATCCCGGCTTCCTTCAAAACGGCGCCACCAATCAGCAGGACGCGATCAGTCCACGACTTCCATTCGGAGTCGGCATTGAAACGGCCTCGAAGTCGAAAAGGCTTGATCCAATTGCTGCCGTCACCACTGAAAATACCAAGGCCCACCGGTCTCAAATCGACCGACGGATAATCAGAGCCCTGGTAGCCGCTGGATGGCATCAACAGGTCCATGTCAACAGGCGACCTCTCCGTATATCCAGGAGAACCGCCAACAAAAACCCCGGTCTTGATTACATTTGTCCTTCTCACCCAGCTTGGGGGATCTTCCCTCTTAGGGCACGTGGGGGCAAGGCTCAGAATCGAGACGGTGCGATCAAACGTCGACCGGGTAGCAACAGTCTTCTTCTCACCATCTGCTGTGAAAGAAAACTGAAAACATCTCCTCTGGTATGTCATGTCATCAGGGACTGCATCACCAAAGAAGAAGGTAGGCTTGGGCAAAACGCTCTGATCTTCCATCACCCATGGACGACTGCTTACCATGATCTTATAGAACTCCTCTCCCTTGAGAGCGATCAGTCGCTGCCTCATCTCATCTCTGTTGAGGGAGTCGCACTCTTCCAGATTTCTCTCAACATACTGGACCTTCTCAAAAGCCTGCTGAACGGCCGGATTAGAAGATCTAGAAGATCGACGAGGTACGCTTGTAGCAGGCTCTTTACCCTTGTTCGCTCTGGAGGAACCACCTGAAAAGGATGGAAAGAAAAAGATCAAACATCAAAATGACAGAATCTCGCTAAAAAAAAAATTTCTGGCGAAATTTTGACATGATGACGGGGCAATTCCGAAGAAAAGGAACTATCCCGAAAGAAATAAGAAAGCTTGAAGATGGGATCAACATCGCTGCGAGCTCCGAAACTCCAAACTTTCGAAACCTCAAAGTCTCCGCAAAATCAAGAAGGGCTCAACATCACTGCGAGCTCCAAATTTCCAAATTTGCGAAAACTTTCAGGTATGCTATCACATCATGCTACAAATTTAATTTACAATTGAATGCATGCATGAACATCTAGGTTTGCCAAAAAAGAGGGGCATTATCATGATGAGCAAAAAAAAAAGAAGAAAAGAAACTTTCTCAAAAAAAAAGGGGGAAAGAAAACAAAAAAAAAAAAAAAGAAAAGAAACTTTCTCAAAAAAAAAAGGGGGGAAAGAAAACAAAAAAGAAAAGAAAAGAAACTTTCTCAAAAAAAAAAAGGGGGAAAGAAAACAAAAAAGAAAAGAAAAGAAACTTTCTCAAAAAAAAAGGGGAGGGAAAGAAAACAAAAAAAAAGGGGGAAAGAAAACAAAAAAGAAAAGAAAAGAAACTTTCTCAAAAAAAAAGGGGAGGGAAAGAAAACAAAAAAAAAAGGGAAGAAAAAAAGGGAGATGGCCCACAGGCCACGTGGCCGTACGGCCAGATCCGTACGGATCTGTCCGTACGGCCCACAAAAAAAAAAAAAAACAAAACAAAAAAAAAAAGGAAAAGAAAAGAAAGCAAAAAAAAAAGGGAAAACGTGTAAAAAAAAAAAAAGAAGCAAACACGTGAAAGAAAAAAAAAGAAGAAAAGAAAAGAAAGAAACAAAAAAAAAGAAAGAACCTTTTTCCTACAATGGGGTTTTCTTGAAAAAAGAGAACTTACTTGATGCCATTGATGGAGAAGAAGAAGAAAAGTCTTGTAGATCTTGAAGAAGAAGAACTCTTGGTCTTGAAGCCCTCTTGAGATTATTGCAAAAGAAAGTAATAAGAGCAAGAGATCTAACCTTCTCCTTGCTTTTATAGAGGAGAGCAAACCAAAGAAGGAAAGAAGAAAGAGGTAAGTGTTACTAATTAGTAACCTTACCAAAAGAAAGAGATTAGAAAGATTCTTTCCCAAAAGAAAGATATCTTGAAGGATTTTCTCCCAAAAAGAAATCGATGACGGATTCTTTCCCAAAAGAAAGATATCTTGAGATATCCTATCCCAAAATAAAGGGATCATGAGAGATTCTCTCCAAGTAAAGATATTCTTAGATATTCTCTATCCAAATGAGATATTTTTGGATATTCTTTACAAAAATGACACCATATGAGATCTAAGCCATTTCAAAAGCTTAAGGTCCCATGGGTTAGCCCATATGAGCCAGGTTTGACCACCTAGGCACTTAAAAAAAAAATTATTATTATTTTGGGCTTTTAGTCAAAGAGAAATCCCTCTTACCAAGAGCATACAAAAATGGTTCCATGCCTCTTTTGAGTTGATTGGACCATACAAAAGAAAATTCCAAGCCCCATGAGCTTCCAAAAATCAAACCATCCAGCCTCATCTACCAAATTGAGCCAAAATCTTGAAATTGACATTCCACAAAAATCAAACCAAATCCTGGTCCCCTAACTTGCCACATACAGCCTGTTAGGTCACAAGACCAAAACCAAAAACCAAAACCTGATCCCCTAACTTGCCACATACAGCCTGTTAGGTCACAAGATCAAAACCAAAATTGATCCCCCAACATTCCACATACAGCTTGTTGGGTCACACGATCAAAACCAAACCCGACCCCCTAACCTGCCACATACAGCTTGTTAGGTCACAAGGTCAAAACCCAAATCCACATCCCTGATGTCATCTTCAAAACTTTGCCTCGAGATGGTACGTGATCCCTTTCATTACCATAAAATTCCCCTGGAAGCTCAAAAGGCTACAAATACCAAAAAGAAAGACTGCTCAAAGACTCTTGGTCAAGTCACAGGCTCTCCTTCAAAAAATCTCTTCGAGGCACATCGACTACAAAAGTTAAGCAAATCGTCGCTGTACCTCGAGGGGGCATTTGTTGACACCAAAAATGTCACTTTGCCTCTTCAAGATCCAAAGAGCTACATGAAGTCGCAACCTGCCATAAATAGGCAATGCTGCTTCCAAAAATCAAATCTTGTCAGAATCAAACAAAAAACTGCAAGATTCTTCAAAACAGCCAAAAGAGGAGTACACAAGAAGTTTCGGGCCATTTCAAAATCATTTGGCCTAACTTCGCTTCTCAGACAGCTGAAAAGGAGCTCTCGGCGGCAAAAGCATCGGAGACACCAAATCTTCGATCAGGGCCGATGGCTAGTCTCAAAATACTTCCAAAAGGCTCCACGTCAAGTTCCGAGTCAAACCGACAACGTTTGACCCTACATCAACCCTCGAACAGCTAAATCAAGCCTCTCAGCGGCGAGAACCACCGAGGCCATTACTCATCAGATAGAGCACATGGACGGCCTCAAAATGCTTATAAAGGGCTACACGTCAAATTTCAGGTCATTTCCACAACATTTGACCATAGTTTGACGCTCGGAAGACAAATCAGGCCTCTCGGCGGCAAAGCTCTCCGGAACCATGGTTTCCAAGATAGAGCCTATGGATCATCTTAAAATGACTCCAATAGGTTCCCTGTCAAATTTCAAGTCAATCGGACATCGGTTGACCGCACATCAAACCGCGACATCTTCATCGCGACAAAAAGTAAGTCTACTCGTGATAGGACCCCAAACGGCTTCAAAACTCAAACAAAAGCCTATGGTTGGTCTTATTTATTGCTCAGGAGGCTTCACACCAAATTTCAGGTCATTCCGACATCGTTTGACCAAGTTTCAGCTTCTGACGGAAAATCGGCAGCTCTGCGCGACAAAGTCTTCGGCTTTCTCAGGAAATTGGAAACTTCGCAAAATAAAATGCAAGGATTCTCATCAGGTTTCCTACAAAGAAATTAGGCCAATAAATGGTCAAAATGTCAAGGAAAAGTACAGGAGAAAAAAGAATCGAAAAACAGCAAAAACGGACACAAAACGGGACACAAAGGGGGGAAAA
This sequence comes from Litsea cubeba, assembly GCA_012931725.1. Taxonomy (NCBI): domain Eukaryota; kingdom Viridiplantae; phylum Streptophyta; class Magnoliopsida; order Laurales; family Lauraceae; genus Litsea; species Litsea cubeba. The sequence continues at coordinate 28,755,006 of CM022951.1, read as the reverse complement.
CCCCCCCAGGGTCGCAGACCCCTGCGACCCTGGCCCAGGGTCGCAGGCCCCTGCGACCCTGGCCCAAGGTCGCAGGCCCCTGCGACCCTGGGCCAGGGTCGCCGGCGACCTTGGAACCCGGGGTCGCCGGGAAGGCCCCGTAAACCCCGGTTTTCGCCGTTTTTTCGCGATTCGAAGAGCCCAGCCTCTGGTACTTTCCAAAATTCATGCTTTTGAGACACCAAGTCCTATGACATCCGTCCAAAACACGGGCCAATCATCAAGAGTATCGGAAACAATATTGATCGCCACCCGGTCAACCAAAAAAAGTGTGCTTTCTACCCGACCGATCGAGAAATCGACAAGACAGATGGCACCGACCCGTTGTTGGCAACAAACACCTGAAATTACATGGTCATCTGATGTCGATCTACATGAAGATCCATCGATGATCATCGACAGAAGAATCCCAAAAGACGTGGCACGGCCCGCGACTCTTCAGCTGCTCGGCGACCACTTAATGCGATTAATTGACTAGCTTTATTACAGCCATTAATCCATTTCTTTGGACGGCCCAATCAGAAGCAAGCATTCGGGAGTTACAAGTCAAGAGATTCATGGCATTTAACCCATGAAACTCCTCCCATCATGGCGATTAAAGGCGATTAAATGCCCTCAATCTCCTCCGGCCAATCAGAAGCCAAGAAAAAGGAGTTACAAAATAAACAATTCAATTTTGTAACTCCTCCCTGTAGACACCTCATTTGGCCCCTATGATAGCCTTAAAACACCTGTCATATATAGCGATGCCCCCATTTCACTCATAATTGAATGATTAATGGCATAATTCAGATTAATTAATGACAATGAAGATGCTTTTTGATAGTTTCAGACTTAGTTCAACGACTTCTAGAAATTCGTGAGAAGAAAGTCGAATCGCATTGAGATCTCGAGTCCAACTCACCTTTCACGCAAGGAGCGGACCACTACACTATTCAAACGTATTCCAGACCACTTAAGACATGCTTAGGCCAGTTCTTACAAAAATTACACCAAGTTTACCCAAATGCCATCCGATTACCCTAAGTTAGGAAGCCACATCCATTGATCCAGAGGTCCCCATCTTTTCTCAGCCCATAATCACTAGGACAGTTAGACCATTGGATTCTTCACTTCAAGAGCTTTCCGACGGTATGTAGAACGTCCAAATCCGATAAGCGGATCAAAAGTTATGAGTTTTCGAAGTTTGCCTTAGAAAGAGTAACAGAAATTCATCTAGGCACCACCCAAGGGGCGCCCACCCTACTCAAATTCACCTAGGCGGCCCATGTGTGGCGCCCTCACTAGTCATGGTCACCTAGGCGCCCCATGTGTGGCGCCCACCCTCCGAAATCACTAGTTTGACCTAAAATGGACCGGAACCACTCAACGTAGGGACCAAACTCCGAAAATGAATTGACTCCACCTAGGCACCCCATGTGTGGCGCCCACCCCACTCTTTATTCCATCTAGGCGCCCCATGTGTGGCGCCCATACTCTTCAGCCCACCTAGGCACCACATGTGTGGCGCCCACCCTATTATTCCACAAACTTAACTTAGGGCAGCCCGTAACCACTCCAAACAAAGACCCAAACAACTTTCCATCTAGGCACCACCCTTGTGGCGCCCACACTCTCCGGTCCACATAGGCACCCTGTGGTGGGCGCCCACCCTGTCCAGTCCACCTGGGCACCACCCTTGTGGCGCCCAGTCAATTAAGTGCTAGTGTAGGTCCCCTCAATTGAACATCTATCCATTCTATTCCGACTTCAGATGGGACCAAACTTTGAGAATGATCCGAACCACGTAGGCTCCACCCCATGGGCGCCTACCATGAACCAGTCCACATAGGCGCCAGCCCTGTGGCGCCCACCCTATGAAGTCACCTGGGCACCACCCCATGGGCGCCCGGCCTCTTTTCCAAACCATAATTTATCCCAAAACACTTAAGCCGCCTTGGGATGCGTGAAACCTTCTAGAAACACGAACTAATGAAGCCCTAGCCCTCCTAAACTCATCCCAAACCTCTATTTAAGGATCTCTTAACCTCATTTACAAGGGAGCTACCCTAAAAGAGAGAAAAGTATAGAGAATAAGCAAAAAGGAGAAAGGTAGCCACCATTAGAGAGAAATCTTCAGATCTAGAGGAGAAGAAGGGGAAATAGAGGAGAAGACTTCCATATCTTCAACTAGAGCTATGGTTCTTCGCGTAAGCCTCGTTCTAGGAACTTGAAAGGTGTGATTCAAACCGGTATTCCTAGATCTTTCTATTCTTCTGCTGCATTTTATCATCATCTTTGTTTAGAAACATGCTTAGGATCATTCATGCATCATAGATCTACATTAGTTCTTGATAAAAATGGTATCAGCATCTCATCATATTAATAACATGTTTAGATTCATACTAGTGGTGTAGATCTGCATTGATTTCGTAGTTCTAAGTGCTTAACTAGGTTAGATCTCGCATTTATAGCATCATCATCCTCATTTAGATCGAGGAGGTCGTGAAAAGCCTGTCTCAGAAGGCTGGGCGCCACCCACTGGGCGCCTACCATCTCTGGTTTGGCTAGGCGCCACCCTCTGGGCGCCTACCCTTCCGAGAAAGGGTTTGGGTTTTAGATCTCTACTTGTTACGTCATTTTCTCGTAGATTTGTTAGTTGCATCATTAGTAGTTCGCATTAGGACATCCGCATCAGTTACTAAATATCGGAAATTGTGTTGAAAATCTTAAGACTATTGTGCATTCATTGCGAATCTTTGAAAACCCTGACTGAGCAGGATAGGCACCACAGGTGTGGCGCCTAGGTGGACTGTTCCACCTTTGTGCACAAGTTTCGATCTCTCGCATTTAGTTCATTTAGAAATCGCATAACAATGATATGTTTGCTTGTTTGATATGTTTTGAACTTCAAATTATCATTTTTATCACACACCACCATATCATCTGAAACATAAAGTCATAAAAAACCCAAAAAAAAATCATCCTATCCCTTTACTAAGAAATTTCTAATTGAAACTTCCAATTAAACCAACCCGAATTAGCACACTAAAACACTTTAGGACTTAAGAAACCTAAGACTCTAATCAATTCACCCTCGGATTAACTTAAAATCCATCGAACCAAATCAAACCACAAGGCAGTCACCTGGGCACCACCCCCTGGGCGCCTAGCCTATCAATCCACCTGGGCACCACCCTCTGGGCGCCCAGCCTGTGAGCTCCACCTACACTACTCGTTTCTTGGAAACCAATCAATTAAAAACTAAACCTAATTAACTTAAATCTAATTCTTTCTCAACTGAATACTAAAAGATACTTTTCATCCAAACGCATTAAACCACAAAACCCAACTTCGAATCAACCTAGAACGTCAAAACCAAGCCGAACCTCAAGACAGCCACCTGGGCACCACTCCTTGGGCGCCCAGCCTGTCAATCCACTTGGGCACCACCCTCTGGGCGCCTAGCCTGTGAATTCCACCTACCCCGTCCATTCCTTAGGAAACCATTAAACCCAATTAATTGGAACCCGATTCATCCCCAACTGAACACGAATAAACACTTTCCATCAAATCCTAGACCCTTAAATCAAATCAAACCTGAGATTGACCAAAGAATCACAAAACCCAACCGAACCATAAAACACATCCATCTAGGCACCACACCCTGGGCGCCCAGTCTATTCCTTTTCATAAAAAGCCCTAAATTCACAACTTAACCTAATTAAAACCTCAAACCAATCCCAATCAATATAACATAATACCTTTAACCTTAAAACACTTGGAACCTTAATCGATTCGGACTTAATACCCAAAACCCGTTGGAACCGACCAAACCATAAAGATTCCACCTAGGCACCAATCCCTTGGCGCCTATCCTATCAATCCATCTGGGCGCCACCCCCTGGGTGCCCATCCTGCCAGTTTCACTTAGGCACCACCCTCTGGGCGCCTAGCCTACATTTCGAACCTACCCAACCAATTCAACTAAAAATTAATAATTAAACACCTTACAACTTAAACTAACTAAGACCAGAACCTTAATTAATCTCCGGACCCACAGACCAATAATTAAATCCTATCCGGCACAACACAAAATCACAGGCAAACCACCTGGGCACCACTCCCTGGGCGCCCATCCTGCCAATTACCTGGGCGCCACCCCTTTGGTGCCTATCCTTCCACTTGCACTAAAACACGAATCCTCGTTTTATTTCGAAACCCGGACTCGCATCACTTTGACATTAGAACAGCAGAGACATTAAAACATTTCTCAGAGTAAAACATAGCCCTTAAAACCCCCAGAATTCTGAAAAGAGATCGAAAAGTCTGAAAAGCATAAACTGTTAGGATAGGCTCCACCCCCTGGGCGCCTACCCTGTTTTTAATCTTGAATTGTGATTTTCGACTACTTTTTAGAATTCTGATTTAAATTAAAAATAACATAAGTTTAAAATATAGAAGAACACATTAACCAGATCCTTAAAATATCCCTAAACCACTCTCAATCAAAACCACAACTCACAACAAATCGAATCAATTAAGATTTTACCCAACAAACTGCTTAGGCGCAGGAACTATCAAACTTAGACTATTTGCACCCTAGGATTAAATTGGATTACCTTGTTAGGTAGCTTAGAGCATTAGGCTTCACCCCATCACTCTTCCTGTTCCGTTAGGGAATTGGGAAAGCTGATGTGGGCGGTCTAGGACCTTAGGTTAAGGTTAATCCGATGATCAATAATAAAACATTAATTACATAAATCCAAGTAAATCCCCTAGTTAGGCCCTTCTAGCCCCATATCAAAAATCCATAAAAACTATAAAACCAACAAAATAAACCCAAAAAGATTTTCCCTTTATTTCTTCCTCCACCTCAGGTGCCAAATATTTAACTGAACTTAATGATAAAAGGAAATGAAGAACTGACTTCTAAAATTGAATAAATGAGAATGACAAGATGAGATGAGTGATTTCACACACACTTTTTACTTCGGCCCATCGGCCACCCTAAAACAATCACGGCCCATCGGCCACCCTTAAACAAACACTGGCCCATCGGCCACCTCCAATCAATTACGGCCTATCGGCCTTTCATTTTTATCACTCGTGTATCGCACACGAAAAACACAGAAATCACAAGTCAAAGTCTCATTTGCATCATCATTTTGATTTGAAAAGTCAGCCTTTAAACCTTATTTTGCCAAGGGATCTGAAGGGGGTACCCGGGAACGGGGCCAATCCTCTTCTTAAATATTTGGCACCTCCCCCCATTTATTTTCTTTATTTTAGTTACTTTATTTTACTTCGATTTATTATGATTATGCTGTGTGAGGATTAACCTTTACTTGGACTTAAACTCATGACCCTAATTTGACCCTATATTACAAAGATCCAAAGAGACCCAAATTAATGTGACAGGACAACCGTCGTGTGTTGCCGGCAACACATTAGACGAGAGGAAGAACCCACCCACTTATTTTCTCCCCACATTTCTTCGGCTTTAGTCGAAGAACGGTGTTACGGCCGTATCCGTAGCTGGCGATCGTGATCCATTGATTTTGAGGATAGTCGGAATCCTCATTTTCGATGTAAAATTTAAATAGCATATATAGACGAATAGAGATTTCCCCACGCAAAATTCCCCTTTCTTTCCTTTTTTTTTTGGGGGGTCGAAATTCACATCCGACAGCCTGGCGATCGTGATGGGACCTCTTTTGTTTTCCTGTCACTTATTTGGGTCTTTCTGGGATTTTATTCTAGGACACGAACATTCGATCAATGATCAGATGCCCGTGTCCCATTCAGTTTAGGGTTGTTATGAGTGCAGTCCGAAAATTAAAACCTAAGGTCCGATTGGACCGCCCACTAAGCCTTCTCTAATTATAACATAAGAAATAGACCATCATTAGAACTTTCCCTTTCATCACTAAATTCAAAATTCAAAAAAAAAAAAAAAAAACTCTTTCCTCTTCCCTCCCTTCTATTTTGAACAAAAAAAAAATTATCTTGGTGATACATGATATTGTTTGATAATTGCTTTGGAAATCGAATATAAGATGGCCTATCAAAATCCACATCGAACGATTGCATCCCAAAGATCATACATCCCCGACTCAAGTTACCAATCTCACACGAACAACATGACTCAAGATTTTGAAAACTTAAATAACTCATACACGAATATAAACCAACACTACCACAACGAAACACAAAATTATCGATACCTTTCCAACCAAACTATAACGACTCAAACCTCTTCGCTCAGATCTATGCAACACTTTTATGCAAACGAAGACTTAAACAATCATGCCTCTTACGAACACACAAGACCAAACCATGGCCCAATCCATCATCCCCAATCATATCAAACTACTTCCCAACCGACTCAACAATATTACGCTCAATCTAATCAAAACACAATGCACACAAATTTAAACAATCAAAACATTAATCATGACATAAATCATAATTTACAACTTAATGATCAACGAATCTACATCCAAAACACACAATACATAACGACAAACCAAATCCTAATCCATCATGATCAAGACTACCAATCCATCCAGACCATCCCATCCAATCATACTCCCTCACCAATCCCAACCATCCAACCTGATCATCAATTCAATCAACCTATCCAACCATCCATAACAATGCATCATTATCCAACCTATCAACCATTCCAATTCACGCCATCCAATGAAAGCCATCATCCCACCCAACCCTCACCATTCAACCAAACAACACCACTTACCATGATCGTTGACAAATTCCGGCCACGCCCAACCATACCATCTAACTCAATCCATCCATCAATCCAATCTCCAACTATCATATATCAACAATCCACCCACGCTCCGACCGACCAACTTAGTCAAACTCCAAATCAAAACCAAGACAAAAATTCACCCACAAATGCTAGAACCCAAAATCCATTTTTAGCACGCAAATCCAAAGTATCTCGAAAACAGATCCAGGAAGAGTTTGCTAAAATGGTGGACATAAGTGAGCTAGAGTTGCCTAACCTCGACTGGTTTAAGAGCATCACTCCGAAAAATGATCCATATGCAAACACAGGGAAGCCCCTTGAAGAACAATTGATAGGTGGTGAATACCTAGAATGGGAACTTGGATTAATCTCAGAAACTCTAAGGAGACTTATGACCGAAGAGATCAAGATCCCAACATTATGGAAAGGCTATGAAGTAGAAGAGGGGATACGAATTCTTAGAACATATTTTGCTCCCTTCCATCAACTCAAAGGTGAAGAAATCATAGACACACCGTATCCCATAACTGATAGCTCACCAGATCATGTTATCAAGAATTGGACCTATGATCCTCCATATTTGACAACTTTAGCCCCTGAAGTAACCTATTATCCACCATATGACCAAACTTTTGAATCCTCTGACGAGATCTACGATCCCAACTTCAAAGACATGCCTCTTGAGAAGTTTTATGATATGCTTAATGAAAATTATGAACAATATGAAACACCTGGGGATGGTAAAACTCAGATCAGCACACAACCAATAAACGAACTAGATCAATCACAAACAATCATCCAATCAGAAATATCAAAACCACAAATGCCACCCCAAACACAACCAAACAAAGATCATTCGACACAACAAATAAAAGACATAACGATTCAACCTAGGATGCACGAGACAATTCAACCTAATGTCCCACTTGAAAAATCTAAATTCATGACGAGAATGAAGATACTTGACCATCAAATGGAACAAGTGGATGAATTAATTAAAGATTTTGATGTCATAAGATCTGAAACACACGAACCAATCAGGTTTGAATCGAATGACTTAGAATCAAGTGTGGAAACTCATAAACTGGTTAAACCATCTTCATTTGTAATAAAATACCAAACCCAAACAAACAAGATCACACAAGATCCAAAACCTCAATCTATGACGAATACCACTAAAAGACAGAGACCACAATGCAAACAAAAGAACTTGGATCCTACGCCATCATGCAAAACCCAAATCATGATCCAAAGACAAATAAACGTGCAACCAAATGATGAACAAAATTTCCCTAGACCAAAACAAACGCATCTTGAACCTATCCCAACACTAGTTGAGCTAAGAAAGAATGAAAAAGAATCAGGAGTTGAATTTCTTGGTCCCAATATGTTTAGTGAATTGCAAATAGACATAGAGAACCTCAAATCTGAGGTTAGGAAGAAGTCGGTCTTATCGAGCATGCCACTAGAACAAGCAAATCCACCTGAACCTATCATAGAAACCAAAACATTACCTAAGAATCAACACCAAGAGACCGTTAGGCCTACCATTGAAATCCAACGAGGAAGCTCTCACATAGATCCTATCATCTCATTAGAAAAGACCCTAAAGGAGGAGCCACAATCAAATGATGTCTTGACTAGTGAGCCTCATAGGTCAAACCCTCTTAGAAGATCAAAGGATAATGATGTAATTGAACCAACCTTAGAGGACAAGCATGACTTCTACAATGAGATGGAGCCTAATCCTGTATTAACCCTGATTAAGGCCCATTTAAATGTGAGACTAAGACTTCAAAGCATTCTAAAAGGTTTACCATGCCCGCCCTTGACCAATCCAATAACCATGAGCCAAGATTATATAGAATACTTTGAGAATAGACAACTACCAATAGTTGATCCAACTCCGATCCTTCACCTAGAATGGTACCCTGCCCATAAAGAGCAAAATCCAAGCATAACAGCAAAAACCATCCCCAAACTAAAAGACCCTATAGAGTGTGATCTGATTAGTTTTCGCGAGAGGATTGAGACCACTCCCGAAGCTCTAGGAAAGACTTTTGGAGACTTGACTGTAGAAGAACTTTCAGGTTCTTACCCAAATATGTCATCTAAAATTTCGATAGTCTCAATGAACAATATAGAAATCCACACAACTGAAGAAATTCTTATCCCACATGACCACCCAGTAGTGGCACAACCAAAATTTAAAGGTTACACCCTTGCTCAAAGACTCTCACGATCTAAGTCTGCTAGGTTACAAAGAAAATTTAGAGCATGCCTAGGAAAACATGGACAAACTACATTTAAGGAAGCTAGACGCACTACAACAAAACCTAGAGCTAGAAGAAAAAGGAAAAATCACACGTTTCACACAAAAGATGAGGGTCAAACAATTAAGAAAACAAAAGACCAAAGATCATCAAAGAAAAATAGAAAACCAACTTTTAAAGATCCCAAATCCACTAATTGTTTAAACTCTTTAAGGCCGAAGCCCAAATGGCGGAAGTCTAAAACATTTCAACGCTCTCGTTTTCGGCGAGGGCAAACTAAAGATCCCCGATATAAGAGCCTTATCTTAATGCATCAACGAGTGAAATCATATCCATATTATCAAAGAAAGAAACATAATGAGACACATATAAAACCTTTTAACATGAGACCAAGGCCCAAGTGGCGGAGGTCTAAAATATTTCAACGGTCTCGTTTCCGGATGGACCAAAATAAAAACTCATGGCCTAAATGCATTATTCCAACATCTCAAAAACAAAGGACATGTCCAATCTATCAAAGAAAATACCAAAATAAAATAAAATGTGTTATCATCAGACCAAGGCCTAAATGGCGAAGGTCGAAGGTGTTTCAACGCTCTCGTTTTCGAAGAGAGCAAAATAGTAAGACCCAGACTAGACACCCACTGATAAAAGCACGTAGGTCGAGAGGTCTTAAACGCGCACGTTTTCGAATAGTCAAAATATTCAAAGTGCGCAACACATCACTAGCACACACAATGGAAAAACATAATCATCCTAGGCAGACCCTGAGCTTCAAGTCAATGAAGGGCTGCAAGTTCAAACAAGACCAAATAAATTAGTTATTACTTAGGATTATTACAAAAAAAAAAACATAAAAATCACAAAACCCTAAAAACACAAAAAAAAATTTCAAAAATTACCAACCCAAAAAAAAAAAGTATAAACAATATAAAAACACAATTGTCTGATCATCACAAAAGGCATAGGCGAGCCAGACTGGTGGAAAATCCCTCTAATAGAACAATCATGACTAGAAAATGTCATGAGTGGGACTAACAAGACAAGCAGCCGAAACTTTGCACATTGCTTCATAACCGAGACTTCCCCAAGAAAACCAATTGTTGGTGATGGATGGATGTTTCTAAATTAGTGAGTACTAAAGATGGTGACTTGATTGACCGCATTACAGATTCAAGAACTAATCAAGGCATTCATATTAACAACAACAACTAAGGCATTTGTCAACATTAAGGCTACCTCTGTAGTCAAATTCATCAAAAAGAATATAATAGCCCGGTTTGGCATCCCTGAAGCATTCATAACAGACAATGGCCCACAAGTTTATATCCCAACAAATGAACGAGTTGTGCACAAAATATGATATAGAACTGCATCATTCAACCCCATATTATCCCCAAGCAAATGGTCAAGCTGAAGCAACCAACAAGACCCTACTGAAGATCATCAAGAAGACTGTGCAAACCGCCAAAGGTAGTGATTGGCCAGATCCGTTTGGTCGAAGCGTTGTGAGCGTACCGGACTTCCATAAGAACTCCTACAGGAGAAACCCCATATTCTTTGACCTATGGAATGGAAGCAGTCCTTCCTCTCGAAGTTTTTCATCCATCACTGCGCATCCAGCTAAATGAAGATATAACAGAAGACCAGAGAAGAGAAGCATTGCTACTTCAGCTAGACCTACTTGACGAGAAAAGAATGAAAGCAGCAGAGCATGCACTAAGTATACCAGAAGCGAATTGCCAGAGCCTACGACAAACATGTCAAACAAAAAAAAAACTTCAAGATTGGCGACTTTGTGCTAAAGCGCATCACTCCATCCTAGCTTCCGCATCCTAGAGGTAAGTTACGACCCAATTGGGAAGGCCCTTATGTAATTAAGGAAGTATATCCTGGAAATGCATATAGACTAGTGAATGCAGAAGGGGAAGAGCTCCCCGATCCATGGAACGCTATGTAGCCTGAAAAGGTACACGATATGACCCCTCCCTATTTCTTGCGGAGTATGACCCTCCTTGCTCCTTGGCGTAGTTGTAAAAATCCTGTAGGAGGACCGAAGAGATGCACTCTGATCAAGCTTGGAACTCGAACACACACCAACACTTAAGAATACACAAAATGGTGAGTCTGCCCCACACAAATTTCTCACGGTCAAGGCCATCCAATGTGAAGGTTTGTAGGTAAGTTTGCCCATGTCATGAAGGCTTTTTGATCGTATGTCAAAAAAAAAAAAAAAAGGGTGTTTAGTTAGAATTATAGTCTTGAAAAGAATAAAAAGCTTCATGACTAGTTTGGGTTCGTAGCCTTTTTAACCCGAGCCAGTAAGCCCATAGGGGTATTTACATACCTAGTGCCCTAAAACCATCTGGTTTGGGAGTCATTGGCCTAATGCTCGTTACATGGGTTAATTAGAAAGCTTAAGGGGCCTAGACATTGCACAGTCTGATGCAAAAAAAAAAAAAAGAAAAAAAGGGTGTTAGTTAGGAGTCTGAAAAGAAATAAAGTTTTGTGACTAGTTTGGGTTCATAGCCTTTTTAACCCGAGCTAGTAAGCTCGTAGGGGTATTTTCGTACCTAGTGCCCTAAAGCCATCTGGTTTGGGAGTCATTGGCCTAATGCTCGTTACATGGGTTAATTAGAAAGCTTAAAGGACCCAGGCATTGCACAGTCACATGTCCCCAAAAAAAAAAAAATTCTATTAGAATTAGGCTCGCTAGAGTGACATGGGTACTTATCAGGCGAACTAAGCAGAAGGTGGTCTAAAACCACAACACTAAGGAAACACGGTGACTCACCACCCCCACACACGAACACAACTCACAAATGAGCCCCCAAAGGCGGTCAAGTACTTTCTAAAGTTCAGCTGAAAAGACTAAGCAGCTACAAGAGGGGGCCTGTGAGGGCTCGACCTCCAAAGGATAGTTAGGGAAGATTATGTTACCACCAAGGTGACAATCATGGATCGAGAGGCTAATCCACTTTCATGCTCTCGCCCACGGCCAGAATGAACACTAGTCTTATGCTGGGGCATTTTTTTTATATATATACATACGAATATATGTTTATCTCACATGGCTTCCCAATCTGGGTCCTCATCGCATACACGATAGCCACGAGCACTCACTAGCCTTCACACACTCACCTCATGCATGCTTTATTACTAATGACTTTCGGTTGGATGCAGGAAAAATAGATTCCCTAAGGTACCAATTCTATCTTGTTATTCTCTAAGCTTGAGTGCCAAAATGGACCCCCTGACATTTTTACCGAGAAAGAAAAATGCTACCTTAGCCAAACTATGCAGGGGGCCTAAAAATATTAAACTAACAAGTTTGTTTTGAGACCTTGCAGGGAACCCAACCCCGATCACATCCAAAACATCCCACAAGCTGGGGCATTTTTTTTACGGGTATTGTTTTGTGCACAACTCCTCATGACTTGAAAAGATTAAAGTGATGGTAACCAAATTTGGGATATATAAATTATGTCTGTTATGATATCCTACAATGAATTTGATTATAGATGTATGCTATGCACATCCTTTTATGATATCATATATTGTGCGATTCAAAAATGCAATTTGAAAATGCATTTATCTTGAACCTCTGCCTTTATACTTATAGCTGACAATGTGAATGCCTTAAAACATAGAATTGCTTAAGCCACAAACATCACACACCCAGGCACTCCCCATTGTTTGAAAACCCTGAATCTCTATATTGCTTCTCCAAGTCAAAGTTAATATGATATTTTATTCGCTTGGTCTATTATATGGATTTCATTTTGTCTGTCTTAGGTTCTAATGTTCTTTTTTCATAAGAACTATGCTAGAGCACGAATTTTGAGGAATTTTAGAAAAATTTCGACAGCACTTCTACTTGTTTTTGGACCCCGGAAAATCTCCGGATACAAAAAACCTGTTACCTGTGAAAGAAGTACACTTCATATATTCCTGACACCTCACAAAACTCCTCATCAATCAACCACACATGCCTAGTACACACTATCTCAATTACACATACATAATACACATGTGCATAACATACACATCAGATCAAATACACACCGTGAGCTAAGACAAGATGGAATGACATAGATACATGACCAACACATATATGGATACAACATGGAGCACATGGAGACAGATCCTGGACAGATCAATCAAACAATGATAACCCTATGGAGCAGCTCCCTCATGACGAGCTGATGAAGCAAAGGAAGATGGACCAGGAGCACTGCTGAGAAGGGGCGCGGGTCGAGCTCGAAAATGCATAACCTCTCTCCTCCGCCCTCTGGCGATACCGATCAAGGCGCCTCCGCAAGTCGGCAACCACCTCATCAGTGACTTAGTTGCATGCGGTCCATGCGCTGAGCGTATTGATCATGAATGAGAGCCCTCTCCTCGCTCAAGCTAAGGGGTGGAGGAGCGGAAAGCAACAATAGCACCGCTCTGCAAGACGACATACAAGGAAGCATTACATTCAAAAACTCGAAAGCAGGAAACATGGAATTTAAAAGGAAGGATGCTCACCTGCGCAGAGGTCTCAAAACTCCTGAGCTTAGCACGTAAGTCCTCAATCTGCACTCAACAAGATTACGAAGCATGTCAATGTTAGAAGAATCAAATCAAATCATTACAAGAGTAAGGTTCATACCTGCGCCGCTGAAGCAACTCTTTCCGCAAATGCCTTGTCACGCTCGCTATGAAGCTCTGCCTGAAGGTCACAAAGAAAGATGGTTAAGAATTACTCATTATACGCCTTGAATACAAGGGCAACAAATTGAAACCCAAACTTCGCTAACCTGCAGTCGATCCACCTCAGCCCGCAGAGTAAGATCACTCTCCACTTGGATCCTCATAGCCTCAGGCATGTCTCGCTCCCTGTTACCCTGCATAGTGGCAAAGGTCATGAACATCAATTCAAAATGGACGACTAACCCTATGGCCTCGTACCTCATGAGAATCTGCCAATGCATCGATAATCGCTTCATTTTCCTGGCGGCGCTCCTGTTATCAAAGCAATGTGAGTAAAGAAGGTATAAAAGAGATAGTATGTGGCTAACTAAGGTTAACAATTCTCGTACCCTCTCGGCTGACAATGAGGCCCTCAGTCTCATGACCTCCGCATCCTATGAAGTACCAATCATGCCAATATGCCAAGAATGATAAGGATTACTACAGAAGGTGAACATTGTTTGACACATGCACTAAACCAAGTAGTCATACCTTTTTCTCTACTAGTTGGGACAATCGAAGTACCTCTCCCCTAAGGATGGACTCCGCATCGGGTACTACTCCCCCAGATGTCCCCTGTCACACATGAGAGTTACGATTAGAGAAATAGAAGAGGCATATATCTTTGAGATTACGAAGTTTATAACCAAGATTGGAAGTCCCATGAACCCTCACCTCACATTGTCTTTCAGATGACGGATGTGCCTGCCGATGCCCTGCTCCAGCCGGTATCTCCCCCTGAAAAGTAAAGGAAGAAACAATGTGATTCACAATGGAAAGAATACAACATTAAAGCAAACAAACTTCAATGGTTACCCGAAGAGATGACGAAGCCTCAGCCGCTTCCGCGCAATTACTAACGGAATATGAAGCCCCGCAAGAGTACGACTCCGGGAGTATATACCGATGCAAAGCTGTCTTCCAATATGCCTCATAATCACTCCAGGCACTAGCATCCACGCCAAAAATGGCCTTCCTCCCTTTTGATCTCCAATTTTTTATTTCTCTCCGGCAAGGATGGCGGCGCTTGAACGTTTTCAGACCCCACCCTGGGTATGACCGACGCATGACAGACTTTTCCGAGGGAACAACTTGATGGCGTCCCAATTAGCGTGCGACTCGGCTGACGACCAATCTAACTGCTACCTGAGGGGCGTGGAGCCATATGTCCCTCTCAAATAAGGCACGCCCCTCCTGGACTACAGCCATCTCATCATCCGGTCCACCCTGATAGGGCTGCCAAATCACCTGACAAACTGTGGTATATGCCGCAAATGAGAGCTAAGAGCGGTAAGTGTTTAATGTAGCAAGTGGATAAGGGACAATACATACCTCATGATTTTTCAGTTCATTCAAGATGAACCGGTAACCTTGCTCACCTGGCCTCATCTTGAGGGCTTTAATACGCTCGGCCATTTCCGGAGGCAAGATGTCAGCAAAGCCTCGTAAGCTTGCATTAGGGTACCACTGCGAAGCCCGGGGAACACAACTCAGCCTCGCGGGCAAGCGCTCGGGCCGACACTGGACGATGTGCTCCCAGAGCCATACCTACTCAAAGTTAAAGCTCGATTATTACAAAAGATGAAGCATGAGACATGATAAGAAAAGAAGATTATTTGAGGTCACAACACATGCAATAAAGATTTAACCTGCAAGATCGGCACAAACCCTCGAAGGCTCTTGCATCCAGGCTGAACGCGGCACCTCGAATCTAGACTGTGGAAAAGAAAGGCAAGGGTGGCCGCACCCCAAGCGTAATCGCCAACCTTATCCAAGTCTTGTACAAATCGAATGAGGGTACCGGACACTCTATTACCAGTTGCATTGGCGAAGAGGCATCTCCCCAAAAAGAATAATAGAAAAGCCCTGAGATGCTCATCGTCACCCAACCGTGCTGAAATCAGCCTGGGTCTCCTTAAGCGGACCTCAGACTGTCTCCCCTGTTTTTGCTCTGCACAATGCCAAATGGACATAAGGAATTCACTTAGTGATGGAAATAAGGAGCAAAATAGTTACCAAACATTTCAGTACTCACTCGCGACTTGGAACACCTCACATGGTATCCCTACCCTCTTTCGACGGGTATATCCATCGACTGGTACCTCCCGCCAATCGTACCCTGAAACCAAAAGAGAAAGTATATGAAGAACAAGGTTGAAAAATACAAGGCATCCGAGATCGGTTGAAGAAAGCCAGATCGAGCATTTACCCCTGGAAGGCCCGGCATCATCCCCCCTGTCACCTTCACCAACACCTTCATCACCTCCCTCATCAATATCGATAGCGGCGACCCGGCGAGGCCTCACCCCCTCATCCTCACTATCCCCGTCATCAATCTCGTCATCTCCATCGTCAGACGCGACAACCTCGCCCTCTGACTTGTGGAAGTCAGCATCATCATCACTCCCGCCCATCTCCTCATCACTATCAATGGCCTCCACCACTGCTACATCATCATCAGTGGGGCCGCCTGCATATCGGGATCCGCCTGAAGAAGGGCCCTCACCTGTCAGGGAAGTTATGGGTATTGTCAGCAAATGGTAAATATAAAATGTGCTAGTCTCGTGGGAGTTTCCAACTCAAGATCCAATTCAAAAAGGATTAAGGAACTGAATTTTACCAGCGTCGACCCTAGCCTCGGCCGCTGCGGGAACTGGACCTCCCTCATGACCTCCGACCGGCGGACCTCCCAAAGCCGGTATCCTCGCCCTTAACTTGGCAAAGAAGTCCGCCTGGTTCCGAGCCCACTCTGAAATGAAGCAAGGAGAAGTGATTAGCAAAAGTAATGGAAGACAAAGGATACAATGCTACAAGGACGATAATAGAATACTTACTATTTAGAATCCTCCTCCTCTCTGGGCTATATGCCTCTCTCAGCCACTCGGCATCAATTTGACCCACACCAGATTGGGGGCGTGCCCCGAACATCCTATGCAGACGTGACCGAATGATCGAGGCCTTGGCATCACTCGCCTTTGAGAAAACGGGGAGGCCCGTCACCCTCAAACCCCAGCACCGCGCAATGTCCTCCAATGTGATCGTCATCTCCCCCGGCGGGAAATGGAATGTGTGTGTCTCATCTCTCCATCTCTCGGAGAGAGCACAAATGAGAGCACGATCGGTGCGGAAGGCGACGATAGACATGAAGTCTCCAAAGCCCATCGCTCGCACCCGATCCTTCAGGCGATCGGGGAGCTCGATCCACCAATCCCTCATCTGAATCCAACTCACCCTAGCCCGAGCAAAAGGGACAGGCTGCATTGCAAACAATAGAGGAAAGAATGTCAATGATAATAAAAAAAAAAAAAAAAAAAAAAAAAAAAAAAAAAAACCAACCAAGTATAACATTTATAAAGACAACTTAAAACTTACCCGGCCAGCTCTTATCTCGTCTGCAAGATGGGGTTTTTTCTCCAACTTATCCTCACCCCTTTGTTTCTTTCTCGGGGGAGCAATGACTGGTTCTGCCCCAACCTCTTCCAGAGTATCCATCGGCGTAGGGCCACGCTTAATAGCCTTCTTAGTCCTAGCCATCTGACAAACCCATGCCCAAAAATTAGAATGAGAAGTTGAGCATGAGAACATATCAGTCCACATAAGCATAAGAAACAAACTGGTCCCAGGGTGGTAATTGTGTTTCTGATTTAGAGGTGATGAACCCCATTGGTTAAAAGATAAATAAAGAGGAAGCCAAAGACCATGACCCTTGATCCAACCTGAAGACTAAAACAGATCCCACTTGCCAAACTAACCTCATTAAGACACATGTTTCAGACTTACAATAAAATAAAAACACAGTCAATCCAGCTCAATTCTCCCTCTCATTCTTAACTACACACCCCAAAATCCATGGTCACGTCACGAATCAAATAATTCCCCCATATCAATCTGAATAAAAAAAAAAAAAAATCAAAAGATTCATCATGGCCATTCTCATTATCCTGTCAATCCCAATTAGTCACAGTGGCTGCCTATTTTCCACTTAGACTGATTGAGCCCGAAACTCCCACTGTGAGGCATTCCAAAACTTGAATCAAGGGAGTGGGTTTACAAGCCTCATAGCTAAGCTGACCCCACATCTTCCTCCCTCACCAAAACCCACAAATTCCATAGGCATCCATGGCCAAAGTCAGGCCCAAAACCCCCATTCTGCAGTCGTAGTTCAAAAACAAAAAAAGGGGTAGTAGAAAGAAGAGAGGTCGTGGAGCCCACATATATGGCTGCCTCTCTTTCCCCCTTCTTCTCCTCACCTTGCTCGTTCTCCACCTGAAATGGCAGCAGCAATGAGATTGAAAAAAAAAATGAAAAGAGAAAAACAACAAAAAAAAAAAAAAGAAGGAATGGGAAGGAAATCCATGTACCTGGCTGCCTCTCTCCCTCACCCTCCTCTCCTCACCTTGCTCGGCCTCCACCTGAAATGGTAGCAGCAGGGTTCAAAACGAAAAAAAAAAAAAGAGAAGAGAAGAAATGGAAGAAGAAGAAAGGGCAGGACCCACACACCTGGACCAAAGCTCAGCTCCCTCCACTCTCTCTGCTGCTCGTCCCTTACCTGAAACCATGGCAGCAATGGGATTCAAAAATAAATGAAAAGAAAAGAAAAGAGAAAGAACAATGGAAGAAGGAGAATGGGAATGAAACCCACAACCAGGCCCTTTCCTCCCTTCCCTTCATCTTCTTCACTTTGCCAACGTCCGATCTGCACTATCCCCTTGCCTCACCTGATACAGCAGCAAGAACGAAAGAAAAGAGAGAGGGAAAGAAAGAATGAAAAAAAGAGGGGAAAAAAAAAGGCCCCAGCATTTGTAACCTAAAACGCCCAAAGCTGGGCGCAGATAGTCCCAGCCCCATCACGTGGTGGGGTCCCTCTCTAAGAGGGACCCACCTGAAACATGACTCTGTTTCCTTAAAAAAAAAAAAAAGTTATTATTAAAAATTAAAAATGGAGAGATGGTCTTTAATGAAGATAAAAATAAGCGCTAGACTAAAACAATGAACAGCACTAGTGAGAGGCAGAAAGTTCCCGCAAGCTAAAACTGCGATTAGTCCAGACATCAATGGAGACAGAGGACCAGCCTTTGGCTTTAGCAAAATCTCAGCACAGTAATCGGCAACATAGTGATGATCCATTCCAACTTATTAAGGAAAGGCGGCACCAACAAGACAGACAGGTCAGTTGATCCAATTCAAGAAAACATACTATTGACTCTTATGTATCATGCATTAATTGTTCATGCATCATCCCAAAATCCAAATCCATGCATTTACCTCATTATATGTTAAATAGGGTGCACACACCATAATTCATCATCATAAATTCACAAATCAAATCTCATAACTTATAACCCTCACCATTCAATCAAACATCACCACATCATAAGAAGAAAAGATGAGTATAAAACTTAATTCAACTTCTATTAAATATCCATAAGAGTCATTATCTAATAAAGTATAATAATAAATTGGGTTAACAAAGCCTAATCCTAAATAAAATAAATTGAGAGAGGTAACAACTTTTGCCCCCAAACCCTACAATGAGGCCTATTATAAACCTAGCCGGTCCTAGCGACCCAACCTCTCAATCAATACCTAGCCTAGGATATGGACTCCTAATGAGCCATTTAGAGGGGATGAACCACCCCATTGAAGGCAGGGAAGCGGGCCATTCGTGCTTCCATTCCACTCACATAAGCCTCAAGTTGCCCTTGCACTTCCTCAAAGTTGTCTGGAGGATTTCGAAGAGCACTGCATATTTCCCGAATCCGCCAGAAATCCTCCTGATAAGCTGTATATGCTGGGTGGATAAGTGCTGAAAGGGTGGTGTTTTGCATTTCAAAATATTGCCTATAACGTCTCAGAACAGATGATTCGGCTTCGTGTGGACAGGACATGGTCATAAGCTCCAGCTGGTCCATTCGCCTATGCAGTGTGTTAAAATCATCTATAGGGGCCCTCTCGTTGGTAGTCTTCATAGCCTCCCAGATTTCGAACATTGCCCGAAGATCCAACATACTCCACAAAAGGGATTGGAGCACTTTGCTAATAAAAGCCGGTAGATCTTCCAAGAGCCCATCATAGCCGCGGAACCTATTGAGAGCAGTCCTCCCCACAATGCACAGATCTCCATATAACCCGCAAATCCCCTTATATTTCATGACCAATAGGTCATATTTTCCGCTGCTTAACTTCAGCAATGTGTTTGTCCATCTCCTCCTCAAATTGATAGACGCAATCATAGGTAGCGGGAATAGAGGATTCATGCTCGAGGTAGAACTCTGCCCGCTCTTCAGAATCGTAATACCCTATCTTTTCATCCCCGGGCGACCAATATTCATCTCTTGGCAAGAAGGGCTTACAAGCATTCGGGCCCGTGACACCATCGACGACAAATGAGAAGATTGGGG
Source organism: Litsea cubeba (assembly GCA_012931725.1). Taxonomy (NCBI): domain Eukaryota; kingdom Viridiplantae; phylum Streptophyta; class Magnoliopsida; order Laurales; family Lauraceae; genus Litsea; species Litsea cubeba. Next base: position 28,734,805 of record CM022951.1, on the reverse strand, counting down.
AACCAGCCATTAGGAGAACTCAAACCTGCAAACAAATATATACATCTGGCCTTAGAGATTCTCCACATGAAAAACATCTCGAACAAAAAAAATATATATATATAAATAAATAAAACAGACAGGTCACTTGGGCGCCCCAGGGTTGACGCCCAGGTCTATTTCAACGGATTTTCCCCGAAGAGTTCAGTTTCAGCCATGATCACTTTACTGAGCCATCATCAATCTGTGGGAGATATTTTCGAAGGTACTACATGGCTGTCCTAGGCACCTTTTGAGAGCCAAAAGTCCAAACTACATGCCCATTTAACACACCACCTTAAAACATGAAGGAGAGGAGATAACAAATACTAATGAAAGTAGCCTCATGAGATTGAAAACAATACATTGATAACAAGTTGAAGCACAGAATAAGGGTTAAAACAAATACCTAAAACAAACGAATTAATAAAAAAAAAAAAAAAAAGAGACCGACCACCTGGGCACCACAAGGGTGGCGCCCATCCCAAACTAGAAATATCCCCCCATGGAGATGTCATTGTTTGGCCAAGATGAGACCCTTAGTATTCCTGAGTCGTGTTCATATATCATGTTACGAGTTTGAAAAGAACCAGAATTTAGGAAAACACCTTAGAAATTCAAACTCGCGAGTCTCTAGTGCAAACAGAGAGGATAGGCACCACAGGGGTGGCGCCTACCCTCCTCAATTGGTGCCTACTAATCAGAATGCCCCAACCCAAACCATGGAAACTTGCATCAAATTGACTAAGTAAAGTTATCTAGACAATTCAAAACACATGTGAGGCATGTTATTCATTCCAAAAGAAAAGGAGAGGAAAAGATACTCACTTGGAAACAAGGGAGGACTTGAGAATTCTGAGATTCGAAATCTAGAAGAGCAGGAGTTGTAAGAAATTCGTAGCTTTGATTCCCTTATATAGATTAGAGTTCGAATCCCATAAAGAATTAGAGAGAGACGAAATTCCACCTAGGCACCACTCCTTGGGCGCCCAGGTCACTCATCCCCTGCATTCAGAACTCTAGTCTGTAATGGACTGTAAGCCTTGGAGACGAAACTCCGCCTAGGCACCACACCCCAGGCGCCCAGGTCACCTCTGAAACTCAAACTTTCGCTCCGACAAGAACTCTCACTGCCATGGATTGAGCACGAACTCAACCTCGAGACCAACTCAAAATTCCACCTAGGCACCACTCCTTGGGCGCCCAGGTAACTTGTCTCTCAACTTCGAGACTAACTCAGAATTCCACCTAGGCACCACTCCTTGGGCGCCCAGGTCACTTGTCTTCTTAATTTGGAAATTCAACTTCGAGACGAACTAACAATTCCACCTAGGCACCACTCCTTGGGCGCCCAGGTAACCCACTTGGATTTGAAATTCTACTTCAAGATCAACTCTAAATACAACTTGTTTCGTTAAAGTCAAAACTCCATTCCAAAACGAACTAGAACTACATATTGGACGCTACTCCTTGGATGCTTAGGTGACTTGTCTTCTGGATTCAAAATTCTACTTCGAGGCGGACTATGTTCATGCAATTCCACCTGGGCACCGCCCCTGTGGCGCCTATCCATCACCTTAGAGAACCAAATGTCTCTTTGAACCAAGTTGTCCTAGAATTATAAAAGTTGAACCCGAACAAGAACTGATGATGGTTGATAATAATAATAATAACAATAAATAAATGATAAATAAATAAATAATAAAACCAAAAGGGAGCACACACACAAAGGCGCAGCGCACATCGTCAAACCGAAACATTGTCCCATCACATGAGGTCCCGTTGCATACACATTAGTCCCATCACGCATACATCTTACATTGTGCACTGCATCTCATGCCATCTCCATCAATAAAATTAGAATGATTACCTCTGCAAATTATAAAACTGAGTACTAACGAAGAAAAATGCAGAATCTTTTAGTGTTTGTTTAATGCAGGATCCGAAATCGAAAGCAAAAACACCAAGGTGAAGGACCTTCAAACACACTGATGGAGATTGATGACAAGTTCACAAACTTCAGCAAACAACCAAAGAAAGCAGCAACGATCCATAACGTCAGATTTATGGAAAGCTCTTGAGGTAAGTACCTCTAACTATGATTTTCATGATTTTACCTCACGTCTGGAAATTGAGTCACCGTAGGCCTCCCTTAAGCGCTTATAATCGGTACGGCAACCATAATACCGTGTCCTCACGAATTGTGTGTTCGCCGACTCAAATCTTGATGTTGGAGGACGGAAACCGCGTAATTCGAAGCTCTCCATGATAAGCACGAAAAGACGATCGAATCTATCCTAGGTTCTCGTCTAAGCTTGGGTGAAGACCAAGATCCCTAGAGAGTGACGGTTATTCTGGCGACCGTCTTCCATTGATTTAGCTTTTTCGATGCATACCCGAGTTTCAAAATCAAACATCTCTTTTAAAAAAAAAAAATGCATCTCATTCTCACATGCACTCACACTATTGCTTGAACTATGTTTATGATTTCCACTAAGATCCCCATTATTGCTAGTTAGTTTCAATTATGCTTTAAACATTTGATTGTGGATGAAAGTCAAAAGACGTTATATATGACCATTTGAAATCAATTCTATTGCAAGAACAAATGAAATTCTGATAGTGACTTAGCTAATCGAAAGATCGACTTCTGATTCAGACCACTGGGGCACAGTTCCCACCACCACTTTAAATTCAGCAACTGGGGCACAGTTCCCACCATCATTTTAAATTCAGCAACTGGGGCACAGTTCCCAACCCGCCATGTGGCAATACCACGGGCACCGAGACACAGATCTCGGGTTTCCAATCAAATCAGTAGGCACGTAACTTCTTCTTTTTTCTTTTTTCCCCTGAATCAGAACCGATCCTAGAAAAGTGAACCTCACCTTTGGAATGAGTTTGCAATTGCATACATCCATAGGTAGCCACTCCCGCGAGCTCAAAACCTCCCGTGAGTCATGAGTGGTGTGTCTACTTTCTTTGGAGCACAACTCTCCACGTGCTGTTCTCCAAAGAGGGGCATACTGTAGACACCTCATTTGGCCCCTATGATAGCCTTAAAACACCTGTCATATATAGCGATGCCCCCATTTCACTCATAATTGAATGATTAATGGCATAATTCAGATTAATTAATGACAATGAAGATGCTTTTTGATAGTTTCAGACTTAGTTCAACGACTTCTAGAAATTCGTGAGAAGAAAGTCGAATCGCATTGAGATCTCGAGTCCAACTCACCTTTCACGCAAGGAGCGGACCACTACACTATTCAAACGTATTCCAGACCACTTAAGACATGCTTAGGCCAGTTCTTACAAAAATTACACCAAGTTTACCCAAATGCCATCCGATTACCCTAAGTTAGGAAGCCACATCCATTGATCCAGAGGTCCCCATCTTTTCTCAGCCCATAATCACTAGGACAGTTAGACCATTGGATTCTTCACTTCAAGAGCTTTCCGACGGTATGTAGAACGTCCAAATCCGATAAGCGGATCAAAAGTTATGAGTTTTCGAAGTTTGCCTTAGAAAGAGTAACAGAAATTCATCTAGGCACCACCCAAGGGGCGCCCACCCTACTCAAATTCACCTAGGCGCCCCATGTGTGGCGCCCTCACTAGTCATGGTCACCTAGGCGCCCCATGTGTGGCGCCCACCCTCCGAAATCACTAGTTTGACCTAAAATGGACCGGAACCACTCAACGTAGGGACCAAACTCCGAAAATGAATTGACTCCACCTAGGCACCCCATGTGTGGCGCCCACCCCACTCTTTATTCCATCTAGGCGCCCCATGTGTGGCGCCCATACTCTTCAGCCCACCTAGGCACCACATGTGTGGCGCCCACCCTATTATTCCACAAACTTAACTTAGGGCAGCCCGTAACCACTCCAAACAAAGACCCAAACAACTTTCCATCTAGGCACCACCCTTGTGGCGCCCACACTCTCCGGTCCACATAGGCACCCTGTGGTGGGCGCCCACACTGTCCAGTCCACCTGGGCACCACCCTTGTGGCGCCCAGTCAATTAAGTGCTAGTGTAGGTCCCCTCAATTGAACATCTATCCATTCTATTCCGACTTCAGATGGGACCAAACTTTGAGAATGATCCGAACCACGTAGGCTCCACCCCATGGGCGCCTACCATGAACCAGTCCACATAGGTGCCAGCCCTGTGGCGCCCACCCTATGAAGTCACCTGGGCACCACCCCATGGGCGCCCAGCCTCTTTTCCAAACCCTAATTTATCCCAAAACACTTAAGCCGCCTTGGGATGCGTGAAACCTTCTAGAAACACGAACTAATGAAGCCCTAGCCCTCCTAAACTCATCCCAAACCTCTATTTAAGGATCTCTTAACCTCATTTACAAGGGAGCTACCCTAAAAGAGAGAAAAGTATAGAGAATAAGCAAAAAGGAGAAAGGTAGCCACCATTAGAGAGAAATCTTCAGATCTAGAGGAGAAGAAGGGGAAATAGAGGAGAAGACTTCCATATCTTCAACTAGAGCTATGGTTCTTCGCGTAAGCCTCGTTCTAGGAACTTGAAAGGTGTGATTCAAACCGGTATTCCTAGATCTTTCTATTCTTCTGCTGCATTTTATCATCATCTTTGTTTAGAAACATGCTTAGGATCATTCATGCATCATAGATCTACATTAGTTCTTGATAAAAATGGTATCAGCATCTCATCATATTAATAACATGTTTAGATTCATACTAGTGGTGTAGATCTGCATTGATTTCGTAGTTCTAAGTGCTTAACTAGGTTAGATCTCGCATTTATAGCATCATCATCCTCATTTAGATCGAGGAGGTCGTGAAAAGCCTGTCTCAGAAGGCTGGGCGCCACCCACTGGGCGCCACCCACTGGGCGCCTACCATCTCTGGTTTGGCTAGGCGCCACCCTCTGGGCGCCTACCCTTCCGAGAAAGGGTTTGGGTTTTAGATCTCTACTTGTTACGTCATTTTCTCGTAGATTTGTTAGTTGCATCATTAGTAGTTCGCATTAGGACATCCGCATCAGTTACTAAATATCGGAAATTGTGTTGAAAATCTTAAGACTATTGTGCATTCATTGCGAATCTTTGAAAACCCTGACTGAGCAGGATAGGCACCACAGGTGTGGCGCCTAGGTGGACTGTTCCACCTTTGTGCACAAGTTTCGATCTCTCGCATTTAGTTCATTTAGAAATCGCATAACAATGATATGTTTGCTTGTTTGATATGTTTTGAACTTCAAATTATCATTTTTATCACACACCACCATATCATCTGAAACATAAAGTCATAAAAAACCCAAAAAAAAATCATAAAACATAAAACTATTTCTTCTCTTCCCTTACTCTCTAGTAAATTAGAGGAGAAACCAAAAACAAATTAAAAAATACAAAGAAAACCCAAAAATAGTAGGTAGATAGCCTAGATTATCAAATCTCGTGCCTAAGTAGGATAAACCCTAAAATATCATAGTTAATTAAGTTAAGAATTGCCAAATCATTAAGAACCCTAGAACAAACAATCTAATTAATTTGGACTGAAATTGGACTAAGGAATCACTAAGATTGTTTAGGGAACCGCTTCTCCTCTCTTGAGCTTAACTTGCTTATTCATAAAGGTCCCTAATTAAGGATTAAACATAATTAGTTAAGGCTCTAATCTCACATCAATTAATACAATAAATACCTTTAATCCAAAAGATCTTGAGACCTTAATTAATTCGGATTTAAAATAACCAAGAACTTAATTAAAACCCTAAAACAGATCCATCTGGGCGCCACTCCCTGGGTGCCCTGCTGACCAGATCCACCTGGGCACCACTCCCTGGGCGCCCAGCCTATTCATTCCCTAAGAGGCTCTATTTAAAATTTAATCTAATTAATTAAGACTTTAACCAACCCTAATTAACACACTAAAATACTTTTAACTTGAAAGACCTGAAATCTTAACCAACTTAAACTCGAATCTACCTAAAAGATACAAAACTAACAAACCCTAAAAAGATCCACCTGGGCACCACTCCCTGGGCGCCCATACTCTCCAATCCACCTGGGCACCACTCCCCTGGCGCCCTGCCTTCCAATCCACCTGGGCACCACTCCCCTGGCGCCTAGCCTTCCAATTCATCTGGGCATCACTCCCCTGGCGCCCATCCTATCCCTTTACTAAGAAATTTCTAATTGAAACTTCCAATTAAACCAACCCGAATTAGCACACTAAAACACTTTAGGACTTAAGAAACCTAAGACTCTAATCAATTCACCCTCGGATTAACTTAAAATCCATCGAACCAAATCAAACCACAAGGCAGTCACCTGGGCACCACCCCCTGGGCGCCTAGCCTATCAATCCACCTGGGCACCACCCTCTGGGCGCCCAGCCTGTGAGCTCCACCTACACTACTCGTTTCTTGGAAACCAATCAATTAAAAACTAAACCTAATTAACTTAAATCTAATTCTTTCTCAACTGAATACTAAAAGATACTTTTCATCCAAACGCATTAAACCACAAAACCCAACTTCGAATCAACCTAGAACGTCAAAACCAAGCCGAACCTCAAGACAGCCACCTGGGCACCACTCCTTGGGCGCCCAGCCTGTCAATCCACTTGGGCACCACCCTCTGGGCGCCTAGCCTGTGAATTCCACCTACCCCGTCCATTCCTTAGGAAACCATTAAACCCAATTAATTGGAACCCGATTCATCCCCAACTGAACACGAATAAACACTTTCCATCAAATCCTAGACCCTTAAATCAAATCAAACCTGAGATTGACCAAAGAATCACAAAACCCAACCGAACCATAAAACACATCCATCTGGGCACCACACCCTGGGCGCCCAGTCTATTCCTTTTCATAAAAAGCCCTAAATTCACAACTTAACCTAATTAAAACCTCAAACCAATCCCAATCAATATAACATAATACCTTTAACCTTAAAACACTTGGAACCTTAATCGATTCGGACTTAATACCCAAAACCCGTTGGAACCGACCAAACCATAAAGATTCCACCTAGGCACCAATCCCTTGGCGCCTATCCTATCAATCCATCTGGGCGCCACCCCCTGGGTGCCCATCCTGCCAGTTTCACTTAGGCACCACCCTCTGGGCGCCTAGCCTACATTTCGAACCTACCCAACCAATTCAACTAAAAATTAATAATTAAACACCTTACAACTTAAACTAACTAAGACCAGAACCTTAATTAATCTCCGGACCCACAGACCAATAATTAAATCCTATCCGGCACAACACAAAATCACAGGCAAACCACCTGGGCACCACTCCCTGGGCGCCCATCCTGCCAATTACCTGGGCGCCACCCCTTTGGTGCCTATCCTTCCACTTGCACTAAAACACGAATCCTCGTTTTATTTCGAAACCCACACTCGAATCACTTTGACATTAGAACAGCAGAGACATTAAAACATTTCTCAGAGTAAAACATAGCCCTTAAAACCCCCAGAATTCTGAAAAGAGATCGAAAAGTCTGAAAAGCATAAACTGTTAGGATAGGCTCCACCCCCTGGGCGCCTACCCTGTTTTTAATCTTGAATTGTGATTTTCGACTACTTTTTAGAATTCTGATTTAAATTAAAAATAACATAAGTTTAAAATATAGAAGAACACATTAACCAGATCCTTAAAATATCCCTAAACCACTCTCAATCAAAACCACAACTCACAACAAATCGAATCAATTAAGATTTTACCCAACAAACTGCTTAGGCAAAGGAACTATCAAACTTAGACTATTTGCACCCTAGGATTAAATTGGATTACCTTGTTAGGTAGCTTAGAGCATTAGGCTTCACCCCATCACTCTTCCTGTTCCGTTAGGGAATTGGGAAAGCTGATGTGGGCGGTCTAGGACCTTAGGTTAAGGTTAATCCGATGATCAATAATAAAGCATTAATTACATAAATCCAAGTAAATCCCCTAGTTAGGCCCTTCTAGCCCCATATCAAAAATCCATAAAAACTATAAAACCAACAAAATAAACCCAAAAAGATTTTCCCTTTATTTCTTCCTCCACCTCAGGTGCCAAATATTTAATTGAACTTAATGATAAAAGGAAATGAAGAACTGACTTCTAAAATTGAATAAATGAGAATGACAAGATGAGATGAGTGATTTCACACACACTTTTTACTTCGGCCCATCGGCCACCCTAAAACAATCACGGCCCATCGGCCACCCTTAAACAAACACTGGCCCATCGGCCACCTCCAATCAATTACGGCCTATCGGCCTTTCATTTTTATCACTCGTGTATCGCACACGAAAAACACAGAAATCACAAGTCAAAGTCTCATTTGCATCATCATTTTGATTTGAAAAGTCAGCCTTTAAACCTTATTTTGCCAAGGGATCTGAAGGGGGTACCCGGGAACGGGGCCAATCCTCTTCTTAAATACTTGGCACCTCCCCCCATTTATTTTCTTTATTTTAGTTACTTTATTTTACTTCGATTTATTATGATTATGCTGTGTGAGGATTAACCTTTATTTGGACTTAAACTCATGACCCTAATTTGACCCTATATTACAAAGATCCAAAGAGACCCAAATTAATGTGACAGGACAACCGTCGTGTGTTGCCGGCAACACATTAGACGAGAGGAAGAACCCACCCACTTATTTTCTCCCCACATTTCTTCGGCTTTAGTCGAAGAACGGTGTTACGGCCGTATCCGTAGCTGGCGATCGTGATCCATTGATTTTGAGGATAGTCGGAATCCTCATTTTCGATGTAAAATTTAAATAGCATATATAGACGAATAGAGATTTCCCCACGCAAAATTCCCCTTTCTTTCCTTTTTTTTTGGGGGGGTCGAAATTCACATCCGACACTCCCATTATGCAGCTTTATGACAATCAAGGCTCATAAACCCTCCTAAATGGCTACCTAAAAGCCTATAAATAGGAGAGCTCTCCAAGAAGAAAGGATAGTCACAGATCATCAGAAAAAAAGCACAAACACACAGACAGACAGAAGCACAGAAATCCAGAGAAAGGAAAAAGAGAGAAAACTCTGCGGAAGTTCTACACCGGCCACCGCAACAAGGTGACAAAAGTCCCTTGGGGGGTACCCCCCCCCTAAGGTCCTTGCCTTCTCCTCCTGCCTCCAATGGCTTAGATATGGCTTTCCAGCCCGTCTACTCGGCTTTTTATTGAACATAGGACCTTCTTTTGGTCTTTGTCCTCTAAAAACCTGAGGTTATAGCCAAGCCAAGCGAATCAATAGCATCCTCTGTTCTCATCTGCATGGATGATGGCGAAGCCCACATATGGCTTGCGACCGTCAATCTAAACGAGTCCCCCACAATCTCCTGAGAAGTTAGATCCTCCTTTTCTTGCTTTTCATTGTAGTTTGTATTTTTTCAAAAGAGACAAAAATCACAATTCTTGTCTTTCATTATTGATAAGGATTGTAAATCGGCTATAAACGCCAAAATCGGCTATAAACGCCAAAAATCGGCTATAAACGCCAAAATCGGCTATAAATGCCAAAAAAAAATCGCCTTTCACGGCAAACCAAGAAAAATGTCTCTTTTCTTAAATATATGTGCAATGAAAAACTTGAAAGAAGTTGATTTCCTTTTTACTTGCGAAGGTTGATCTCCGGATCACCACTTGCAATTCTAAGTAAAAATAGAAAATCTGGCACACCCACATAAAAAAAGAAATGTTGATGCACGCCCCTGCCCCCCGGTTACGAAAGGGTCGGACCCGACGGACTCCCACGTCCGCCGACCTCGGTAGGAACTCGAGCAGGAGCGCGGTCTATCACCTGGCGGCCAAGTTCAGGCAGAGGTCATCATCTTCTGGGGCGCCATCATCTGCCAGTACCCGCGCAGCTTCGGGTTCTGGGGGTGCTGGCGCTTCTTTTGCTCCTGCCCCTGCTCCGAGCGGGGGAGTTCGGCGACGCTCGCCGGATCGCTCGAAGGAGGGATCCCCGCCCAGGAAGAAGTCCAAGGCGGGGGAGAAGGACTCGGGGGCTGAACAGCCTCCGAATTGCAAAACCCCTACGCGGGCCCCCGGAGTCAAGGCTCCAACTGAAAAGAGTGCACCAGCTGAGAAGAGTGTGCCGGCTGAGAAGAGTGTGCCGGCCAGTAAGTCGACCGGCGGGACGACCCGCGAGCTCACCATCTCGGCGGGGCAAGGGTCTGGATCGGCCTCCGGACCCCGAACAGCCCCAGCTCCATGGAGACCGAGGATGGAGACGCAACCCGGTAAGCCTCTGAACGTCGAGGATCGGCTGCTGGGGAACGCCGACGTCATCGGAGCTCTCGCCAAGGTCTGCGCTCTGCCGCGGGACATGGAGACGCACGAGAGGTTTGACAACGAGAGCTTGATGGTCTCAGCGATTCAGGCTAACCTTCTGGTAAGTGTTTTCAGCGTTTTTCTTCAAGTGATTTGGCTCGACTGCCCCAGTTTGACCCACTTTTTCCATCTGCAGAACGTGCAGAGGCTCCTGACCGTGATGGGGAGGAGCGACAGGAGTGCTGCGAGGGTCACTCAGCTGGAGTTTGAGAGGGAGAGGCTGAAGAAGGAGATAGAAGAGCTGAAGAAGGGAATGGAGGGGCTGAAGAAGGCCAGCGCTGAAGAGTCTGCTCGGCTGGCGTCGGCTCTGACTGATGTCGCCGAGCTCACGTCGAAAGCTAATCATTTGAAAGGCGAAGTCTGGGCGAGGAACAAGAGGACTGCCGAGCTAGAGTCAGAATTGGCCAGGTCGAAGGCTGAAACGGCGGCCGAGGGGACGAAGTTGCGCGGGGAGGTGCTGGCCGGACGCGCTGAAAGGGAGAAGCTGAAAATGGCGAACGCCGAGCTGGAAAAGGAGAAGGCCTCCCTTCTGTCCGAGGTCCAATCCGCTTTCCAGAATGGGGTGGACCATGCCACGGAGCTATATGAGAAGCAGGTGGAGGAGATCACCTCCATTTTGTTCGAGGAAGGATGCCTGGCCGCACTGAGACGTGCGGGGGTCCCTGAAGACCACCCTGTCTATCGGGACCTGCCGAAGTTCTCGGACCCGGTTCCCGAGCCGAGCTCCGCTCCTGCAGCTGAAAGTGCCCTTGACGAAGCTCCTGCAGTCGTTCCTGCTTCAGACGACGCTCCAGTTGCTCCTGCCTCGAGCGATGCCCCGGTCGCCAGCGACGCTTCGGCCGTGCCCCAAGGTGAGGCCTCCTCTGCCCCTGCTTCGGCTGAGGTACCGGTTGAAGCCCCTTCTGCCAGCGACGCTCTAAGCAAGGTCACGGTTTCGGCCGAAGCCACTGGTTCAGCAGATATGGTGATCGACCTGGTGGAGTCGCCGAAACCACAGTAGCCTTGCTCCTTTTTCTTCCCTTGGCCTTCCATATGTAATACTTTTTCTTTCAGCCTTGTAATACTCTCTGCTATTAATGAAAAACTGGCTCCTTTACTTGTGCACTTTTCCCTGCATTTTTCCTTCGTTTGCTTCTGGATGTGCTATTGAATGGTATTGAATGCTTTTACTGTGACGCGTGACCCTCGAGGTAGAGAGAGTCAAATGGTCCTTATAGCTGTCTGTGCCGATTCTCCGTATTCTGGAGGCCATAAATAGCAGTAAGCATGGTGATACGGCCGATGAGGGAAACGGGCAGACGTCTCCACATGGCGCCATAGGAATCGCTGGTCAACAGACAGGAAGGCGTGCGTCCCATGTAACGCGTGGGAGACTTCGCCCCTTAACTTCCTTCGGAGATTGAGCCCTTCTTCTTCCTATAAGTAGGGGCAGTAGGCTCGCCATGGGAGAAGAAAAGAAAAGAACTTAGGACAGTTTAATTCACATAGACGTAGGAGCCATGCCCGGTGGGTGTTCAGAAGCATTTGATCCGGGGGGAACCCCTGCGCCTGTGGACGGCTTTCTCCAAGGGGGGAAGCCCGTCGTGGTCTGCCCGCCCTCTGAAGGAACTCCCCGTGGACCACGCGCTCTCTGAACGCGGGTCCATGGCCGATCGTCCCAGGTCAGGTTACAGGGGAATCCTCTGCAACTGTGGGATGGTCGGGCCCTCTGCGTCTAGCACGGTCTTGCGCGACCGCCGGACGCGGGGTGGGATTACGGCCCCGCTGGACCTGGGGGTTCTTCTTCAAATTTTGGTCTCACTAACCGGAGGGTGTTGAAGAGCTCAGCGAGGTCCAGGGCCTCAGAACTGGAGGGGCTCTGCAATTGCTTTGGTCTGACCAACCAAAGTGTATTGTAGAGCTCGGTGAAATTCAGGATCCCTCAGAACCTCCAGGCAACGAACCGGCGTCTTCGAGCCTGCAGCCCAGAGTCTCCCAGTCTTTCACTTTATTTTCTGTTTTTAGAGGACTGCGATCCTCCTTTCTGTATTTTCTTTTTTGTTCTGTAACTCTTGTAATGAAGCGGTTTACCATGAATAAAAAGGAAGAACTTTGCGATCACTTGAATTGTGTGCAGTGCTTTTTGTCTTCTCTTTTACTTTCCTTGCACTGTCTTGGAATATTTGTGTTTTTGTGCTGCCTTTTCGTGCTTCAGTGCTTGCACAATTCTTTCTTTCTTAAAAACTGTCTTTGGCCGAAATGGCTGGCTTTGGCCGAGACGAACTGCTTGTGTGCCGAGGTGGATCCAGAATATCGCTGGTCTCGGCTATGTGAGCATGAGTTCGGCAACGGTCTTTGAGGGGTGTATAAACCCGGGCTTTAGGAATTCGGCCGAGTGTTCGAACTCGCCTTTTCCAGGGCGGTAGACCCTTAAGTGGGATAAAACCCGGACTTTAGGAATTCGGCCGAGTGTTCGAACTCGAGGCCTTCTTCCAGGGCTGCGAACCCTTGGAGTGGGATAAAACCCTGACTTTAGGAATTCGGCCGAGTGTTCGAACTCGAGGCCTTCTTCCAGGGCTGCGAACCCTTGGAGTGGGATAAAACCCTGACTTTAGGAATTCGGCCGAGTGTTCGAACTCGAGGCCTTCTTCCAGGGCTGCGAACCCTTGGAGTGGGATAAAACCCTGACTTTAGGAATTCGGCCGAGTGTTCGAACTCGAGGCCTTCTTCCAGGGCTGCGAACCCTTGGAGTGGGATAAAACCCGGACTTTAGGAATTCGGCCGAGTGTTCGAACTCGAGGCCTCCTTCCAGGGCGGTAGACCCTTGGAGTTGCCGGAGTCAGTTAAAGAGAGACGACAGATTGATGACAGGGCGAAAAGCTGCTTTCATTGATTCGGGATTCATTACATCTTTAGAAATAGAATTTCTTTAGGTGGGATACATTTCACGGTCTCGGCAGTGGCTTGCCTTCTAAGTCTTCGAGCTTGTAGGCTGATTTCCCTGCCAGTGAGACCACCCTGAATGGGCCATGCCAGTTCGGAGCCAGCTTCCCTTCGTTTGGTTCTTTGTCAGCTAGCAGGGTCTTCTTTAGAACCAGCTCTCCCACGGAGAATCTTCTTTCTTTGACATTTTGATTGTATGCCCTGGTTAACCGCTGCTGATAGTCGGTCAGTCGCAGGGCTGCTGCTTCTCGTCGCTCGTCTGCCAGCTCCAGCTCCATTGCCAGGTTCGTGTCATTTCGGCCTTGGTCGACCAGCTCTGTCCTCAGGGTGGGAAGGCCGATTTCTAAAGGAATGACCGCCTCCATCCCGTAGGCCAGAGAGAAAGGTGTTGCCGAGGTGGACCTCCTTGGAGTTGTTCTGTATGCCCATAGCACGCTCGGAAGCTCCTCTGTCCATCTTCCCTTTGCCTTGTCCAGTCGCTTCTTCAGGCCGTCTAGGATCACTTTGTTAGAGATTTCTGCCTGGCCATTACTCTGTGGATATGCCGGAGTGGAGTAATGGTTTCTGATACCGTGTTCTTGGCAGAAGTCTCTGAAGGACTTGGAGTCGAACTAAGTCCCGTTGTCTGAAATCAGGGTCCTGGGGATGCCGAACCTCGTTAGGATGTTTTTCCAAATGAAGTTCCTGGAGTCCCGGTCCGTGATTGAGGACAACGGTTCAGCCTCTATCCATTTTGTAAAGTAGTCTGTAGCGACTATCAGCCATCTCTTGTTCCCTGGAGCTCGGTGAAGAGGCCCCACAATGTCCAGGCCCCATTGAGCGAAGGGCCACGGACTAGTGAGGGGACTCAGATCTTGTGCTGGCTGATGGAGAGAGTGGGAGAACTTCTGGCACTTCTCGCATTTCCTGGCGTAAACCTGAGCGTCCTTCTGCATGAAGGGCCACCAGTAACCCTGGCTTATTGCTCTGTAGGCCAGTGATTGACCTCCTATGTGACCGCCACAGATTCCTTCATGGATCTCATACAGGAAGTCGTCCACTTTGCTCGGATGGACGCACTGGAGGTATGGACCTATGAAGGATTTCCTGTAGAGTTTACATTCGGGAGAGAGCCAGAATCGAGCTGCCTTGAGTCTGACCCTGTGGGCTTTAGTCTTGTCCTCAGGGAGCTGGTCATCCTTCAAGTAGGCGACGATTGGATCCATCCAGCTTGGGCCGAGGTCAGCACAGAGGACAAGCCGAGATGAATGGATTTCTAAGCTTGACCTTGATACTGACCCAACCTCGATGGTCCATTCCTTCCCTGCTTCGACGGCAGAGGCCAGGTTTGCAAGCGCATCTGCATGCGTGTTGATATCTCGGGATATTTGCCTGACCTCGGCTTTCTGAAAATGAGACAGCAGTTTTTTCGCAAGGGCTAAGTAGGCCGCCATCTTGTCGTCCCTGGCCTGGTAGTCTCTAGCGAGCTGGCTAGTTATCAGTTGAGAATCGCTGAAGATCACCAGGTGCTGGGCTCCGAGGATTTGGGCGTTGTTCAACCCTGCTATCAGCGCTTCATACTCTGCCTCATTGTTCGTCGCTTTGAAGTCCATGGTGAAAGCCTGTTCTATGACAGACCCTCTGGCGATTGGCGGACTATGCCGGCACCAGCTCTCTTGGACGTGGATGATCCGTCAACAAAGATCTTCCATGCTGAGGTGGGAGACTGTTCGACCTCAGTCACTTCTGACTCGTGCCCTGTGCCCCCCAGTGCCGTGCCGAGCTGGGTCAGAGCTGAATTGGGCGAGACGAACTCAACGATGAAGTCTGCCAGAATTTGGGCTTTGATCGCAGTTCGGGGACGGTACTGTATATCATACTGCCCCAGTTCAACTGCCCACTTTGATATTCGCCCTGAAAAGTCAGCCTTCTTGAATATTGAACAGAGTGGATGCTCCGTGATCACCACAATGGTGTGGGATTGGAAATAATGGGAGAGCATGCGGGAGGCACTGACGAGGGCCAACGCAAGCTTCTCCAACAAAAGGTACCTGGTCTCGGCATCGAGCAGGGTCTTGCTCGTATAGTAAATTGGTTTTTGAATTCCCTCGTCCTCCCTGATGAGGACGGAGCTCACTGCGTGATCCGAGACCGCAAGATATAAATACAAAATCTCCCCAAGAGTTGGGGTGGAGAGTAAGGGTGGTGACATCAAATAAGTTTTGAGCGCGGCCAATGCCTGGTCGCACTCAGGGGTCCACTTGAATTTTAAAATTTTCTTTAGAAGCTGAAAGAAAGGCCTGCACTTATCTGATGACCAGCTGATGAAGCGATTGAGTGCTGCAGCCATTCCCGTAAGCTTCTGGACTTCTTTCGTGGTAGAGGGGCTGTGAATGCCCTGGATTGCGGTGATCTGGTCCGGATTAGCCTTTATCCCCCTCCGTGTCACCAAGCTGCCGAGGAACTTGCCAAAGGCTACGCCGAAGGCGCACTTGGAAGCGTTTAGCTTGAGCTTGTACGCGCGAAGGATGTCGAAGACTTGGCCAAGATCCGCCAGGTGGTCGCTGGAGTGCACTGATTTGACAACCATGTCATCGATGTACACCTTTACTGTTCGGCCGAGCTGAGCCTGGAACATCTTTGTCACGAGGTGCTGATAGGTCGCCCCCGCGTTCTTTAGCCCGAAGGGCATCACCTTATAGCAGTAAGTGTCGCGGGGGGTTATGAATGACGTTTTCTCCTCGTCAGGCTCGAATAGTGGAATCCGGTGGTAGCCTCTGTAGGCGTCGAGGAAGCTCATTCGGTCGTGACCAGCGGTGGCGTCGATCAGTTGGTCAATCTTTGGAAGGGGGAAACTGTCTTTAGGGCAGGCCCTGTTCAAGTCCGTGAAGTCCACGCACACCCTCCATTTACAAGTTTTCTTCTTGACCACCACCGTGTTGGCCAGCCAAACCGGGTACTGGACTTCCCAGATGGCTCCTGCCTTCAGCAGGTTGTCGACCTCTTCGACGACCGCATCTGTCTGCTGCAGCCCTGTCCTCCGGGCCCTCTGTACTACTGGTTTGTGGTTGGGGTCCACGTTTAACTTGTGGCACATAACTTCTGGGTCAATCCCGGGCATTTCGCTTGGGCTCCAAGCAAAGACATCAACGTTCCGCATCAGGAACCTCGAGAGTTCGTCTCTCTCTTCGTCTGGCAACTGGGTGTCGATCAGGAAGAACCTATCTGGGTCTGCCGAGTTTAGCCTGACCTCGGCCAGATCTTCGATGCTTTTCTTCTCAGGGTCTCGGCCGATTTCGTCTAGGCCTTTCTCGAATTCGGCGAGGTTGACACGCTTTGGCTCTCTCACTGCCGGGACCGCGGCCAGCATGCACTGCCTGGCCTGCTGCTGGTCTCCCTCCACTGTGACCACTTCCATCTTGCCCTCCTTATTCTCGAGGACGAACTTCAGCTTCTGGTGGAGGGAAGAAGGGACTGCTTCCAACTTGTGGAGCCACGTTCTGCCCAAGATGACGTTGTAGGGAGAAGGGGCGTCCACGACCAGGAAGTCGGCCAACACGGAGGTTCCGCCGACCCGGGTCTCCAGGGTGATCCTACCCTTGGGATAGACTGGGGTGGCTGACAACCCTAGTAGGGGTGCACGGACCTCCGTGAGGTCTGCTTCCGAGAAGTTCATCTTCTTGAAGCAGTCGTAGTAGAGGACCTAGGAAGAACTGCCGGAGTCGACGAGGATCCTCTTCACGGTGAAGTCCCTTAGCTTCATTGTGAGGAGCAGGGGGTCGTTGTGAGGGAGCTGGATTCCCTCTAGATCCTTATCTGAGAACGAGATCGCGGGTCGGTCTCGGCGAGCTCTCTTGGATGCCGGTGCGAGCTCGGCTTTCATCACCTCCTTCCCATGCGACGCTCGCCTGGCCTCGGCGCGGGCCTGCAAGCCTCCACGAGACGAAAGAGAGGGGACTGAGGACGCCAGATGGATCACGTTAATGATCTTCTCGGAATCCTCACTGTCTGGCTCTCGAGCCGCGCTCTGGTGAACTCGACCCTCGCTGCCGCCGGCATCATCGGCCTTGACGAACTCTGGAATGTGGCCTTCGCTGGCTAGCTTCTCCAGGTACCACTTCAGAGAATTGCAGTCCTCGATCTGGTGCCCTTTACCCTTGTGGTAGGAGTAGTAGAGCTTGCTTCGGCTGCCGGTGGTGGGCTCATTCTTCAAGGGCGGAGGCCACTGGAAGAATGGCTTGGTCTTTATCTTGCTCAGGATACGGTACGTCGGCTCCTTGAAGACGACGTTGACGCTCTGACCGGCGCTGGTGGGAGGTCTGGGCCTCCAAGTGCCCCCAGATCGGGACGACGTAGGCTTCGCCGAACTGGCGGACCAGGCCTGCTTGGGCTCTTGCTTCTGAAAGGGCCCCCCGCCTCTCTGCCGAGGCTGGCTGCTCTTGTGCTCGGGCTCCGGCCTTTCGTCCTCTTCCCGGGCCTGGATTTCATCTTCCTCCCGGGCGACAAAGCGCTTTATCCGGGACATCAGCTCTGGCATGGACTCTGGGGGGTCTCCGACTAAGTCCTTCCGGAGGTCGTGGCCGGGGATCAGGGCATGTTGGAAGGCGTAGATCACTATCTCTTCCCTAGTGCCCTCGATCTGGCTGTAAACCGCCCAGAATCGTCGGGCGAACTTGGCGAGGGTCTCGCCCTGCTTCATTCTCAGGGCGAGAAGGTCCCCTTCTTTCTTGGGGACGGCGCTGTAAGCTTGGAACTTCTTCAGAAAGGAGAGCTGGAGCTCCTTCCAGCTCGAAATCGACTCCTCTGGGAGGGCGCAAAACCACTTCAGAGGGAGGTCACCCAAACTGGAGGAGAAGATCTTGCAGTTAAGGTGACCCTCGTTTCCCTAGATGGACATCTTCTGGGAAAAGTGACGGAGTTGAGCGGATGGGTCGGACAGTCCGTCGTAGGGGACGAACCGCGGGACGGAGAACCTTTTGGGCAAGGGGGTGCGCTCGATGTCCCTCGTGAAGGGCGAGGCCCCTAGATCAGTGTGGCCACAGATCTGTTTCTGGTCCCGCACGTCCAGGTTGCGCTGAATAGCCAACCTGACGCGCTTGTCAAATCGCTCTTGCTCGTCGTCCTTTTCCGGAGTCTGGGCTCTTGACTTTCGCTTGGAGTGGTTCGGGCTGTGATGGCTATGGGCTCGGCCATCGCGGCTATGATGACTTCGGCTGTTGCTAGAGCCTTCGTCATGGATCTGGCTCCACTTGTGGTCCAGATGGTTTCTTAGATCTTCGCGAGGAGGCTGGGCTGCCCTGCTGGGGGCGTCCTTCTTCTTTCCTTGAGGATCAGAGACTTGCCTCAACGAGGCAGTCTGCGCTGCTCTCAGCTGCTACTGGAGCTCGCGGATCATCCGCTCTTGCTTCTGGAGGAGAGCATTTTGAGCTGCGACATCTCCTCCAGCGGCAGGAGGCTGAACTCGACACGCTTCTTCCACGGCAACGGCTTTATCTTTGCGAGGACGCTCATGCCGACGCTCGTCGCGTCGGGGTGGCGTAACTTCGTCTGCTGAGAACGAGGTCTCGAGTCCTTCTTGGAGGGGGACCTCGACGAAAAGCTACGAGCCTAAGCAGCCCTCGCCTGCAGATGTGCCATGCACCGTTCGGGAACGCCCTTGAGGAGGGACGTCCGTCGACGGTGGTGGCAGCTCGAGTGCTGCTCTCGAGGATTCTCCGCCTTTCCTTGCTTTTGGAGGCATGGCTTCTGAGAGATTGAGGTTGAGAAGGTTGGGAAGGTTGGGAAGGTTGGGATATTACTTCCCCACAGACGGCGCCAATTGTAGGTGTAGAAAATAATGACCCACAATAACTGGGGAGCCTAAGAGGACTTATCCAAGGAGGTGATGACTGGGTACCGTCCGAAAGCCTGAAAGAGAAGAACACACGGTCAGAGGACCCTGGCCTAGGCGGCGCAAGGCTCTCCGATGCCAAAGTCAGTGAATGAACTGGAACAATGGAAGGAGAGGAAGAAGAGAGGCAGAGTAACAGCTCTGTGTGTTGAATTATGCGTACCTTGCATGTGAAATGCAGTTCTATTTATAGACGATTTCGAAGATATCTTAGACGATATCTTGGTATGGGTCCCATGATTCGACTGGGAAGTCATGATCAGCCCACGTTGCAATTAATGCGGTCCAATCCAGCCCACTCTGCATTTAATGCCAGTCGGATCAGCCCACGTTGCATTAAATGCGCGTCACGTTGGGCCAGATCGTGTTGGGCGCCTTTGACGGTTGGGGTACCATCGGATCCGCCCTCGGGCCTTACCCTGATGTGGCTTCAGCCGCTGGATGTCGCATCTGTCTCACTAGCTCGCGCCCCTATTCCTCCACGTGCCTAATGACGTGGGGGAAGAGGGGTGCGAGTGGAGGCTCCTTCCTGCTTCGGCTTTCGTCCCGGCTCCCTCAGCCGAGGTGGAGCTCTCAGCCGAGATGAGCACATGGGGTGGCCGAGCTCGGCGCTAGCGGCCTGGAGCTGTTTGACTTCGGCTGAGGCCTCTGCTCTGTTAGCCGAGGTGAGTTTGGTGCCATGTGGATGGCACGCGGATGGCACATGAGAGTGCTTAGTCTCATCTGATGGCTGTGAATAGCGTGATCCTGGAGTTCTGAAAATCTCCCCACACAGGATCAATGAGGGACTTATCCACTAACTCTTGGCAAATGATCTAGACGTTGAAATTTAAAACTGAAAATCCTAACATCATGGTGAGAGTCCAGGAATTCAAGAAATATGGATAAGCTAGTTTTGGTCTCTTATATAGCACACTAGAGATAGGATCTGAAGTCCATCTATATAACTATGGGACACAACACCAAAAATGGAAAATTGGAACGGATTACCGTTCCTAATCCGTGTGTTCCTAATCCGTTCATCCGTTCCTAAACCATTCCTAATCCGTTAATCCGTTCCAAAAACAGAAAATTGGAACGGATGAACGGATTAATAACACACGGATTATGAACGGTAATACGTTTCAATTTCCCGTTTTTGGTGTAGTGGGAATGTATTCTCCCTACTTTTAACCACAAGCCTTTAAATTTCCATCCCTCACTAACTAACAGACATGGAGTCAGCTTTCAGGCTAATCTCCTCTCTCTCTCTCTCCATTCTTCAGTATCCTCTAAACCCTCAAAAGTAACTTCTGTAACTTCCTCCTAAAAAAAGAGTTCCACAACGTAACTTGATTGCTACTCCATAGAAAGAAATTATTGGGAAAAAAAAGGAGTATCCCAGCCTAAGAAGAGCCTCAGCAAGCTTAGGAAGCTCTCCACCAAACCCTTGCCGTCCAAGGTTGTTGATTTGCTCCTTTGATTTATTGATCGACGGTTAGGATTGTCTATTGCAATTATTATTTCTCTTCACAAGGTGGGGGCCGAAACTGTTTTGTGTCTATGGATATTGTGGTCCAGACATGTATCAGTTTTGTTATTCTCATCTGTTTTGATTTTCGGTCGTATATATAGTTTAGAAGATGATGATCATAGTTATAGGTGATTAGTTATATCTTGATGCATGTGAGCCTTAGATTTTGTTGATCTGAGCCATTCACACCACATGATCCACATTGGATAGTTGGTGGATCGGATCTTAGTCTAATCGGAGTAGTAGTCACTGTTGGATTAAGTGGAATTTGTGAAAAAAAATTATATTATGGCTTTGAACTGGACGGCTCAAATCTAAGCTGAGGTGGGGCTGATATGGGTCAGTCTAGAAGAGAACAAAAGAAGTAAGATTAGATGGAGGGGTCTTTCATTTTATATATAGTCTTGAATGTATTTTTGCTGCATTTGATTTTCAAAGGAAACACTCACTGTTTACAGTATCTGTGATTATTTAAACCGGTACGTAAAGAAGGAATGGTACGTACCGGCCATGTCTTATGAGTATTTATTTTAGAAATTGGTTTTTTCTAATGAAAAAGCATTAAAAATTAAAAATATTTTCCATACACTTTTGCACCGGGAAAATAAAAAAGTGAAATGAATTCTTTGCAACAAAGCCAAAAACCGGTTTCCATGAGATATACTTTTATTTAATGGAGATTTCCCACAGGCTGTAAATCAAGATAAAATAATGGGTCTAAACCAGGCCATATTTTTTGGTGTAAATCAGGACATATTTTGGGTCTAATACAAGACATGATATTGGGTCTAAACCAGGCCAGATTTTTGGTGTAAATCAAAAAAAAATTTTGGGTCTAATTCAATACATAAGATTGGGTCTAAACCAAGGCCAAATATTTGGGTCTAAATCGGGCTAGATCTGGGTCCAATTCAAGACAAAATATTGGGTATAAGACAATTGTTATGGTGCTTAAAAATAAATCCATGTCTTGGATTACCAATGGTATTTTTTAAAATGCACTAATTAAATAATTTAAGGCATTGATTTTTTTTTAGATTGCAGATCTAATTTTAACTATCATCGGACCAGCAGAGCTCTAAGAAAAAGAGGACCTCACACCTCATACTAAAAGTTGGAAAAGGGCTGGATCTGTATTCCTATTTGCAAAAATAGGAGCAACAAATAAATCATCTTCATAGAATAAGGTAATCTTTTCTCCTACTCCATACAATACTATCAAAAGATTATAATACAATAGAATGCGTTGATTTTTTATTTTTTACATTTCAATATCTACTATCCTTTGTTGTATCTTTCTTACTGTATATTTTTTAAATATTAATTTCATGCTTATGTTTAAGAAATATCAAAATTTATTAAATGCCATAGGATTTATTGCTTTTCAAAATATAACAACTTATTGAATTGGGTGCTGCGCCTAACTGCATGCCTATGATTGATTAGAGACCCAAGCATGATATTATTGCCCACTAATTTATGTTTTGAAATTGTTGGATTTAATGCCTTTTCGAATAAAAAAAATTTAAGGAATTAGGTACTGGGTCTAACTGCAAGCCTGTGATTAATTAGATACGCAAGCATGAAATTAGGCCCACTAATTTATATTTTTAAATTCTTTATTTAATATATTTTTCTTATAAAATAAAAAAATTAAGCTATATTAAAAAATAAGCTTCAGATGTTGAAAAACATACATGAAATAACAACCATATCCAAAGATATGTAACGGGGCCTGTAGTAAAAAAAATAAAATTGCAGTTAGGGGTTTAGGTAGATAATTACGCGTGATTTTATTTAAAATATATTAAAACTGACAAAATAAAATAAATCATAATAATAATAATATATATTACAAAATATTGACAAAATGAATATTAATGTTGAATAATATGTTAGTATCACCAAAGGCGAATGAACAGAATAAATATATTAAAAAACTAAGAAAACCAAAATGAAATAATTATTGCTCATAAAATACAAATGACAAACGAAAATATATAATAATAATAAAAATATATATTAAACAATATCGACAAGATGAATCTTAATGTTGATTAATATGTTAGCATCACTAAAGACTAACAACCAGCATAAATACATAAAATAAATAAATAAATAATTATTGTTTATAAAATAAAAATGAATAAAGAAAATAAGTCATAATAAAAAAATATATATATCACACAATAGGAACAAAATAAATCTTAATGTTGATTAATATGTTGGCATTACCAAAGATGAACAAACAATATAAATATATTAGAAAGAGAATAAAAAAAAATGAAATAATTATTGTCCGTGCGTAGCCCGGAATTTTACTAGTTAGGGCTAATAAGAAGAAAGAGGAATTGTTGGCCCTCGTCTAGATGTAATGCTACACGTGCATCCCAACTATCTCCCAGTTCTGGGACATCTTAACCCTCACACTGTTTGCTTGATTGGCCACAAAACAGACCCTAGACAGGGTTGACCGGCCATAATACCTAGCCAATCCATCAAACTTATGAGACCACAAAATATCATTAGAGCAACAAAGACCAACTTAACTATCAACCCCATCATTAGAGCACCAAAGACCAACTTAACCCAAACCCCCACCCCCCCCACCCAAAAAAAAAGAAGACAATTCAAGAGCATCAGAAATATTCAGAAAAAAACATCTATCGGTGACCATTTTTAGCGTTCATAATATCGCTCTTGCTTCAACTTCTTTTGCTGAAATGAGTTCAGGGCCATCGCAAACAACTGCACAAGTGGAAAAAAAATAATAAAAAAATTCTTTGGGCATGTTTGTTTAATGAAGGTACGTTGTTACCACAAAAAACAACTGCAAAGGTGTTGTTACCACAAAAGTTCTTATTCTTATGGAGGTGTGTAGATTAAAAAAAAAAAAGAAAGTAAGAAAAAATTTAAAGCTTCAGTAGTGGAGAAGAAAGAGCTGGGTTTTGGACCACAACCGTCAACAACAAGCATTGTAATGGACAAAACTAACTCAAGCCAGCAGAATCCATTGCATGTGGGTGAGTTCAAAAAATCACGAGCAGAACCTATATGCGCAGAACAAATATGTTAAAATAAGATCAAAGTCATCTGTTCCTTGACCCATTTTTGAACTGATGTTATGTTGCTCAGTAACATTTTTAACTTCTAACATGGCAGTTTTCAAGATCACTACTAGTGTTACGAGACCGAGTCAATTTAACTAGATACAAAACTCATAACACTCATTGTGTGGGGATGTTTTTACTAAGCCGAGATCAGAGCTAGTCCTGGTCTTAAGACAGCTTAATCATGCCTCCCCTCGGCCAAGGCGGACTGCGGCTGAAGGGTCGCGGCACTCGCCGAGGTGAGCACCCCCGAGGTCAGGTAGCACGGGTCATTGTACACCAACCTCGGCACGGCAGATTTGACAGACGCTGATGGGACTGTTGACAGGACGGAGGCACGTGCTAAGGCGTGCCTTGCGATCCATCATTCCTGACAAAACGGCGTTATACGGTACACGTGCGCCCCCAAAGCATGGCTCCAGGCCAGGCCCGATGGGACTTGGCCCAAAAGTCAACCACCGCCTGGCCCGATAAGATTGGCATATAATGAGGAATGGGTAGGTGAGGCTAGCATTTAATGAAATATGGGCTGAGTGGACAAGGCCACTCAAGTGGCAAAGCCTATCATGAGGCTCGTCCACACAAGTCACCCCCATCTCCTATAAATAGCATCTCCATCTCCATTCTAAGGTACGCAACCCATAACACATACACTTACTCTGCAATTTTCTCTCCATCTCCCTTATTCAGTCCCTGAACTGACTTAAGCATTGGAGAGCCTTGTGCTGCCCACAACCAGGGTCCTCTGACGTGTTTTCCTCTCTTCCTCTTCAGGTCCAGCCGGAGCCACGATCATCTTCATCCAAACCACTCAAGAACAGGGATCCTAATCCCTGGTTCAAAATCCGTAATTTTTAGGCACTTACAATTGGAGCCGTCTGTGGGAAAGTAATAACCCATACCCAAAAACCTTTCCCAAAACCTTTCTCAAAACCTTTCCAGTCGCCATGGCTCCGAGAAACAAGAGAGGCGGAGAGCACCCGAAGTCCCTCCCTCCAGGGCCACTGGTTCTCCCTGGACCATTGCCCTATGTGTCCCATCCAGAAGAGCGCAACGCGAGAGGGGAGGCTGCAGAGGTGGAAAGTTACCACACCGAGTCCGTGTCATCCCCATTAGAGATGGGGAGCCCACTGCAGCGAGATGCTCCCATGCAGGAGCGCCTCTCGAAGGGTAAAGCCCCGGCAGCGGCGGGGTCACGCCGCTACGAAGACGACAGAGCCAACCCCGCTCAAGCGGCAATCAGGGCTCATAACCTCGCCCTCCAGGAGAAGGACGATCTTATCCGCCAGCTCAGGCAGCAGCTCCGAGAGAAGGGGACAGTCCCCGTGGGCGGTGACCTCGTAGGCAAAAAGGATCCCGTCATCGGCAGGGATTTGCGAAAACATCTGAACGAGAAAAGCCGCGAGCGGAGTCACGCTGGGAGTTCCTGCCATAACCACATTGACAGGGGGTCAATGCCGAGATCAGAAGCGGGAGATCAGAAGGCGCTGATTGACCACCTGGTCAAGCAGGCCATCCAGAGCACCCTGAAGGAGGCAGGGCTCGCTCAGAAACAGCCAGAGTCCCCGACTTCGCTGGCCTCGACTCATCCCCCTTCTCCAGAGAAATCAACGAGTATCCCCTCCCAAAGAAGTCCAGCGTCTGAAGGTTCGTCCTCTATGACGGAACCTCGGACCCAGCAGCACATCTCTGGCATTTCACCCAAAAGCTGTCCATCTGGGGTGACGTCGGGCACCTCAATTGTAGAGTCTTCTCTTCCAGCCTGGGGGATCTCCCCCTCAAGTGGTTCTGCGCGCTCCCGGAAGGGTCGATCACGAGCTGGCCTCAGTTGCGGGACTCCTTCCTGGGAAAGTTCCAGGCGCACCGAGTCATCCCAACGACTGACAGTGACATTATGGCCCTCAGAATGAGGTGGAGTGAAAGCGTCACTCAATTCTCGTAGAGGTTCTGGACGGTTTATAGCCAAATCGACAACTCCTCTGAAGATGTCGCGATCAGGTCCTTCTAGCACGCCCTCCTGCCGGGGTGCGAGCTCCGGAAAGAGCTCGTCCGAAACCCTATGCCCTCCGTAACAGCCCTTATGGCCAAGGTGAACAAATACATTGAACAAGAAGAGGACGAGGCGCGGGCTAACGAGAGTTTTGGCGTCTCCAAGAGCCGGTCTCGGAATGAGAACCGGTCTCGGCAGGAAGATCGACCGCGGTAGGAGGATCGGTCCCGGCATGAGGATCGACCCTCCGGAAGGGAAAATAGGACCTTCCGCAGAGAAGAGACGAGCCGAGACCACCACTCGGGTGGCCAGTCATCAGCCCGACTCACACCTCGGGAGGGGGCAAGAGGCACAGATCATCCTACTCTTCGTGCGAAAGGGTCAATACGGTCTTCAAAGAGCCGATTCACCAGATACTGGACAAGATCCAGGGGAAGCCGTACTTTAAATGGCCGCAGCCCATGAAGAGCGACCCCTCCAAGAGAGATCAAAACAGGTTCTGTGCTTACCATGTTGGAAATAGGGTGGGCCTCTAGGATATGTTTCAAAAACTTTTAACCCACTTGATGCAAGGATCAACTATTTAAAAGGCTATAAAACCCCGTCCAAGATCCATGTCCTCAATCTCAGCCATCATGATCAGTAAATACGATCTATCTAGAAGATAGAAACATCAACTAACATGCATCCATAATAATCTACAACATGCAAGGAAGTGGATTATACCTTTGGAGCTCGGTTGTGCTCTAATGGAGAAGTTGCGTCTTTCTTTGATGATGAAACGCTTTCACTAATCAAATAGGAATCTCCAAGACCTCTTGATCTTCTACGCTATGACCCGTATTAGATTCTCCTTTTTCTCAAGAAGATGGTGGGATCTCCAAGAGAAAACTACTAGGAACTCTAGGGAGGAACTAGAAAGAGAACTAGAAGAGGGAAGAGAGAAAGAACTCGTGCAACACTTGCACTAGGGAGGCTTGGGCGTGAATCCCAATGCTATGGAGCATGCTAAGACGTCCAGCCCTCTTCTCCTCTATAATTTATAGCTTTTGCAAGTTGCCTTCTCTTTACTAATTACAATAGAAGTCTTACTTCCATTAATTAGTAACTTACCATATCATAATTAGAAGTCTCACTTCAAATATGATTAGTAACTTTCCAATTCGTTTCTAATTAAAATAGAAGTCTCACTTCTACTAAAATTAGTAAGTCTACTATTACCACTATTAGAAGTCTTACTTCAAATAGAAATAGTAACTTTCCTTTTAGAGTTCAACTAGAATTAGATACTTTCTAATAATTGGGCTAGCGTGGGGACCACTAGGGATTTCTTAGAAAACTGGCTCCAATTGGGACTCGTGACCCCACATCTTATGTGTAATCCGAGCCCACAGTTAATTGCAAATAACTCCACTATATAAATGCAACTGAACTCCAGTCTTAGGAATATTACATAGAAGACCCTAAACTTCCACATTACCACAAGTAGACCCCTCTATCAATATCCATGGATCAATTGGACCTGTCTTCCAAACTAGATTCATAACTTATCACCCTTGAGCCCCAATTAATTATAATGATCATAGGTACCTTTCCAATTAACTCTTAATCGGAATGGGTGCGCACTTACCAATGATAAATCCATTAATTGGCACAAGGGGATATTAGAGATAGATTCCATCTTGACCATTGAATGTTCCCACAGCTCTACTACCACGTACCTAAATCACCGAGGTGTTGACCTATAGTTGGCCTCACTCATTGGTGACTCAAAGCAAATGAATAGATAGAAACTTGAGTTCATTAATGTCTCAGGATTGAGAGCCTATTGCTAGGGAATTATGAGAGCAGAGCTTAAAGTAAAGACAGTGTTTATATGGTGCTTCTCATGGTCCTTCAATACATCCAATGTACCAGCACTATGATCCAGAATCTTCCATTCTGATGATCGAAACAAATCACACTATCTCATAGTGATCAAAGTGCTGTAACCTTGTCAGTATGAAATGTCCAGTCTCATCACTAGTTGTGAAGATATTTAAGTATAAGATTTGTCACACATGTCTCCTGTATGTGGATCTCATCCATACACATGTGTTACATCTAATATACTTGTGGACTCCAGTTCATCTTATGAACCATTATGTCATTCGTATTGATTATGTGCAAGTATATAATAAATCACCATTCATCTCATGAAAGGAAAGCATGAATATACTGATAAATAAAGAAATTAATCAATTTATTATATCATCTACTGGATTGAGTACATAAAACTAACAATCTCCCACTTGGGCTCAATGCCAGTTAGAGTTGCATCTCATGCACATCCTTTTTACATCCTGCTCAAAGACTTTGGTAGTCAAAGGCTTAGTAAAGGGATCTACCAGATTGTCTACAGAGGCTATCATGGTGATCGTATATCACCTCTCTGCACAATCTATCTGACCATGTATAACTTTCTCTGTACATGCTTTTTGGCTCTTGGGTTCCTTGGACTTAGCGACTGCCCTGCTGTTATCACAGTAAACTGTGAGCGGCTGTCCTGCCAAAATTACCACTCCAAATTCCATAAGGAATCTTTTGAGTCAATCCGCTTCCGTAGTTACTTCTCAAGTTGCTACAACATAAGCACATACCCAGAAGTTGATTTCCTGGAATCCTGATCTGACTAGAAGTCAGTATCTATGTAACCGACTGGAATCAACTCATCACTGCTATAACTCAACATGTGATCGCTAGTCCTTCTCAAGTATTCGAGAACACATCTTACAACAGTCAATGATAAAGACCTGGTCTAGACTTATATCTGCTGACTAGGTGTACTGCGTGATAGATATCCGGTCTAGTACAAAGCATAGCTTACCGTACCAGAACCTTATCTATGTACACATCATTGGGATAAGCCTATCATCCTATTTTTCCAATCTCAATGGAAATTGATTCCTAGGATGTACCTGGGTTCTCCAAAGTCCTTTATTATCAAAAGTCTTAGCCAACCAAAACTTTTACTGTTGACGATATCCCTATGTCACTCCATGGGAGAAGGATGTCGTCGACATATAATACCAGAAAAACTATCCTGTGTTCTTGACCTTTTCATTTACACATGACTTATCAGGATTCTGATAAAAATCAAGTGACTTGATTTCCTTGTCAAAATGGATGTTCCTATTTCGGGATATCTGCTTTAATCCATAAATGGACTTATGCAGCCTGCAAACTTTTTGCACTTGGTTATCAGCTATAAAACCATCTGGCTGTATCATATAGATGTCTTCCTCAAGATTGCCGTCATGAGACGCTGTCTTGACATCCATTTGCCAAATCTCGTCATCGAGATGAATCGCAATGGATAAGAGTATCCGGATAAAACTCTTCCATCTGGTCCTCTTTTTCTTTTGGAGACTCACTTGCACCCAATAGGTTTGCTATTGGCAGGCAAGTCCACAAGTATCCAGACCTGATTAGAGTACATAGACTCCACCTCAGCTTTTATAGCATCTAACCAACGTCCCAAAATTATGTCATTAACTGCTTTATTATAGTTATAGGGATCTTGTTCCGGTTACACCGGGATTGCCTTATAAGACTTTCCTTAGACCGAGAACTTGTCAAGGGTCCTGATAATACTCCCACTACGACAAGGCACTGGTGTAACTACTGGGTCAAGTATGGGTGGATTTTCTTAAAGTTTGGTTATTCTTGGATTTGAAATTGATTTCTCTTGAATTTCTTCCAAGATAACCATTTCTAAAGATTTCCAGTTAATCTTATAATCTCCCTCCAAAAATCCGCATTGGTGCTGTGAAGCACTTTTGCTCTCTGGGATTATAGAGCAACCAACCTTTAGTTCCTTTTTGGGATAGAATATAAACATATATACTTCCAACTTCGATTCCAACTAATCCGTCTTATCCTTCAGCACGTGTGCCGGACAACCCTTAAATCGTTGTATACTAGGCTTTCGCCCTATCCATAACTCCTGGGGAGTCTCAAGTATAGACTTAGATGGAATGAGGTTTAGTATATATATTTCAGTTTCCATATCCCAAAATATAGGTAATCCGTAGAAACTCAATCATAGACTTGATCATATCTAAAAAAGTCTTGTTCCTTCTTTCTACTACTCCGTTCTGTTGAGGCAAACCAGGAGCAGACTACTGGGATCAAATCCCATTTTCTAATAAGTATCCCATAAAGTTAGCGGAGAGATATTCGCCTTATCGATCTCATCGAAGAATATTTATACTTTTACCTAATTGCTTTTCTGCTTCCACTCGAAACTCTTTGAACTATTCAAAAAATCTCGGACTTGCGGTGCATAAGGTATATGTATCCATATCTTGAGTAATCATCGGTGAAAGTGATGAAATACTCGTATCAATCTCTCGCTCTAATATTATGGGTCCATACACATCTGTATACACTAACTCCAATAAATCTTTTGGCCCTACTGCCCTTAGATGAATAAGGGTCTTTTGGTCATTTTACCTTCCAGACAAGACTTGCAGACAGGCATTGGTTCTACCAACAATGAAGGCAAGATACCATCTTTCACTAGCTTGTCAATCCTGTTTAGGTTTATATGACCTAGCCTCTTGGGTGCCAAAAGTTTCTTGGATTAGATGAAGGTAACTACCTCTTTAATGATGGTCTATTGTTAACATCAGTGTCATGTATCTCATACATTGTGGGAGTTAACAAATAAAATCCATTGATTACCTTGTCAGAATATATAAGAGTACCGCTCCTCTTTAAGACAATTTAATTACCAAAAGTAACAGAATAACTCTTATTCATCATACTAGAAATTAAAATTCTGTCTTAAAACGGTACATATAATGTATCTGACAAAATCAACTTAATATTTGAAAGCAACTAAGTTACTACTCCTACTGATACTGCTTCTGCCTTGGCTTCCGATCCCAGGTTAATACTGATTTCCCCGTCATTAATCCTCCTGGTTACCTGTAACTCCTACAACATATTACTGATGTAATTAGTTGCACTAAAGTCTACAAACCAAGATTCTGAAGTACTAGTTGAAAAACTATCTTCAGAAACAAATGACTCAATCATACCTGAGGTCTTTTCCTTTGACAAAAATCATGGACAATTCCTCTTGCAATGTCCTGTCATACCACAGTGGAAACAGTTTCCCTTTGCTCCCGTATCCTTGACCTTTGCCACACCACTAGTGGAACCATACTCCACCTTAGGACCTTTGATGACTGATTTCTTCTTGCTATCCCGGTCTTTGCCTTTCGGCTTAGACTTAGCAAATGACTTTTCTGTCATGAGGGCAGTTGGTCTTTTCTTCATGATTTTCTCAAACACTACCAGCTGGCGAGACAGCTCAGCTATTGTCATTTCCAATTTATTATAATTGATCTCGAAATGTTTGAATGAGTCCGGTAGTGATTGAATGATCATGTCGATCTGCGATTTTGTATCAATCATAATCCCCAGTACATCTAATTCATTCAATGCTAACTTCATTTGTAACAAATGTTTTTGTACTGGGGTTCCCTCGGCCATCTTTGTCTCCATCAGCACTTTTATAGCAGCCTGCCTAGCAGGCCTAACCTGGTATGCAAACATCTCCTTTAAGTTCGATATAATATCGTATGCTGACTTATAGGATTGATGTTGTTCTTGCAAAACAGTAGACATGGATGCCTGAATAAAACATCTGACCTTCTCATTGTCATTGGTCCACTTGGTGTAAAAGTTTCTCACAATCTGTGGTGCATCAGACTCAGGCTCAGGAAGGGAGGGTATAGTAAGGACATATTTGCAACTTGAAGATGTCAAGATAATATCCAGGTTCCTTTTCCAGTCTACATAGTTGGATTCCATCAACTTGTTCTGGTTGAGGATGGTCGCAAGTGGATTGAAAGTATTCGAATTCATGCTGTATAAATTAAAGCACATAACCATACATTCAATGAAAGAGTATAAATGACATTAGGGTTTAGTATTCTACCAAATTCATGTGGGAATCCTCATAAGCACTGAATTTAGAATACATCGGAATCCCAATCCCCTAGGGCATGCCTCCTTGGGGAGTGCAAATGCCCCATAGATTGGTGCGGATCAAAGTCATCAAAATCAAGATTAAGACTAACTATCCTTGATCCTCAATCATTCATTATCATCTAGGTATCTCATACCAAATAATGTATGACTCCCGATTATCTTTGGTTTCTAAAATACATGAGGCAAATCCTTGGGGATACTACATCATTATTTTAGTTAAGTGTGACCCACAAACTAATATTGCATGACAACCGCGATGGGCAGCTCCTCCTTGGGGAGTGAACCCCCACCACGTCTCATCAATACTATCCATTGGAGATCCATATCTAGTAACCAGACAAATAAAAGCCCTCCGTGGGGAACGGCCACTCTCTTGGTGGCGCGAGGCTAATACTTTCCTTACAATGGACCTATGGTGGAAAACCATGGGGATTTCTCAATTTAAATACCCCGCTCCCACTTAATATTTTAGAATTGAGGATTTCCTTTTAAGGTATTAGGGCCCACATATATAAATATATGAATCATCAAATCATCTCATGATATGATCTAAGATTGGTTCCAAGTCAAGTTATTTTAAGGAAAGTCCAGTTTCTTAAATTAGTATTACCAATGTGTCATCTCATGGGTCATCGACACTAATTAGAACTCTTTCCAAAAATTAATTTGATTTGACCAATATTAGTAACTTGCTATGTTTGATCTAAGATTGGTTCCAAGTCAAGTTATTTTAAGGAAAGTCCAGTTTCTTAAATTAGTATTACCAATGTGTCCATCTCATGGGTCATCGACACTAATTAGAACTCTTTCCAAAAATTAATTTGATTTGACCAATATTAGTAACTTGCTATGTTTGGATCAGATTCGGAAACATTCTAAATAAAGCATTCAACTATAAATAGAAAACGCTAAAATTAGAAACTAGTCCTCTCCTCCACATGGCCCAAGCGGAATAGACTTCTTGGACTTCTAGACTCTCCAGAAATTTGGAATTCCTCAAACACTTTGGGAAACTCCAAAACACCTTTGGTAATATTCAAACTCTTTGATTAGGAGTCCAACTTCACTTTCCTTCTTCGTCTCAGACATCGCCAGAATTTACAAATTTAGAAAATTACATAAATTCCTATGTCTCTATGATGAGACTTACATGATAATCTATTAATGGAAATAAAAGGCTCATAGGGAATTTCACCATGCCTTGCCCTAAACTGGAAAACCAAGGAAACCATGATGCCCTTTACAATTTGCCAAAAATAAATACTCATCCATAAAAGAAAGTAAAAGACTTATGGGCCATATGGAGAGGACATGATAACCTGCATGTTAGTATCTCATACTAGCAAAGTAATTCACAAAACCAGGTTACCAAACAACAATGGAAAGACAGGATGCCAATATTGCCACTACTATGATTCATGCCCTAGCAGAGGGGGTCCGGGGGTGTCCCCCGGCGGGGTTCGAGCTGCTGTGTTAGTGTCTTCGGTCGACATACTATAGGGTTCGGTCGACCGACCTCAGTGTCTTCGGTCGACCGACCAGAGGGCTCGGTCGACCGACCTGACGGAAATCTGCAGGTTGGGTTTTTCTATTTCGTGTCCAAATATCTCCAGAACTCTTCTGAAGACTCCCTGGACCAAGAGAATGATATCCGGATGATGATTATGTTAAGGATATGAAGTCTAAGGTTTAGATGTAATCGAGAAGGTTGATAGTATGTCACACCCTGAAACCGGGCCCTGCAGTGATCCGACCTCGGGATGCGAAATTTTGGGATTAATTTGAAACTTTTGTTATCTTTCCCAAGATCCGCGTGAATGAGGATAATCAAATTCCAACACGATCAGAGTATATTTTCGCGGAAGCTAAACATGGTGTTACGACCCGGAATCCGTGGCCATCGGGTTCCGTGTCGCACTCAACCAGCATCATATAGCCATCATATAAGCAGACTGGCACAATTCATAATCCAAAGAACACTGAGCTGGTAGTAACAAGACTATTTATTTCCCACATATTCAAATTACAATTAACAAG
Source organism: Litsea cubeba (assembly GCA_012931725.1). Classification (NCBI taxonomy): domain Eukaryota; kingdom Viridiplantae; phylum Streptophyta; class Magnoliopsida; order Laurales; family Lauraceae; genus Litsea; species Litsea cubeba. The sequence goes on along the minus strand of CM022951.1, from coordinate 28,700,970 downwards.
TGTCTTAATTACAAACCCAATGAAAAAGGCTAACAAAGCCATGCAAATAAACCACTGAATGACATACTACCCCAAGTGGTTTTACGGGCTCCGGTGCCAAATTTGACATCTAGATGATATCAATGGGCAGCCTCTCACGTCAGACCGGCGGTCCCACCGCCTCCTCCGATCAAACACCTAAAAACAAAAAGAGAAGAAACTGGCACCAAACAAACAGGGTCATACACGACGGTCTGGCAAGCAAATAAACAAGTAATATGAAACAAAAGGATATTTATAAAACCTTATGGAATCATTGTAAATCCATTTAAAGAGTCTAAACCATAATAACATTAAATCATGATAAAATGATCGTAAGACCGAACATAAATATCAAGCAATTAAATGGACAGATCCTGAGCATAAATATCTTGAAAAGGTAACAGCCTACGTAAAACATTTAATAGTCGGAAATATATTTCAAATCCTGGATAAGAGCAATAATATGATAAATGATCGATTTCATAAACATTAACAATTTCAAAGCATATAATAAGTATAAACAGTCAAGAATCCTAAAACAAAATAATAAATAGATAAAACATTGGCAACCACACATAGCTATATTCTCCTATCACCGAAGTAACAAGAGTAGACAGAACCGTAGCCACTACACGTGGGACCGGAAATAGAATCAGAACCGTAGCCATACAAATGGGACCGGCAGATCAAAATCAGAACCATAGCCATACAAATGGGACCGGCAGATAAGAACCGTTGCCATGGTCGGTACAGACAAAATCCAAGCTGCAGCTGACGGACAAATTGAAGATCCCAAGCCGGGTGATCAGCCAGACAAGGTGACCTAAGCCTAGTGGTGCCTTTAGTTTTCAAAACTCGAACCGATACGAATCAAACCATAATACTAATCCCTTTGGCTCAGGGGCTCACACCACATAGCTCTGGCCCCGTCTTGCCTCGAGGTTTTGTTTTTGAAATCATAGTCTCTTTGGCTCATGGGCTCACACTACAAAGCTCTGGCCCCATCTTGCCTCGAGGTTTTGTCTTCAAAATACTAATCTTATCAAAATAATAGTCTCATCGAAGAAATCCTGAATGTGGCGAACCACTCCAATCTCCTTCCAAATCGATTCGGAGAAAACATACGAATTCCATGGTAAACCGCTCAAATACACATCAAAGTGATTTGTATAAAATCATACGATCAATCCTTTCGAACATGGAAAAACCATATGATTTTATAACAAATCACCGATGCTATTTAAATTAGTTCACCGAAGAATACAAACACAAATACATTCTCTGACTTGAAATGGAATGGATAGTGGAGAATGACTTAATGACTTACCAAGGAACCATCTCAATACACATTTAACCTTTAAACATTGATTAATAAAGAGTATGTTTGATGCCAATGAAAATCCATAACATTTAAATGATAAAGTGCGCATTGAGACTCAAACAATTCCCGGGTAATCTCACATATGCTCATTCCTTCATTGTTCCCATTCCCATTTCACAAATTTTCCAAGTATTACAAGTAATCCCAAATCTCTTTAAAACAGGCCCATAGCTGGCCTTAAACCGATCCCAAAACAGTCTACTCATTTAACCCAAAACAGCCCTTTAAACTTGGCCCAAACAATCCTTAAAACAGTCCAAAAACTAACCTTGAATGGTCCCCCAAACAGGTCTTAAAACAGTCCAATATCAGGCCCTGAAATGGCCCAATATCAAGTCTTAAAAACAGCCCAAAACCAACCTTGAATCGCCCACAAAACAGACCTTAAAAATAGCCCAAAACTAATCCTTGAATGGCCCATGAAACAGGTCTTAAAACAATCCAATATCAGGCCCTGAAATGGCCCAATATCAAGTCTTAAAAACAGCCCAAAACCAACCTTGAATGGCCCACAAAACAGACCTTAAAAACAGCCCAAAACTAATCCTTGAATGGCCCACAAAACAGACCTTAAAAACAGCCCAAAACTAATCCTTGAATGGCCCAAGAAACAGGCCCAAAGAAACCCCAAAAGCTGGCCCAGAAACTGTTTTTAAACGAGCCCAAAATCCAACCTGAACCAGGCCCCCAGGCTGGGCTGGGCTCGCTCGAGCGACCCCAGGCCCGCTCGAGCGAAGCCCAGACAGAGCCTGGGTCGCTCGAGCTACCCAGTCGGTCGCTCGAGCGAGCCAGGCAGAACCTGGTCCGCTCGAGCGGCCCACTGGGTCGCTCGAGCGGACTGGGCTCTGTCCAGTCCGGCTCGTTGAGCATTTCTCCCATTTTTTTCTCCATCATTTTGATTCTTTTTCATTCCCAATCCTTCATACATATTTCATAGTGTTAGAGTGTTTATTTTGTTGCAATTTGATTGGATGCATTCATTGTCTCATCTTGATCTCTCTCTCATTCATGTTCTCCTGTTTGGGTTCCTCTTGCATATCTTTTTATCATAAGATTTGTTTTTACTTGAAAAATCTTCAGTTCTTTGCATTTTCTGCTTGCTTTCTGTCGGTTCATCTGTCGGCTCTTATCGGTCAACCGACATAAGAACCGAGCCCAGCCGATAGACCGTCGGTTCCAGTTCCAGAGAGCCTCAACTTTCAAATCTTCTCTGTCGGTCAGATCTTCGGCTCCTATCGGTCAACCGATAGTGCTTAAATCCCTTGACCGAGAGTTCATCGGTCCCAATATCAGAGAGCTTCATTTTTAGCCTTTTTGCTCCATCGGTTCCTAGGTCGGTTCCTAGGTCGGTCGACCGATGCTGTCGGTTAAACCGACAGGTGTTTCTTGGTCAACAATTTTTTCAAAAATATAGCCGTTGCGTATGACCGTTAGGCTATCGGTTGACCGACACCAAGTTGTCGGCTAACCGATAGCTATCCGTTGGGAACACTTTTTCTATAAAAAGTGACTTTCTCTTTGGGGAAAGTTGCTGATTTTTTGAGAACTTTTGGGCCAAAAGAAGAGGAGCTTTTCAAGATCTTTTCAAAAGGGATTATGGAAGCATGTCATCTTTCCAATCTTTGATCTTTAAAATGGGTGTGCTTTCTAAATCTCTATCTCTATTTCATGCTTAGACTTTTAATCTTTGTTTTCTTTTAAGCATGATCAAAGTGTTAGTTCTCTTCTAAAGATGTTGTTTCTTTTCATGACATGCTTTGATCTTTGAAAAGTATTTGCATTATGAAATCAACATATGTCTTCTCACTCACATGTGCTTTCAAACATTAACTTTCAAAACTATGGGTTTCAAGTTTGATCTTTTGACAAACCATGTGTTGAGTAATACAACTCTTTCTCTTACATTTGATCATCATCCTTTGCATTAATTGAAGTTACATCCTTTTAAAAGAGAAAGTGAACCTTCTAGTTCATGCATTAGTCATAAACTTTATCATTCATATGCATGCTTCTAGTAGTATGTTATCATTGTCCATTCAGCCTATCTAGAGGCAAACCACTGTGTTTAATTTGTTCTCTTACCCATGCACAAATAGGCATTTCACTTAAGAGAAAAATCAATGTTGTAAAGGTTGGTGCTTAGCCTTGAAAAGCACATTTTGTGTTGTAAAGGTTCATGCTTAGCCTTGAAAAGCATAATGATGTAGTTGTAAGGTTTGAGGTGATCCTAAACCTTGAATTGACTAGTGAAATCCGGTAAGGTTACCGGGAGTGGATGTAGGCAACTTGGCCGAACCACTATATTTGATTGTGTTATGGTGATTGGTGTTTACCTTCCTTTTTATGATTGTTGACCTCTTAATTGGGTATGAGCTTGATTAAAGGATGTATTTGTCTTTTGAATGTGTATGTTTAACTTAGATACTCCCTCTCTTATGAAGCTAGCTTACTATCATCAAAGCATCAGTCACATAATAATCAAAATGTTCAGAAGTGGCCTAAATTTTTAATAGCATCCTATTCACCCACCCCCCACCCTAGGATTCGATCTTGGTCTTTCACATAGATCATTTGGACCCTTCCTTGACCTTCCAAACTCATCAAATCCCTAATCATTAGCAATCTAATTAACCAAACAAACACTTTTAAATCAAAGTTTTCTCCCTTTCTTTGAACACCATACTTAACACAAAGAAGACAAATTTTCTAAATGACAAAAGTGAAAACCAAACTTCCAACTCCTTGTACAACAACAACTTAAGTGGAAATCAACATAACATTGATTCATTCATTCAAAGCAAATCCATAGACCATGAAGAATTAGAACATAATAAGGAAAAAGCCATGAAACCAAAAAAGAGAAATGAAACCATCATATTAATTGAAAATTCCACTTGCCTCAAGTCTAATTGAGAGAAATAATACTCCTCAACCAAGATCTAGGATCTCAAGCTCCCAATCTACAAAAACCCCAAAATTTCCAAAGAAAACCCTAAAAATCCATTTTTCTCAAATCTCCAAGGAAAGCTCCTGCATGAGCGATGAAAACACTCTAAATGAAGAGGAAAACAAAGATCTAAAGTTTGGAAAGCCATTGCTAACCTTGAAAAGCCCAAACGAAGAAGAGAAGCTTGGATGAGAGCCTTGCTCTAGCTCAAAATCCTTGAAAAAGGCATCTTTGGAAGGCCAAGAGAGAGGAGAAGAAGATGGGAAGATCAAATCTCCTCTTAGCATCCAAGAAGAAGAGTTACATGAGGAGAGAGAAAGGGGCTGGGAGAAGAACCCTAGACTCCCCTTTTGTTGCAGGAAAATGAAGAATGGGAGAGAAGAGAAACCCATTGGTGGTTTTATAAGGTTAAGTGGGCTGGGCCCCATGGGCCCTAATCTTCACAAGGCTGAAACTAACATTTGTGGGTCCCGAATGAGATCGACGAAGAAGACAAAATCGATCAACGAAATATTTACTTTCCAAAAAGTATATTTTCCCCAATTTCTGAAATTTTCAAAATTCATGGACAGATTTAGTGTGAAAAGTCAATTTTGCCATTTTTATCGAAAAACGTAATTTCTGAGCATTAAATCAAAATGGTCAAAACATGAAAGTTGTTAAACTTCCTAAAATGAGTCAAAATACACCAAATTCAGAATTTTTAGAAATCAGAAGTAATTTCTCATAAAAATACATATCATATAGACCGGGTCAAACTAAAATCAACGGTCTTCAAAATCACCAAGGCTATGGAAAAATCTAGTCAAACTCAAAAACAAAGTCAAACCAACTCAAATCTTGCTTAAAAAGCTAAACCACGATTAAAACAATACTAAACAGAGAAATTGGGGGTCGGGGTCTTACATAGTACATGTGATAACTTGACTCGATTATGGATGTTACATAGAGGGGCATTCAGGTCATTACACTTAGTAGGTCGAAGACAACTGTCATTTTATGACGAGCTTATTATATTATATATTTGTCCCTGGAGTTCAATCATAACTCTTTAGTGGAATGAGTTAATGTTAAAATGATCTTGATGTTGCTATGGGTTTAGCATGGACATTTTGGTCATTTTGGGAGCCAATGGCAAATATGTCTTTTGGTCCCTTCTCTAGTCACTTTCCAAGATTGGCATGGTTTCCTAAGTTGTATAGATGACATTTGGATGAATTATTTTAGTGGAAAAATAATCTTGAGTTTAAATTCAAATAGGCCTTTGATGGCATACATGAATTTAATTCTAGATAAATTATTAGTGGGCCATAGTGTGCATTATCACATGGACGTCCATAATGGGATTTCCATGGGTAAGGTTTTCAATTTTGAGTAGGTCTCTCTACTTGGAAGGTTGGACTCCTCTTTGGATTAGTATTCCTATTAGAAAGTTTCCTTTTTGAATTAGAAACTTAAAATTAGTAAGTGTTGTGCAACTAGGATTACTAATTGCTAAAGTTTGTGAGAAGTTCCTTCTTCCCCTAGTGATGTTCAGATCTGAATCGCAGTTTCTTTCAGTGGTATCAGAGCCACTCCATGTGAAATCATGATCCCATGTTGTGTATAATTAATCCTAGATTGATTATGGGCATGGTGGCACCCTACTAAAGTTATGTTGTGATGCATGTTGTGTGCAAGTTTCATTAACATTGCTGGAATTTATTTTCCAGATTTGTTTAATGATGCACATAGTGTTTTGCATGCACTAACCTCTTTGTTTGCAGCCATATATTGCATCCTTGATGGTTCGCATGATTATTATGTGGATTTGGATGTTTTTTCATTAGTTGGAAAGTGTACGATTGCGCGTTTAGCAATCATAGGAAGTTGTAATTCTTTCTTTACTTTTATTCCAACTAGTCTTGATGTAAGCTTTCTTTAAAAGCATAGGTATCTCCAATGTAATTTGGGTTTTTGTTTTTTATGGGTTTGCTTGTATAAATTTAATTTATTAGAACAAGCAAGAAGAAGAAAGTTTCAAGCAAGGTTGCAAGTAACCGGATTCCTTAGTGGTGGAGGAGACAAGACTTCTTGGTGAAAGATGAGATCTATTTTTGATGTCCTAGTTCGATAAGGATTAGAAGTCCGAAGAGCAGGGAGCCATCAAGGATTGCATACTTTTATTTGCTCTTATATATGGAATGCATGGATGAATGCTTTATATAATTGCTATAATTGTCACCTAGAAACATGGCCACCATTAGGTTCTAAAATTGGCATCCTTTTATATTAGATTATTTTTAGTTTGGCAAATTGTTTTAAACAGAACTTAGACCAGCACCTTCTAAATTGTCTAAGGTTTAAAATTGGATAGGGTTTAGTTTATCTTGGTACCATTGGTTTCCAAAAGAGGCTAAACTAAAATCTAATTAGATGCTACCTATGGGTTTCCATAACCCAAGTTAGGTCTTTGACTCTTTAAAGGGATTTGCTCAAATATTTTAAAGCAAAGGTTATTTATTTTTAAGATGACTCAAGTCATTGAGTCATAAATCTAATTAACTAAGTTTGCTAGATTTAAAAGAGCTTTTGAGTAAAACAATGTAAAGGTCAAAAAGTATAAACCCTAGTGATAAATAATCAAGTGGGAGAGGGGTTTTTGGAAAGACCCCACGGCCTTCCATTTTCGGTTCATGTTACCTCATTAAGGTGTTAGTAGGAGCGGCCACCCCTTCGGTGGAGTTCTTTACTAAAGATCGCTTTGATGGGTTAATGGGTGAACTAATGTGAATATTCGTAATGAGGTGTTAGTAGGAGCGGCCATCCATTCGGTGGAGTTCTTTACTAAAGATCACTTCTATAGAATGTCAATGAAGTGTTGGTGGGAGCGGCCATCCCTTCGGTGGAGCTCTTTACTAAAGTTCACTTCTAGAATGGATAAAAGTCACTTCCCTTCGGAGGACTTAAGTCATAGACATTCTGGGAAATTTCATAAGAGATGGTAAAACACTTGACATAAGACGGTAATGACCTCTCCCTAGGAGTTAAGGGTTATTTGTCATATGAGGCCAAACCAATCAGTGATTGGACTACCACTGGATGTGTATATCCAGATAGTGATAATCCAAATAAGCATGCCTTAATTCAACGTAACTGTAGGCTCGGCCATCCCTTCGATGGAGGGTCTATGAGGAGGTTGAAACACTGATACATTATGATTGGGGTTAAATAATGTAAAAAATTTTGTGCTTTGTTTTTCCTTTTATAACAAGCACCATATGCATATTACATATATACTGCCTGTCTAATTATAAACCGTTTCATATCCAGAAAAAGATGGGTAAAGATTCTTTTAGTCCATTGATGTGCATTCTTCGTGAGAACAAACTGACTGGACCTAACTACGTAGATTGGAAGAGAAATCTTGACATAGTACTCATTGCTGAGGAGTACAAGTATGTCTTGCTGGAAACCTGTCTCGATATTGATGCTAATTCTAATAATGACCAGTTAGAGGCTGAGAGGAAATGGAAGAAAGCAAATAGCATGGCTAAATGCTACATGCTTGCTTCCATGTCCAACGTGTTGCAAACACAGCACGAGCATATGGACACAGCCTATGAAATCATGATGTCCCTGTTTGAGATGTTCGCAGACAAGAGCAGGCCAGCTAGGCAAGCTGCTATAAGGATTATCATGAATACTAGGATGGCTGAGGGAACACCTGTCAGAGAGCATATGCTCAAGCAGATGGATTATTTCAATGTAGCTGAGATTCTAGGGGCTGAGATTGATGCAGAGAGTCAAACTGATATGATTCTCGAAACTCTGCCAGACTCTTTCAATCAATTCAAGCTCAATTTAAATATGAGCAAGATGGACATGACTCTATCTGAGTTAATGAAAGAACTCCAGGCGGCGGAGGCCATCATAAAGCCCAAAGCCCAAGCTCACTTTTTCCAGTCTTCCTCTAAACTAAACCCGAAAGGGAAAAAGTTCAAGAAGAAGCAGAATAAGGGAAAAGGCCAAAAAAAGGACAATACTGGTAATAAGAAGGACAAGGGTACAGATGGAAAGCCCAAAGGAAAATGCTTCAAGTGTGGCCTCAAAGGTCATTGGAAGAAAGATTGTCCCAAGTTGTTAGCCTCAGTTAAGAAAGGTACATCTTTTTCATACTACATTGACACTTGTCTAATGGTTGATTCTACTGACTCATGGATAGTAGACTCAGGAGCCACTAATCATATCTGCAATTCATTGCAGGGGTTTCAGATAATGCAGAGGATTGAGAAAGGAGAGTTTGCATTTAGAGTTGGAACTGGAGTTAAAGTTTGGGCAGTTGCAGTAGGAGTTGTTACCTTACATTTTCCATGTGATAGGATATTAGTTTTAAATAATGTTCTCTATGTTCCGGACATGAGGAAGAATTTAATTTCAGTTTTCCAGATTAATTGAATTTAATTATTCAGTTTCTTTCCATTCTGGTGTTGATATCAGTAGAGATGGAAATATTATATGTTCCGGTAGAATACATGACAACTTATTTTATATATATCCTATTGCTCCCACACTGCACAATGTACAACAAGAAAACTCAACTTCCCTTTAAAGGAAGGTATCTTCAATCAATGACACATATCTTTGGCACTTACATTTGGGTCACATTAACCTAAAACGGATTCAGAGGTTGGTAGAAGATGGGCCTTTGAGCTCATTAGACTTCGAACCTTTTCCTCAGTGCGAATCTTGTCTCAAGGGAAAGATGACCAAAAGGTCATTCTCTGGAAAGGGACTAAGGTCAAAGGAGTTGTTAGAATTGATTCACACTGATGTGTGTGGTCCTATGAACAAACCAGCTCGAGGAGGGTTTGAATATTACATCACCTTCACTGATGATTACTCTAGGTATGGATATGTGTACTTAATGCGACGCAAGTCGGAGGCGTTTGATAAATTCAAGCAATTCAAGGCTGAGGCGGAGTTACAACTAGGGAAACATATCAAAGCCCTTCTGTCTGATCGAGGTGGCGAGTACCTTCTCAGTGAGTTCAAAGAGTACCTCACACAACATGGGATTGTGTCTCAGTTGTCTGCACCGGGTACACCCCAGCAAAATGGTGCAGCGGAGAGAAGAAACCGTACCCTTCTTGATATGGTGAGGTCCATGATGAGTCGTGCAACCCTACCTATATCTTTTTGGGGATATGCCCTAGAAGCAGCAGCATACATTCTAAATCTGGTACCTTCAAAATCAGTACCTAGGACACCGCAAGAAATGTGGACAGGTCGAAAACCTAGTTTAAGACATATCCACATTTGGGGTTGTCCAGCCTATGTACTGAATGATAAAGCTACCAAGCTGGAACCCAGATCGGAAATGTGCTACTTCATTGGGTATCCTAAAGGGAACGAGAGGTGGCATCTTTTATCATCCAAAGGAGCAAAAAGTGCTTATCAACACTCATGCTAGGTACTTGGAGGATGATTGTATGATGCACCAAGAGCTTAGTTGTAAAGAAACCCTTGAGGAGATTCTTCCAGGATCTCCTATAACATTTGTACCAGATCCTGAGGTGGTAGATGAACAAGATATTCCTTTTAACACTCCGGAGCCTCGTCGTAGTGGGAGAATTTCCAGACAGCCAGAAAGATTTCTAGGAGTGTATTTTAAGACAGACTCTGAAGATCTGGTTGAGGATCCTACTAGTTATGATGAAGTAGTAACGGATATATATGCTGACATGTGGCAGCAAGCGATGAAATCTGAAAGTGGATCTACAAGAGAAAGAGAGGAGTGGATGGGAAGGTGGAAACCTTCAAAGCAAGACTGGTGGCGAAAGGATATACTCAGAAAGAAGGTATCGATTATGAGGAAACCTTTTCAGCAGTGGCTATGCTTAAGTCCATAAGGATTCTCTTGGCCATCGCATGTCATTATGACTACGAGATATGGCAAATGAATGTCAAGACAACTTTTCTTAATGGAAGTCTTGACGAATGCATCGATATGATGCAACCAGAGGGTTTCATTGCTAGTGGCCAAGATAAAATGGTTTGTAAACTTAAAAAGTCCATTTATGGACTTAAGAAAGCATCTAGAGCATGGAACATCAAGTTTAATCAGGCAGTCAAATCTTTTGGCTTTGATCAAAACATTGATGAACCATGTGTGTATAAGAAAGGAAGTGGAAAAGCAGTTGCATTTTTAGTTCTGTATGTAGATGACATATTACTCATTGAAAATGATGTAGGTATATTGTCATCCATAAAGGTTTGGTTATCCTCTCAATTTCAGATGAAGGATTTGGGTGAGGCCAGCTATATCTTAGGGATCAAGCTTTTGCGTGATCGCAAGAATAATATGTTAGCCCTATCTCAATCTTCATACATTGAGAAGATATTGGTCAAGTTTAACATGCATGACTCCAAGAAGGGCCTCCTACCTTCTAGACATGGAGTACCGCTGTCTCGAGATCAATGTCCAAAGACATCTGAAGAGATAGAGAGCATGAGGAGAGTTCCATATGCATCCGCTGTTGGAAGCCTCATGTATGCTATGTTATATACTAGACCAGATATTTGCTTTGCCGTTGGCATGGTTAGCAGATATCAGTCAAACCCTGGACCTATGCATTGGACAGCTGTTAAGCATATATTTAAGTATCTTCAGAGAACGAAAGATTATATGCTAACCTTTCGAGCAGATGATCTAACGCCTTTGGCGTATACAGACTCTGATTTCCAATCTGATAGTGATGCCAAAAAGTCTACTTCAGGGTACGTCTTTACTCTGTCAGGAGGGGCTATATCATGGATAAGTGTCAAGCAATCATGTACAGCTGATTCTACCATGGAAATAGAGTATGTGGCGGCATCGGAAGTTGCGAAGGAAGCAGTATGGCTCAGAAAATTCCTATTGGAATTGGGAGTTGTTCTTGCAGTGCAAAAATCGATTGTCATGTACTGCGATAACACTGGTGCTGTAGCACAGTGCAAAGAGCCCAGGAATCACAAGAAAGCAAGCACATTCAGAGAAAGTACCACTTGATCCGGGAATTCATTCAGGATGGAGAAATAGTGGTAGAACATATTGCTTTAGCGAATAACTTAGCTGACCCATTCACTAAGACTCTTACTGAGAAAGTCTTTACTTCTCATGTTGAGTCTATGGGTGTTAGGTTAGGAAGTAGTGATCTTTAGTGCAAGTGGGAGTTTATTGGGATTGGTGTATGCCCTAAAGCCCACTAGCTGCACTCTCATCTTTTGTTATTGGATATTTACTGGTTATTTAATGGAATGACTCTTTTCTGCTTAAACATGTATATATGTATGGTTGTGTAAGGCCCATTGTTTCTAGTAAATGAATTAGGTGTGTAGTGTCTACACACAGATAGGTCTAATTCATGGACACTGGAAACAACATATTTGTTCATAACTGAGAGATGGAGCTGGGCGCTTCATCTTGGTATAAGTTATAGTGAAAGACTCTCCTGTATTCAAGGTGACTTACCTAAGTCATGGGAGGGCTTTCCCGGATTTATCTCATTAGTGCATATGCAATGCATTGAACAGGACCGTGGTAGGTGTGATCTCTAAAATAGTACTATCACTGAGAGAGATCAAGTCACCTCATGCTACTGAGTGACCAGTGCTCTTAATCTTGAGCATTTGTGGATGAACTGATGAAGTCAAGTTCTTGTGCTTTAATTCACTATGGGTGAGATTCTTTTCATGGCTCAACAGCTCTGTGTTTTGGGTACTCGGACTTGATCAGTTGGGACGTGCAGATGCAATAAAGAATCTATGCCATCTAATGATGGAATGATCGTCCCCTTAGAATTATCCAATTAAATCATCAAAATCTAAGATCTTAGTATATGGATGTTCCATATGGATATTGAACTTGTGGGTCGCTCCCTGGACCAAGAGAATGATATCCGGATGATGATTATGTTAAGGATATGAAGTTCTAAGGTTTAGATGTAATCGAGAAGGTTGATAGTACATGTGATAACCTAACTCGATTATGGATGTTACATAGAGGGGCATTCAGGTCATTACACTTAGTAGGTCGAAGACAACTGTCATTTTATGACGAGCTTATTATATTATATATTTGTCCCTGGAGTTCAACCATAACTCTTTAGTGGAATGAGTTAAAGTTAAAATGATCTTAATGTTGCTATGGGTTTAGCATGGACATTTTGGTCATTTTGGGAGCCAATGGCAAATATGTCTTTTGGTCCCTTCTCTAGTCACTTTCCAAGATTGGCATGGTTTCCTAAGTTGTATAGATGACATTTGGATGAATTATTTTAGTGGAAAAATAATCTTGAGTTTAAATTCAAATAGGCCTTTGATGGCATACATGAATTTAATTCTAGATAAATTATTAGTGGGCCATAGTGTGCATTATCACATGGACGTCCATAATGGGATTTCCATGGGTAAGGTTTTCAATTTTGAGTAGGTCTCTCTACTTGGAAGGTTGGACTCCTCTTTGGATTAGTATTCCTATTAGAAAGTTTCCTTTTTGAATTAGAAACTTAAAATTTGTAAGTGTTGTGCAACTAGGATTACTAATTGCTAAAGTTTGTGAGAAGTTCCTTCTTCCCCTAGTGATGTTCAGATCTGAATCGCAGTTTCTTTCAGTGGTATCAGAGCCACTCCATGTGAAATCATGATCCCATGTTGTGTATAATTAATCCTAGATTGATTATGGGCATGGTGGCACCCTACTAAAGTTATGTTGTGATGCATGTTGTGTGCAAGTTTCATTAACATTGCTGGAATTTATTTTCCAGATTTGTTTAATGATGCACATAGTGTTTTGCATGCACTAACCTCTTTGTTTGCAGCCATATATTGCATCCTTGATGGTTCGCATGATTATTATGTGGATTTGGATGTTTTTTCATTAGTTGGAAAGTGTACGATTGCGCGTTTAGCAATCATAGGAAGTTGTAATTCTTTCTTTACTTTTATTCCAACTAGTCTTGATGTAAGCTTTCTTTAAAAGCATAGGTATCTCCAATGTAATTTGGGTTTTTGTTTTTTATGGGTTTGCTTGTATAAATTTAATTTATTGGAACAAGCAAGAAGAAGAAAGTTTCAAGCAAGGTTGCAAGTAACCGGATTCCTTAGTGGTGGAGGAGACAAGACTTCTTGGTGAAAGATGAGATCTATTTTTGATGTCCTAGTTCGATAAGGATTAGAAGTCCGAAGAGCAGGGAGCCATCAAGGATTGCATACTTTTATTTGCTCTTATATATGGAATGCATGGATGAATGCTTTATATAATTGCTATAATTGTCACCTAGAAACATGGCCACCATTAGGTTCTAAAATTGGCATCCTTTTATATTAGAATGTTTTTAGTTTGGCAAATTGTTTTAAACAGAACTTAGACCAGCACCTTCTAAATTGTCTAAGGTTTAAAATTGGATAGGGTTTAGTTTATCTTGGTACCATTGGTTTCCAAAAGAGGCTAAACTAAAATCTAATTAGATGCTACCTATGGGTTTCCATAACCCAAGTTAGGTCTTTGACTCTTTAAAGGGATTTGCTCAAATATTTTAAAGCAAAGGTTATTTATTTTTAAGATGACTCAAGTCATTGAGTCATAAATTTAATTAACTAAGTTTGCTAGATTTAAAAGAGCTTTTGAGTAAAACAATGTAAAGGTCAAAAAGTATAAACCCTAGTGATAAATAATCAAGTGGGAGAGGGGTTTTTGGAAAGACCCCACGGCCTTCCATTTTCGGTTCATGTTACCTCATTAAGGTGTTAGTAGGAGCGGCCACCCCTTCGGTGGAGTTCTTTACTAAAGATCGCTTTGATGGGTTAATGGGTGAACTAATGTGAATATTCGTAATGAGGTGTTAGTAGGAGCGGCCATCCATTCGGTGGAGTTCTTTACTAAAGATCACTTCTATAGAATGTCAATGAAGTGTTGGTGGGAGCGGCCATCCCTTCGGTGGAGCTCTTTACTAAAGTTCACTTCTAGAATGGATAAAAGTCACTTCCCTTCGGAGGACTTAAGTCATAGACATTCTGGGAAATTTCATAAGAGATGGTAAAACACTTGACATAAGACGGTAATGACCTCTCCCTAGGAGTTAAGGGTTATTTGTCATATGAGGCCAAACCAATCAGTGATTGGACTACCACTGGATGTGTATATCCAGATAGTGATAATCCAAATAAGCATGCCTTAATTCAACGTAACTGTAGGCTCGGCCATCCCTTCGATGGAGGGTCTATGAGGAGGTTGAAACACTGATACATTATGGTTGGGGTTAAATAATGTAAAAAATTTTGTGCTTTGTTTTTCCTTTTATAACAAGCACCATATGCATATTACATATATACTGCCTGTCTAATTATAAACCGTTTCATATCCAGAAAAAGATGGGTAAAGATTCTTTTAGTCCATTGATGTGCATTCTTCGTGAGAACAAACTGACTGGACCTAACTACGTAGATTGGAAGAGAAATCTTGACATAGTACTCATTGCTAAGGAGTACAAGTATGTCTTGCTGGAAACCTGTCCCGATATTGATGCTAATTCTAATAATGACCAGTTAGAGGCTGAGAGGAAATGGAAGAAAGCAAATAGCATGGCTAAATGCTACATGCTTGCTTCCATGTCCAACGTGTTGCAAACACAGCACGAGCATATGGACACAGCCTATGAAATCATGATGTCCCTGTTTGAGATGTTCGCAGACAAGAGCAGGCCAGCTAGGCAAGCTGCTATAAGGATTATCATGAATACTAGGATGGCTGAGGGAACACCTGTCAGAGAGCATATGCTCAAGCAGATGGATTATTTCAATGTAGCTGAGATTCTAGGGGCTGAGATTGATGCAGAGAGTCAAACTGATATGATTCTCGAAACTCTGCCGGACTCTTTCAATCAATTCAAGCTCAATTTAAATATGAGCAAGATGGACATGACTCTATCTGAGTTAATGAAAGAACTCCAGGCGGCGGAGGCCATCATAAAGCCCAAAGCCCAAGCTCACTTTTTCCAGTCTTCCTCTAAACTAAACCCGAAAGGGAAAAAGTTCAAGAAGAAGCAGAATAAGGGAAAAGGCCAGAAAAAGGACAATACTGGTAATAAGAAGGACAAGGGTACAGATGGAAAGCCCAAAGGAAAATGCTTCAAGTGTGGCCTCAAAGGTCATTGGAAGAAAGATTGTCCCAAGTTGTTAGCCTCAGTTAAGAAAGGTACATCTTTTTCATACTACATTGACACTTGTCTAGTGGTTGATTCTACTGACTCATGGATAGTAGACTCAGGAGCCACTAATCATATCTGCAATTCATTGCAGGGGTTTCAGATAATGCAGAGGATTGAGAAAGGAGAGTTTGCATTTAGAGTTGGAACTGGAGTTAAAGTTTGGGCAGTTGCAGTAGGAGTTGTTACCTTACATTTTCCATGTGATAGGATATTAGTTTTAAATAATGTTTTCTATGTTCCGGACATGAGGAAGAATTTAATTTCAGTTTTCCAGATTAATTGAATTTAATTATTCAGTTTCTTTCCATTCTGGTGTTGATATCAGTAGAGATGGAAATATTATATGTTCCGGTAGAATACATGACAACTTATTTTATATATATCCTATTGCTCCCACACTGCACAATGTACAACAAGAAAACTCAACTTCCCTTTAAAGGAAGGTATCTTCAATCAATGACACATATCTTTGGCACTTACATTTGGGTCACATTAACCTAAAACGGATTCAGAGGTTGGTAGAAGATGGGCCTTTGAGCTCATTAGACTTCGAACCTTTTCCTCAGTGCGAATCTTGTCTCAAGGGAAAGATGACCAAAAGGTCATTCTCTGGAAAGGGACTAAGGTCAAAGGAGTTGTTAGAATTGATTCACACTGATGTGTGTGGTCCTATGAACAAACCAGCTCGAGGAGGGTTTGAATATTACATCACCTTCACTGATGATTACTCTAGGTATGGATATGTGTACTTAATGCGACGCAAGTCGGAGGCGTTTGATAAATTCAAGCAATTCAAGGCTGAGGCGGAGTTACAACTAGGGAAACATATCAAAGCCCTTCTGTCTGATCGAGGTGGCGAGTACCTTCTCAGTGAGTTCAAAGAGTACCTCACACAACATGGGATTGTGTCTCAGTTGTCTGCACCGGTTACACCCCAACAAAATGGTGCAGCGGAGAGAAGAAACCGTACCCTTCTTGATATGGTGAGGTCCATGATGAGTCGTGCAACCCTACCTATATCTTTTTGGGGATATGCCCTAGAAGCAGCAGCATACATTCTAAATCTGGTACCTTCAAAATCAGTACCTAGGACACCGCAAGAAATGTGGACAGGTCGAAAACCTAGTTTAAGACATATCCACATTTGGGGTTGTCCAGCCTATGTACTGAATGATAAAGCTACCAAGCTGGAACCCAGATCGGAAATGTGCTACTTCATTGGGTATCCTAAAGGGAACGAGAGGTGGCATCTTTTATCATCCAAAGGAGCAAAAAGTGCTTATCAACACTCATGCTAGGTACTTGGAGGATGATTGTATGATGCACCAAGAGCTTAGTTGTAAAGAAACCCTTGAGGAGATTCTTCCAGGATCTCCTATAACATTTGTACCAGATCCTGAGGTGGTAGATGAACAAGATATTCCTTTTAACACTCCGGAGCCTCGTCGTAGTGGGAGAATTTCCAGACAGCCAGAAAGATTTCTAGGAGTGTATTTTAAGACAGACTCTGAAGATCTGGTTGAGGATCCTACTAGTTATGATGAAGTAGTAACGGATATATATGCTGACATGTGGCAGCAAGCGATGAAATCTGAAAGTGGATCTACAAGAGAAAGAGAGGAGTGGATGGGAAGGTGGAAACCTTCAAAGCAAGACTGGTGGCGAAAGGATATACTCAGAAAGAAGGTATCGATTATGAGGAAACCTTTTCAGCAGTGGCCATGCTTAAGTCCATAAGGATTCTCTTGGCCATCGCATGTCATTATGACTACGAGATATGGCAAATGAATGTCAAGACAACTTTTCTTAATGGAAGTCTTGACGAATGCATCGATATGATGCAACCAGAGGGTTTCATTGCTAGTGGCCAAGATAAAATGGTTTGTAAACTTAAGAAGTCCATTTATGGACTTAAGAAAGCATCTAGAGCATGGAACATCAAGTTTAATCAGGCAGTCAAATCTTTTGGCTTTGATCAAAACATTGATGAACCATGTGTGTATAAGAAAGGAAGTGGAAAAGCAGTTGCATTTTTAGTTCTGTATGTAGATGACATATTACTCATTGAAAATGATGTAGGTATATTGTCATCCATAAAGGTTTGGTTATCCTCTCAATTTCAGATGAAGGATTTGGGTGAGGCCAGCTATATCTTAGGGATCAAGCTTTTGCGTGATCGCAAGAATAATATGTTAGCCCTATCTCAATCTTCATACATTGAGAAGATATTGGTCAAGTTTAACATGCATGACTCCAAGAAGGGCCTCCTACCTTCTAGACATGGAGTACCGCTGTCTCGAGATCAATGTCCAAAGACATCTGAAGAGATAGAGAGCATGAGGAGAGTTCCATATGCATCCGCTGTTGGAAGCCTCATGTATGCTATGTTATATACTAGACCAGATATTTGCTTTGCCGTTGGCATGGTTAGCAGATATCAGTCAAACCCTGGACCTATGCATTGGACAGCTGTTAAGCATATATTTAAGTATCTTCAGAGAACGAAAGATTATATGCTAACCTTTCGAGCAGATGATCTAACGCCTTTGGCGTATACAGACTCTGATTTCCAATCTGATAGTGATGCCAAAAAGTCTACTTCAGGGTACGTCTTTACTCTGTCAGGAGGGGCTATATCATGGATAAGTGTCAAGCAATCATGTACAGCTGATTCTACCATGGAAATAGAGTATGTGGCGGCATCGGAAGTTGCGAAGGAAGCAGTATGGCTCAGAAAATTCCTATTGGAATTGGGAGTTGTTCTTGCAGTGCAAAAATCGATTGTCATGTACTGCGATAACACTGGTGCTGTAGCACAGTGCAAAGAGCCCAGGAATCACAAGAAAGCAAGCACATTCAGAGAAAGTACCACTTGATCCGGGAATTCATTCAGGATGGAGAAATAGTGGTAGAACATATTGCTTTAGCGAATAACTTAGCTGACCCATTCACTAAGACTCTTACTGAGAAAGTCTTTACTTCTCATGTTGAGTCTATGGGTGTTAGGTTAGGAAGTAGTGATCTTTAGTGCAAGTGGGAGTTTATTGGGATTGGTGTATGCCCTAAAGCCCACTAGCTGCACTCTCATCTTTTGTTATTGGATATTTACTGGTTATTTAATGGAATGACTCTTTTCTGCTTAAACATGTATATATGTATGGTTGTGTAAGGCCCATTGTTTCTAGTAAATGAATTAGGTGTGTAGTGTCTACACACAGATAGGTCTAATTCATGGACACTGGAAACAACATATTTGTTCATAACTGAGAGATGGAGCTGGGCGCTTCATCTTGGTATAAGTTATAGTGAGAGACTCTCCTGTATTCAAGGTGACTTACCTAAGTCATGGGAGGGCTTTCCCGGATTTATCTCATTAGTGCATATGCAATGCATTGAACAGGACCGTGGTAGGTGTGATCTCTAAAATAGTACTATCACTGAGAGAGATCAAGTCACCTCATGCTACTGAGTGACCAGTGCTCTTAATCTTGAGCATTTGTGGATGAACTGATGAAGTCAAGTTCTTGTGCTTTAATTCACTATGGGTGAGATTCTTTTCATGGCTCAACAGCTCTGTGTTTTGGGTACTCGGACTTGATCAGTTGGGACGTGCAGATGCAATAAAGAATCTATGCCATCTAATGATGGAATGATCGTCCCCTTAGAATTATCCAATTAAATCATCAAAATCTAAGATCTTAGTATATGGATGTTCCATATGGATATTGAACTTGTGGGTCGCTCCCTGGACCAAGAGAATGATATCCGGATGATGATTTTGTTAAGGATATGAAGTTCTAAGGTTTAGATGTAATCGAGAAGGTTGATAGTACATGTGATAACCTAACTCGATTATGGATGTTACATAGAGGGGCATTCAGGTCATTACACTTAGTAGGTCGAAGACAACTGTCATTTTATGACGAGCTTATTATATTATATATTTGTCCCTGGAGTTCAACCATAACTCTTTAGTGGAATGAGTTAAAGTTAAAATGATCTTAATGTTGCTATGGGTTTAGCATGGACATTTTGGTCATTTTGGGAGCCAATGGCAAATATGTCTTTTGGTCCCTTCTCTAGTCACTTTCCAAGATTGGCATGGTTTCCTAAGTTGTATAGATGACATTTGGATGAATTATTTTAGTGGAAAAATAATCTTGAGTTTAAATTCAAATAGGCCTTTGATGGCATACATGAATTTAATTCTAGATAAATTATTAGTGGGCCATAGTGTGCATTATCACATGGACGTCCATAATGGGATTTCCATGGGTAAGGTTTTCAATTTTGAGTAGGTCTCTCTACTTGGAAGGTTGGACTCCTCTTTGGATTAGTATTCCTATTAGAAAGTTTCCTTTTTGAATTAGAAACTTAAAATTTGTAAGTGTTGTGCAACTAGGATTACTAATTGCTAAAGTTTGTGAGAAGTTCCTTCTTCCCCTAGTGATGTTCAGATCTGAATCGCAGTTTCTTTCAGTGGTATCAGAGCCACTCCATGTGAAATCATGATCCCATGTTGTGTATAATTAATCCTAGATTGATTATGGGCATGGTGGCACCCTACTAAAGTTATGTTGTGATGCATGTTGTGTGCAAGTTTCATTAACATTGCTGGAATTTATTTTCCAGATTTGTTTAATGATGCACATAGTGTTTTGCATGCACTAACCTCTTTGTTTGCAGCCATATATTGCATCCTTGATGGTTCGCATGATTATTATGTGGATTTGGATGTTTTTTCATTAGTTGGAAAGTGTACGATTGCGCGTTTAGCAATCATAGGAAGTTGTAATTCTTTCTTTACTTTTATTCCAACTAGTCTTGATGTAAGCTTTCTTTAAAAGCATAGGTATCTCCAATGTAATTTGGGTTTTTGTTTTTTATGGGTTTGCTTGTATAAATTTAATTTATTGGAACAAGCAAGAAGAAGAAAGTTTCAAGCAAGGTTGCAAGTAACCGGATTCCTTAGTGGTGGAGGAGACAAGACTTCTTGGTGAAAGATGAGATCTATTTTTGATGTCCTAGTTCGATAAGGATTAGAAGTCCGAAGAGCAGGGAGCCATCAAGGATTGCATACTTTTATTTGCTCTTATATATGGAATGCATGGATGAATGCTTTATATAATTGCTATAATTGTCACCTAGAAACATGGCCACCATTAGGTTCTAAAATTGGCATCCTTTTATATTAGAATGTTTTTAGTTTGGCAAATTGTTTTAAACAGAACTTAGACCAGCACCTTCTAAATTGTCTAAGGTTTAAAATTGGATAGGGTTTAGTTTATCTTGGTACCATTGGTTTCCAAAAGAGGCTAAACTAAAATCTAATTAGATGCTACCTATGGGTTTCCATAACCCAAGTTAGGTCTTTGACTCTTTAAAGGGATTTGCTCAAATATTTTAAAGCAAAGGTTATTTATTTTTAAGATGACTCAAGTCATTGAGTCATAAATTTAATTAACTAAGTTTGCTAGATTTAAAAGAGCTTTTGAGTAAAACAATGTAAAGGTCAAAAAGTATAAACCCTAGTGATAAATAATCAAGTGGGAGAGGGGTTTTTGGAAAGACCCCACGGCCTTCCATTTTCGGTCCATGTTACCTCATTAAGGTGTTAGTAGGAGCGGCCACCCCTTCGGTGGAGTTCTTTACTAAAGATTGCTTTGATGGGTTAATGGGTGAACTAATGTGAATATTCGTAATGAGGTGTTAGTAGGAGCGGCCATCCATTCGGTGGAGTTCTTTACTAAAGATCACTTCTATAGAATGTCAATGAAGTGTTGGTGGGAGCGGCCATCCCTTCGGTGGAGCTCTTTACTAAAGTTCACTTCTAGAATGGATAAAAGTCACTTCCCTTCGGAGGACTTAAGTCATAGACATTCTGGGAAATTTCATAAGAGATGGTAAAACACTTGACATAAGACGGTAATGACCTCTCCCTAGGAGTTAAGGGTTATTTGTCATATGAGGCCAAACCAATCAGTGATTGGACTACCACTGGATGTGTATATCCAGATAGTGATAATCCAAATAAGCATGCCTTAATTCAACGTAACTGTAGGCTCGGCCATCCCTTCGATGGAGGGTCTATGAGGAGGTTGAAACACTGATACATTATGGTTGGGGTTAAATAATGTAAAAAATTTTGTGCTTTGTTTTTCCTTTTATAACAAGCACCATATGCATATTACATATATACTGCCTGTCTAATTATAAACCGTTTCATATCCAGAAAAAGATGGGTAAAGATTCTTTTAGTCCATTGATGTGCATTCTTCGTGAGAACAAACTGACTGGACCTAACTACGTAGATTGGAAGAGAAATCTTGACATAGTACTCATTGCTGAGGAGTACAAGTATGTCTTGCTGGAAACCTGTCCCGATATTGATGCTAATTCTAATAATGACCAGTTAGAGGCTGAGAGGAAATGGAAGAAAGCAAATAGCATGGCTAAATGCTACATGCTTGCTTCCATGTCCAACGTGTTGCAAACACAGCACGAGCATATGGACACAGCCTATGAAATCATGATGTCCCTGTTTGAGATGTTCGCAGACAAGAGCAGGCCAGCTAGGCAAGCTGCTATAAGGATTATCATGAATACTAGGATGGCTGAGGGAACACCTGTCAGAGAGCATATGCTCAAGCAGATGGATTATTTCAATGTAGCTGAGATTCTAGGGGCTGAGATTGATGCAGAGAGTCAAACTGATATGATTCTCGAAACTCTGCCGGACTCTTTCAATCAATTCAAGCTCAATTTAAATATGAGCAAGATGGACATGACTCTATCTGAGTTAATGAAAGAACTCCAGGCGGCGGAGGCCATCATAAAGCCCAAAGCCCAAGCTCACTTTTTCCAGTCTTCCTCTAAACTAAACCCGAAAGGGAAAAAGTTCAAGAAGAAGCAGAATAAGGGAAAAGGCCAGAAAAAGGACAATACTGGTAATAAGAAGGACAAGGGTACAGATGGAAAGCCCAAAGGAAAATGCTTCAAGTGTGGCCTCAAAGGTCATTGGAAGAAAGATTGTCCCAAGTTGTTAGCCTCAGTTAAGAAAGGTACATCTTTTTCATACTACATTGACACTTGTCTAGTGGTTGATTCTACTGACTCATGGATAGTAGACTCAGGAGCCACTAATCATATCTGCAATTCATTGCAGGGGTTTCAGATAATGCAGAGGATTGAGAAAGGAGAGTTTGCATTTAGAGTTGGAACTGGAGTTAAAGTTTGGGCAGTTGCAGTAGGAGTTGTTACCTTACATTTTCCATGTGATAGGATATTAGTTTTAAATAATGTTTTCTATGTTCCGGACATGAGGAAGAATTTAATTTCAGTTTTCCAGATTAATTGAATTTAATTATTCAGTTTCTTTCCATTCTGGTGTTGATATCAGTAGAGATGGAAATATTATATGTTCCGGTAGAATACATGACAACTTATTTTATATATATCCTATTGCTCCCACACTGCACAATGTACAACAAGAAAACTCAACTTCCCTTTAAAGGAAGGTATCTTCAATCAATGACACATATCTTTGGCACTTACATTTGGGTCACATTAACCTAAAACGGATTCAGAGGTTGGTAGAAGATGGGCCTTTGAGCTCATTAGACTTCGAACCTTTTCCTCAGTGCGAATCTTGTCTCAAGGGAAAGATGACCAAAAGGTCATTCTCTGGAAAGGGACTAAGGTCAAAGGAGTTGTTAGAATTGATTCACACTGATGTGTGTGGTCCTATGAACAAACCAGCTCGAGGAGGGTTTGAATATTACATCACCTTCACTGATGATTACTCTAGGTATGGATATGTGTACTTAATGCGACGCAAGTCGGAGGCGTTTGATAAATTCAAGCAATTCAAGGCTGAGGCGGAGTTACAACTAGGGAAACATATCAAAGCCCTTCTGTCTGATCGAGGTGGCGAGTACCTTCTCAGTGAGTTCAAAGAGTACCTCACACAACATGGGATTGTGTCTCAGTTGTCTGCACCGGTTACACCCCAACAAAATGGTGCAGCGGAGAGAAGAAACCGTACCCTTCTTGATATGGTGAGGTCCATGATGAGTCGTGCAACCCTACCTATATCTTTTTGGGGATATGCCCTAGAAGCAGCAGCATACATTCTAAATCTGGTACCTTCAAAATCAGTACCTAGGACACCGCAAGAAATGTGGACAGGTCGAAAACCTAGTTTAAGACATATCCACATTTGGGGTTGTCCAGCCTATGTAGTGAATGATAAAGCTACCAAGCTAGAACCCAGATCGGAAATGTGCTACTTCATTGGGTATCCTAAAGGGAACGAGAGGTGGCATCTTTTATCATCCAAAGGAGCAAAAAGTGCTTATCAACACTCATGCTAGGTACTTGGAGGATGATTGTATGATGCACCAAGAGCTTAGTTGTAAAGAAACCCTTGAGGAGATTCTTCCAGGATCTCCTATAACATTTGTACCAGATCCTGAGGTGGTAGATGAACAAGATATTCCTTTTAACACTCCGGAGCCTCGTCGTAGTGGGAGAATTTCCAGACAGCCAGAAAGATTTCTAGGAGTGTATTTTAAGACAAACTCTGAAGTTCTGGTTGAGGATCCTACTAGTTATGATGAAGCAGTAACAGATATATATGCTGACATGTGGCAGCAAGCGATGAAATCTGAAAGTGGATCTACAAGAGAAAGAGAGGAGTGGATGGGAAGGTGGAAACCTTCAAAGCAAGACTGGTGGCGAAAGGATATACTCAGAAAGAAGGTATCGATTATGAGGAAACCTTTTCAGCAGTGGCTATGCTTAAGTCCATAAGGATTCTCTTGGCCATCGCATGTCATTATGACTACGAGATATGGCAAATGAATGTCAAGACAACTTTTCTTAATGGAAGTCTTGACGAATGCATCGATATGATGCAACCAGAGGGTTTCATTGCTAGTGGCCAAGATAAAATGGTTTGTAAACTTAAGAAGTCCATTTATGGACTTAAGAAAGCATCTAGAGCATGGAACATCAAGTTTAATCAGGCAGTCAAATCTTTTGGCTTTGATCAAAACATTGATGAACCATGTGTGTATAAGAAAGGAAGTGGAAAAGCAGTTGCATTTTTAGTTCTGTATGTAGATGACATATTACTCATTGAAAATGATGTAGGTATATTGTCATCCATAAAGGTTTGGTTATCCTCTCAATTTCAGATGAAGGATTTGGGTGAGGCCAGCTATATCTTAGGGATCAAGCTTTTGCGTGATCGCAAGAATAATATGTTAGCCCTATCTCAATCTTCATACATTGAGAAGATATTGGTCAAGTTTAACATGCATGACTCCAAGAAGGGCCTCCTACCTTCTAGACATGGAGTACCGCTGTCTCGAGATCAATGTCCAAAGACATCTGAAGAGATAGAGAGCATGAGGAGAGTTCCATATGCATCCGCTGTTGGAAGCCTCATGTATGCTATGTTATATACTAGACCAGATATTTGCTTTGCCGTTGGCATGGTTAGCAGATATCAGTCAAACCCTGAACCTATGCATTGGACAGCTGTTAAGCATATATTTAAGTATCTTCAGAGAACGAAAGATTATATGCTAACCTTTCGAGCAGATGATCTAACGCCTTTGGCGTATACAGACTCTGATTTCCAATCTGATAGTGATGCCAAAAAGTCTACTTCAGGGTACGTCTTTACTCTGTCAGGAGGGGCTACATCATGGATAAGTGTCAAGCAATCCTGTACAGCTGATTCTACCATGGAAATAGAGTATGTGGCGGCATCGGAAGTTGCGAAGGAAGCAGTATGGCTCAGAAAATTCCTATTGGAATTGGGAGTTGTTCTTGCAGTGCAAAAATCGATTGTCATGTACTGCGATAACACTAGTGCTGTAGCACAGTGCAAAGAGCCCAGGAATCACAAGAAAGCAAGCACATTCAGAGAAAGTACCACTTGATCCGGGAATTCATTCAGGATGGAGAAATAGTGGTAGAACATATTGCTTTAGCGAATAACTTAGCTGACCCATTCACTAAGACTCTTACGGAGAAAGTCTTTACTTCTCATGTTGAGTCTATGGGTGTTAGGTTAGGAAGTAGTGATCTTTAGTGCAAGTGGGAGTTTATTGGGATTGGTGTATGCCCTAAAGCCCACTAGCTGCACTCTCATCTTTTGTTATTGGATATTTACTGGTTATTTAATGGAATGACTCTTTTCTGCTTAAACATGTATATATGTATGGTTGTGTAAGGCCCATTGTTTCTAGTAAATGAATTAGGTGTGTAGTGTCTACACACAGATAGGTCTAATTCATGGACACTGGAAACAACATATTTGTTCATAACTGAGAGATGGAGCTGGGCGCTTCATCTTGGTATAAGTTATAGTGAGAGACTCTCCTGTATTCAAGGTGACTTACCTAAGTCATGGGAGGGCTTTCCCGGATTTATCTCATTAGTGCATATGCAATGCATTGAACAGGACCGTGGTAGGTGTGATCTCTAAAATAGTACTATCACTGAGAGAGATCAAGTCACCTCATGCTACTGAGTGACCAGTGCTCTTAATCTTGAGCATTTGTGGATGAACTGACGAAGTCAAGTTCTTGTGCTTTAATTCACTATGGGTAAGATTCTTTTCATGGCTCAACAGCTCTGTGTTTTGGGTACTCGGACTTGATCAGTTGGGACGTGCAGATGCAATAAAGAATCTATGCCATCTAATGATGGAATGATCGTCCCCTTAGAATTATCCAATTAAATCATCAAAATCTAAGATCTTAGTATATGGATGTTCCATATGGATATTGAACTTGTGGGTCGCTCCCTGGACCAAGAGAATGATATCCGGATGATGATTATGTTAAGGATATGAAGTTCTAAGGTTTAGATGTAATCGAGAAGGTTGATAGTACATGTGATAACCTAACTCGATTATGGATGTTACATAGAGGGGCATTCAGGTCATTACACTTAGTAGGTCGAAGACAACTGTCATTTTATGACGAGCTTATTATATTATATATTTGTCCCTGGAGTTCAACCATAACTCTTTAGTGGAATGAGTTAAAGTTAAAATGATCTTAATGTTGCTATGGGTTTAGCATGGACATTTTGGTCATTTTGGGAGCCAATGGCAAATGTCTTTTGGTCCCTTCTCTAGTCACTTTCCAAGATTGGCATGGTTTCCTAAGTTGTATAGATGACATTTGGATGAATTATTTTAGTGGAAAAATAATTTTGAGTTTAAATTCAAATAGGCCTTTGATGGCATACATGAATTTAATTCTAGATAAATTATTAGTGGGCCATAGTGTGCATTATCACATGGACGTCCATAATGGGATTTCCATGGGTAAGGTTTTCAATTTTGAGTAGGTCTCTCTACTTGGAAGGTTGGACTCCTCTTTGGATTAGTATTCCTATTAGAAAGTTTCCTTTTTGAATTAGAAACTTAAAATTAGTAAGTGTTGTGCAACTAGGATTACTAATTGCTAAAGTTTGTGAGAAGTTCCTTTAGTTTCCTTTTCTAATTAGAGTATTTCTAAAAGGAAATAAATCTTTAGATTATACTATCCTTTTAGGACATCTATGAGAATTAGAAGAGATAGTTTTCAAGGAAAGCTATTCCAAAGCTTCTATAAAAAGGAGACATCTTTCCCCTTGGACGTCCATGACTAAAAAGGCCACAAAGTCCCACACGTCCAGCCATTGTTCTTCTTCCTTGAAGAGAGTTCAAGGTCTGAGATTTTTTCCATAGAAAATAGTTCTCAAAATCTATCTAGAAACCTAGATTAAGATCCCACCATCTTAGCCAATCAGATTTGGAAGTGAGATAGAGAAGAAGATAAAAGGCAATTCTACTGCAGAAAATTCCAGCAATTTATTTGCTAATTGCAAGTCTGAGTTCGGCCCTTTGGATCTATTATTTTAGAGATTTGAAGTCTAGAAATCTTCAAGGTAATAGTCTTCTTGATTCTCCTTTAATTATACACTTGTTGGTCATGAATTCATGGAGTTCTTTTGCGATCTATATGGCTGATTTATGCTATCCAAATCAGATTTTGAAAAATCTGTCATGTCAAAAATCAGCCATGAACGTCTTCCCCTAGTGATGTTCAGATCTGAATCGCAGTTTCTTTCAACTATAGGGTTCGGTCGACCAACCTCAGTGTCTTCGGTCGACCGACCAGAGGGCTCGGTCGACCGACCTGACGGAAATCTGCAGGTTGGGTTTTTCTATTTCGTGTTCAAATATCTCCAGAACTCTTCTGAAGACTCACAATGGCTTCCTACCATCATTCCATAATTGTTAAACCCTTTTGTGACTATCCAAACATGGATTCACTAATTATCTAAGCAAAACCATCAAAACTGATCCGTACATAGCCCTTGATCTATCCTCTTCGCATCTCATGCAAAGATTATATCAAGCTTACTGATCTAACATGATAAGAGATGAGGTAAGGCTCTGATACCAATTATTGGAAATAGGGTGGGCTTCTAGGATAGGTTTCAAAAACTTTTAACCCACTTGATGCAGGGATCAACTATCCAAAAGGCTATAAAACCCAGTCCAAGACCCATGTCCTCAATCTCAGCCATCATGATCAGTAAATGCAATCTATCTAGAAGATAGAAACAGCAACTAACATGCATCCATAATAATCTACAACATGCAAGGAAGTGGATTATACATTTGGAGCTCGGTTGTGCTCTAATGGAGAAGTTGCGTCTTTCTTTGATGATGAAACGCTTTCACTAATCAAATATGAATCTCCAAGACCTCTTGATCTTCAACGCTATGACCCGTATTAGATTCTCCTTTTTCCCAAGAAGATGGTGGGATCTCCAAGAGAAAACTACTAGGAACTCTAGGGAGGAACTAGAAAGAGAACTAGAAGAGGGAAGAGAGAAAGAACTCGTGCAACACTTGCACTAGGGAGGGTTGGGCGTGAATCCCAATGCTATGGAGCATGCTAGGACGTCCAGCCCTCTTCTCCTCTATTTATAGCTTTTGCAAGTTGCCTTCTCTTTACTAATTACAATAGAAGTCTTACTTCCATTAATTAGTAACTTACCATATCATAATTAGAAGTCTCACTTCAAATATGATTAGTAACTTTCCAATTCCTTTCTAATTAAAATAGAAGTCTCACTTCTACTAAAATTAGTAAGTCTACTATTACCACTATTAGAAGTCTTACTTCAAATAGAAATAGTAACTTTCCTTTTAGAGTTCAACTAGAATTAGATACTTTTTAATAATTGGGCTAGCGTGGGGACCACTAGGGATTCCTTAGAAAGTTGGCTCCAACTGGGACTCGTGACCCCACATCTCATGTATAATCCGAGCCCACAGTTAATTGCAGATAACTCCACTATATAAATGCAACTGAACTCCAGTCTTAGGAATATTACATAGAAGACCCTAAACTTCCACATTACCATAAGTAGACCCCTCTATCAATATCCATGGATCAATTGGACCTGTCTTCCAAACTAGATCCATATCTTATCATCCTTGAGCCCCAATTAATTATAATGATCATAGGTACCTTTCCAATTAACTCTTAATCGGAATGGGTGCGCACTTACCAATGATAAATCCATTAATTGGCACAAGGGGATATTAGAGATAGATTTCATCTTGACCATTGAGTGTTCCCACAGCTCTACTACCATGTACCTAAATCACCGAGGTGTTGACCTACAGTTGGCCTCACTCATTGGTGACTCAAAGCAAATGAATAGATAAAAACTTGAGTTCATTAATATCTCAGGATTGAGAGCCTATTGCTAGGGAATTATGAGAGGGGACCTTAAAGTAAAGACAGTGTTTATAAGGTGCTTCTTATAGTCCTTCAATACATCCAATGTACCAGCACTATGATCTAAAATCTTCCATTCTGATGATCGAGACAAATCACACTATCTCATAGTGATCAAAGTGCTGCAACCTTGTCAGTATGAGATGTCCAGTCTCATCACTAGTTGTGAAGATATTTAAGTATAAGATTTGTCACACATGTCTCCTGTATGTGGATCTCATCCATACACATGTGTTACATCTAATATACTTGTGGACTGCAGTTCATCTCATGAACCATCATGTCATTCGTATTGGTTATGTGCAAGTATATAATAAATCCCCATTCATCTCATGAAAGGAAAGCATGAATATACTGATAAATAAAGAAATTAATCAATTTATTATATCATCTACTGGATTGAGTCCATAAAACTAACATACCACAACCAGAATGGGTATAATACTGAGGATTGCTACTCTCTCAAAGACCATCTCGAGAGGCTCGTCAAGGACGGGCACCTGAAGGAGTACTGCAAGGGAGCAGACAGCTGGAGCAACGAGCGACCTCGGCGCCGAGCCGAGGAGAATCATGACAGCGATGAGTCGGAGAGAATCATAAGCGTCATTCACCTAGCCCCCGCTAAGCAGGGCAGCAGCCAGGCCCGTGCCGAGGCCAGGAGGGCCTCCCATGGGAAGCAGGTAATGGCAGCCGAGCTCGGACCAGCCTCCAAGAAGGCACGGACGGAGAGGCCAAAGATCTGGTTCTCAGACGAGGACCTGGAAGGAGTCCAGCTCCCCCACAACGACCCGCTGATCATGACCCTGAAGCTGAAGAGCTGCATGGTGCAGAGGATTCTTGTCGAGCCCGGCAGTTCATCCGAGATCCTTTACTTCGACTGCTTTACCAAGATGGGGCTCACCGAAGAGGATCTCCAGGAAGATCGGACCCCCCTGATAGGGTTCAGCGCGAAGCCCGTATATCCAAAGGGAAGAGTCTCCCTCAAAGTCCAAGTCGGAGGCGCCTCAGTGATGGCTGACTTCGTCGTCGTGGATGCGCCGTCCCCCTACAATGCCATAGTGGGGAGGAGTTGGCTGCATCAGATGGAAGCTATTCTCTCCTCTTACCATCAAAAGCTCAAGTTCCCTCTGAAAAGGGATGGCAGGATTGAGGTGGTCACAGTCGAGGGTGACCAACAGATAGCCAAACGTTGCATGATGGCCGTCATGCCCGGCGAGGAAGAGCCAAAGCAAGTACATATGGCAGAACTGGAGGCCGAACTGGACGGAGTTGGCCGCGATCCAGAAGAAAAGAGCATTGAAGATCTCACTGAGATCAGGATCGACCCCAGTGATCCCGAGAGGTACTTCCTGCTTGGGAGTCAGCTCACCGAGCTGGAGAGGTCTGAGCTGCTTAGCTTCCTGTTGCGAAACAGAGAGGTCTTTGCTTGGACCCCACAAGAAATGCCTAGCATAGACCCCGAGGTCATGAGCCATAAGCTGAACGTAGACCCACAAGTCAAGCCTGTGGTCCAGAAGGCACGAAGATCGGGAGTAGAGCAATCTGCGGCCGTGATCGAAGAAGTGGGGAAACTGCTAGAAGCAAGCGCCATCAGGGAGGTCTAGTACCCGAAATGGCTGGCGAACACCGTGGTAGTAGAAAAGAAGACTGGGAAGTGGAGAGTCTGTGTCGACTTCACCGACCTTAACAAGGCGTGCCCCAAAGACTGCTTTCCACTCCCAAAGATCGACCAAATGATCGATGCCCCCGCCGGCCACGACAGGATGAGCTTCCTTGACGCTTACAGCGGCTATCACCAGATACCCATGTACGGGCCAGACGAAGAGAAAACGGCATTCATCACTCCTAGGGGGACCTACTGCTACAAGGTGATGCCATTCGGACTGAAGAATGCAGGAGCGACCTACCAGAGGTTGGTCACCAAGATGTTCCGAGACCAGCTCGGCAGAACGGTCGAGGTGTACATCGACGACATGGTCGTCAAGTCCATACAGTCTCACGACCATATGACGGACCTCGGCCAAGTGTTCGACGTTCTCCGAAAGTTCTGATTGAAGCTAAATGCCTCCAAATGTGCATTCAGAGTCGGCTCCGGCAAGTTCTTAGGAGCCTCGTCATGAGACGGGTCATCGAGGCAAACCCAGATCAAATCTCCGCAATCCTAGGAATCCAAAGCCCGGCGACGACGAAGCAGGTCTAGAGGCTCACTGGCGTGGCCGCCGCTCTCAACCGCTTCATCAGCAGGTCCTCCGACAAATGTCGTCCTTTCTTTCAGCTGCTGAAGAGGAACCTGAAGTTTGAATGGACCCCAGAGTGCGACTCGGCTCTCCAAGAGCTCAAATCCTACCTGGCCTCACCTCCGTTGCTGTCAACCCCAAAGAAAGGAGAAGCACTGTATTTGTACTTGGCGGTCTCGGATCATGCTGTGAGCTCGGTACTAGTCAGAGAAGATGACGGGCAGTAGAAGCCCATTTACTACACAAGCAAGATCCTCCTCGACACCGAGACCAGATACTTGCAGATGGAGAAGCTCGCACTGGCCTTCGTCAGTGCCTCTCGCAAGCTCTCACACTATTTCCAAGCCCACACGATAGTGGTGGTTACTGAGCACCAGCTCAAGTCTGTCTTCCGGAAGGCTGATTTCTCCGGACGAGTTTCAAGATGGGCAGTGGAGCTAGGACAGTACGACATCCAGTACCAACCCAGGACGGCGATCAAAGCGCAGATTTTGGCCGACTTCATCATGGAGTTCACTTCACCGAGTTCAACGCTGAGCCCACTCGACCCCGAACTGGGGGGCAGAGGGCATGAGGACTTAGTCTTGGGGACTGATTACGAGCAATCTCAGAATACGTTCCGTGATTCGGCTTAGAAGGTCTTCGTTGACGGGTCCTCTACCTCTAAGAGGGCTGGTGTCGGCGTAGTCCTCCAGTCTCCAGAAGGGCTAGTCATTGAGCAGGCCCTGACACTTGACTTCAGAGCATCAAACAATGAGGCAGAGTACGAAGCATTGCTAGCACGGCTGAATAGCGCCAAGATTCTCGGAGCTCAACAGCTGGTGGTCTTCAGTGACTCACAGTTGGTGACAAGCCGGCTCACTGGAGATTACCAGGCTCGCGATGATAGAATGGCGGCCTATTTGACCCTCACCAAGAAACTCCTCTCTCAATTCCCGGAAGTAGAAGTCAGATAGATTGGCAGAGATTCTAACTCACACGCTGACGCGCTCGCCAACCTAGCTTCCGCCGTCGAAGCTGGAAGGAAGAGGACTGTAGAAGTAGGCTCATTGGCATCACCAAGCATAGAGCTTCGCCCACCACGGCAAATCATGAGCATTGATCTCAGGCCCAGTTGGATGGACCCTATCATCGCATACCTCAAGGATGACCAACTCCCTGAGGACAAAGCTCAAGCTCATAAAATCAGGCTGAGAGCAACACGGTTCTGGCTCTCTCCAGAAGGAAAGCTGTACAGAAAGTCATTCACAGGTCCTTATCTCCAGTGCGTCCACCCGAGCCGAGTTGAAGACTTCCTCTTCAAGATACATGAAGGCATCTGCGGGAGTCACATCGGAGGAAGGTCACTAGCATACCGGGCTATAAGCCAAGGATACTGGTGGCCATACATGCATAAGAACGCACAGATGTACGCCATGAAGTGCGAGAAATGCCAGAAGTCCTCGCACAATCTCCATCAACCTGCGTAGGACTTAAACCCACTCTCCAGCCCGTGGCCCTTTGCCCAATGGGGGCTAGACATCGTAGGGCCCCTCCACCGAGCTCCAGCGAATAAGAGGTGGCTGATAGTGGCCACTGATTATTTTACCAAGTGGATAGAGGTGGAAGCATTATCTTCCATCACTGAGCGAGACTCCAAAAACTTTGTATGGAAGGACATCATCACGAGGTTCGGCATCCCACGAATCTTGGTCTCGGACAACGGGACCCAATTGGACTCCAGCCTCTTCAAAAACTTTTGCAAGGAGCTCGGCATCAGGAACCATTACTCAACTCCTGCCTATCCCCAGAGCAACGGCCAGGCCGAGATCTCCAACAAAGTGGTCCTTGATGGACTCAAAAAGAGACTCGACGGGGCCAAAGGGAGATGGGTGGAAGAGCTACCCAGTGTCCTGTGGGCGTACAGGACTACCCCGAGGCGCTCCACTTCGGAAACTCCATTCTCCTTCGCATATGGAATGGAAGCCGTGATCCCGCTTGAGATCGGCCTTCCAACACTCAGATCCGAACTTTTTGACCAAAGCCAGAATGAGAAGAACCTGACCCTAGGTTTGGATCTGGCCGAAGAGCGTAGAGAAGCAGCGTCCATCCGTTTAGCAGGCTATCAGCAATGGCTCGCAAAAGATTACAATCAGAGAGTTCGGGAAAGGAAGTTCTCCATTGGAGAATTGGTCCTGAAGAAGGCACTGCTTGCGGACAAGGATCTGAACCAAGGCAAGTTGGCTCCAAACTGGCACGGCCCGTTCAAAGTGGTCTCGACCGCTGGCCAGTCCGCGTACAAACTCGAGGCTATGAATGGAAAGCAACTGCCACGACCATGGAACGCCTCGCACCTAAAAAAACTTTACTTTTGAAATGTACTCAGTTTATGCAAATCAATGAAGACCATTTCCTCTCAGTTTCTCTTACTTTTCTAAGTCAAGGACCGCGGCAATACTGTAATTCTCCAGCTCGACAGCAGTGCGCAGGGTCATCCTAGCTTCGGAAATAAAATCGGCAAAGGAATGACTTCGCCCTCTCCAGCTCGGCAGAAATATCTCCATTCGTGCGATGAGCGCATCTCGGCCCTCGCGCCAGATAGCCAGCACAGCCCTTGGTGAAGAGCCAGAGGGACATCTCCGTTCGTGCGATGAACGCATCTCGGCCCTCGTGCCGGATAGCCAACACGGCCCCTGGTGAAGAGCCAGAGGGACACCTCCAATCGTGCGATGAGCGCATCTCGTCCCTCGCGCCAGATAGCCAGCACGACCCCTGGTGAAGAGCCAGATGGATCCCCTTACTTACACATCTAGTCGCTGGGCAACTATCCTAAACAATTTGATCCCGGCTAAGGCAGCTCAGCACTTACCGAGCTCATATACTTGTACGAAAATGAAAAAGCAAAAGGAGTTCTTCTTTCTACTTTTAGGTAACATCATTCACTCGCCATTACATTGCGGAAAACACTCAGTGCCTTGGGTCACCCCTACAGCAGAATGGGGGCCCTACATCGCATTCTAAGGGCTATAGCTACTGAGCGCGGCTAATCGATAGCAGGTTCCCAAGGTATGAGAAGCTCGGCCATATAGCCGAAGCGAAACACTTAGCACATTCAGATCAAGGAAAGTGCAAGAAAAAAGAAGACAGAATGGGCAAAATAAGTTTTCATTGAAAAAGATAAGGTTCTTTACATAAAGGGCGCCATGCGCCTGAGCAAAAAAGAAAAAGTTACATCAATGCAAAGAGAAGGGAAAGCAAAGGCAGAGGGGCTTCACGCGGTAGGCGCGACGTCATCCGTAGTCGGAGTCGTGACGGCAGGAGGGGCTTCGGATGTGGAAGCCGCGGCCGGGGTCGCGACGACAGCAGGCGCCTCAGATGCAGATGGGGGGAGTTCCGGTTCCGGCTCAACCACAGGGGTCAACTCAGTTCCTGGGCGCGGATACTCATCCAGGCTCACGTACGCCGGATGATCGTTGGGGACCCCCGCCTTCTCAAGGGCCGCTTTCCACCCCATCTCCCAAGATGAGACTCGTATATCGTCGACCTGTGCCGCATACTCCTCACCCGCCACATCGACGCCATCCTGGAAGGCAACACT
This sequence comes from Litsea cubeba, assembly GCA_012931725.1. Taxonomy (NCBI): domain Eukaryota; kingdom Viridiplantae; phylum Streptophyta; class Magnoliopsida; order Laurales; family Lauraceae; genus Litsea; species Litsea cubeba. Next base: position 28,665,756 of record CM022951.1, on the reverse strand, counting down.
GACCTTGGCTTGATTTTTGAACTCAAGTTCAGATTTTTGCCTCTCTAGGTCGGCGATCCTCCTTTCCAGCTCGGCCTCCCTCCTCTTGACCAGATCAAGGGCCGACTTCACCTTGTCAAGCTCGGCGAAGAGGGTTTGGTGCGTCTCCTCATACTCCCCCACCCTCGCCTGACCCTCCTCCAAGGTTTTCCTGTGCTGCTCACAGTTCGCCTGGACCCGCTTGAGCTCGGTATGGCACTTCTGGACTCGCTGCACCGAGACCTGGGCCATCTGCACAATCTGCAAGAGAATCAAGCCACCAGTGAGCAAAAGCTATAGTTAAAACGGAAAATATTAGAGAAGGTTGTACTTACGCTCAAGCTCGCCTTCATCTGCGATGCCAGCAGGGTGACGTCATCCAGCTCATCATACTTCTCCATATCCCACGGCAAGGCACATGCACTCCCCAAGCAGGCAATCACCAGCAGCCCCCCGGAGAGACGGTCCTCTACCGTCATCGGTCTCCCGGGATGGAGCATGAAGCTCGGCCTCCAGGGGGCAGGAGAAGCCCGCGTTGCCATGCCGGCTGCCGAAGACTCCCCCGCCGAGCCTTCGACCCTGGCCTTTTCCTGGCCTGGTCATCCCCCTGCGTGGCCAGAGGGGAGGTGACCACGGGAGTTCCTATCCCGGTCACGGCGAACGGCAAAGGAGTCCGAGCAGGAGGAGCCGCAGTGGAAGAAGAAGGTGCGCTTGACAAAGAAGGTGCACGAGAAGAAGATGCAGCACCCCGACCTCTACCGCCACGGGCAGGGCCTTGAGATTCTTGAAGACGGGTTTCGGACGGGTCCTCTCCATCGCCTCCTCTGAATCGCTCTCTGATAAAACGATCCTTCCGATCGTCTCGACGTTATCCTCGTCAGATCCCGAGGTGGACGTCTCAGAATTGGATGCGGCACGGCCCTCAGAGTCAGCCGCGGTCTGTTCTTCGTCCACTCTGCTCTCCTCCTCTACCTCCGCCGCGGCTTGCGTGCGGTGAGTGGTATACTTCTTGTAGCCGCGGTACCTGGGCTTGTACCCTAGAAGCTTCCACGCTGACCTGTCCTTGTGGCCGTGGTAGCTCTCCAAGGCCCGGATCCAAGACTTGTTCAGTTTTCGGCCGTCATGGCCAGCAGCCGCCCTCCTCTGACGAACACCTGCAGAGCAAACAAAGAGCATGAGCCTGGCAATACAAAGAAACAGAAGATATAAAGAGGCGTGCTAGGACTGTAATTACTTGGAGGGGTGCCGAAGTGACGGGGAATCTTGAAAAATCTATCCGCAATGGGCTCGTCATCACTGAACTCCCAGTTGCCCGTAACCATCAAACGGTCGTCCCAGGCATACTTATTGGAATCCTCCAGGGCTTGTACAAATGGCCTCCGGCCCGGCTTGATGCGGAGGTAATACATATCCTTCTCGGATTTGCATATGTCATAGGCATCCTCGATATCGTGGACGCCGAGACCAATGCCCAGGATCGTATTGAGCGCGTCCGTGCTCATTACGATCTTGAAGTTGTTGGGCATCAGCTGGCAGGGGCTGAGGTTCCATGCCCTGAGGCATTCCCTAAGTAGAGGGCGAAGGGGAAACCTAACCCCGCCCTCGATCACGGCCACTAGGGGGAACGACATCCAGCCGTTACAGAAGTCACCAAGAACATGGACAATAGGAGGGGCCGCCATGACTTGGACCCCGTCCGATATGTTATACTTAACCCTAAGGTCGGCTAACCCCTCTCAGACTCTATCCAATGACTGTAAATACCCATCTCTCAAATGAAAAAACTAGAAGAAGGAAATACAGTGCTGGACGAACAAGGAAAACCCTAGACAGAGCCCTAAGCGAAAGGAAGAAACAGGAATGAAAGGAAGAAGACTTACGAAAGGCCAAAAGCAGAACAGTGGTCGAGCCAGCGAAAGCAAAACCCTAGCAGCACCTCCCTCCGGCGAAAGTTATGGGAAATCTCTGCAGCGGTCTCTCTCGTTCAGGAAGGCGAAAGCAGAGGGGGAAGAAGTGAGCTCTTAGAGGCAAAATCAAAAGAAAAGAAGAAAATTCTAGAAAATGAAGATAAGGAAGGAAGAAGAAAAGAAATGGGTGCCTCCCCTACTTATAGCAAAAATAAAGCACCTAATCATGGCGCCTTTTCGAATTTCAAAGAAGGCGCGCCTTTTCGCTGTGCGCGCCGCCTTGAAAAGACGGGCCAACCAAACTGAAGGAGACACGTGGAAGCGCCAGCCTAATTTCCGTGCGCCATTTAATGCCTCGGACATCGAAGCGACAGCGGATAAAGATAAGGACGCAGGGGCAGCGCGGCATTAAATGGGATTTCAAAACCATAAGCCGTTTGGGCTTCCTCCAGATCCAGACGCAGCGCGGCATCATGGTTCACCACATCTCGGCAATCCTTTTAGGAGTCGTTCTTAGCTTCCGAACTCAAAGAGTTGGGATACTCTAAGAGCTCAAAAGCTGGGGGGCAATTGTGTGGGGATGTTTTCACTAAGCCGAGATCAGAGCTAGTCTTGGTCTTAAGACAGCTTAATCATGCCTCCCCTCTGCCAAGACGGACCGCGGCTGAAGGGTCGCGGCACTCGCCGAGGTGAGCACCCCCGAGGTCAGGTAGCACGGGTCATTGTACACCGACCTCGGCACGGCAGATTTGACAGACGCTGATGGGGCTGTTGACAGGACGGAGGCACGTGCTAAGGCGTGCCCTGCGATCCATCATTCCTGACAAAACGACGTTATACGGTACACGTGCGCCTCCAAAGCATGGCTCCAGGCCAGGCTCGATGGGACTTGGCCCAAAAGTCAACCACCGCCTGGCCCGATAAGATTGGCATTTAATGAGGAATGGGTAGGTGAGGCTAGTATTTAATGAAATGTGGGCTGAGTGGACAAGGCCACTCAAGTGGCAAAGCCTATCATGAGGCTCGTCCACACAAGTCACCCCCATCTCCTATAAATAGCATCTCCATCTCCATTCTAAGGTACGCAACCCATAACACATACACTTACTCTGCAATTTTCTCTCCATCTCCCTTATTCAGTCCTTGAACTGACTTAAGCATCAGAGAACCTTGTGCTGGCCACAGCCAGGGTCCTCTGACGTGTTTTCCTCTCTTCCTCTTCAGGTCCAGCCGGAGCCACGATCATCTTCATCCAAACCACTCAAGACAGGGATCCTAATCCCTGGTTCAAAGTTTGTGATTTTTAGGCACTTACTCTCATAATTTATTCAAAACTCGGCTGACGCGTCCAAGACCGCATGATATATAGCTATAGAAGAATTAATATGTTGAAGGCTTTAAATTCCTATTGCCGTAAAAATCTATTGCAATGACCAGGTCTAACACAATTTTTCAAATACCATAGTGTAAAAGATTGAAATTTCTACAAAATTAATAACCCGGAAATATTGCAAAGAACTGAAAACGTTCTCAACAAATTAAAACAATGTTATATTTTTGTGATATTTCAGTACTAAAATATCTACATTTTTAATTTTTACATTTTTAAAGGACTTTAAATACATTATAAAATTTTTGTTTTTTTTCTTTTGTTATAGTTCTCGGAGTTTTGTATGTTCTGGCTACAAATGGGTATCTGGTTATTTTTGTATCAAACGTCTCCGACCCAAATAAAGTAAGCATAAAAAATATCCTTACAGGATTGGCAACATTTGGGTCCAAAACCTAGATCCTTGTATGTTCTGACCTGAGGATTTAGATCCAAAACGATTAATAAACATATTAAAATTATATATAGGTTTTAGGAGCCTACAAAGCTTTAGTTAAGGTTGCATTTGAAAGTCTACTTAGTCTTAATCATCATATACCATATAATAGCCCCCGCTTTTATATTTTAAAAACTCTTTTATCCATTTATACCGATGCATTCCACATCTTATTCCATTTTCTTTCTTTTAAGTTGATGTGGGATTCTAATATAACTGATAGTGTCTGATTCGGGACTAGATCTATAAAGACGAATCCAAGTCCAAATCCACCATGGTTCAGCCCTGCATATATGGGACCGATTTGCATCCCTAGAAAAAGCTCAAATTTTGTAACTCTCTATCAACAACCCATTAATGTTATTCGCAACAATTGTCAAGAATTTCCCCGAGTCTTTGAGTTGCCAACTCGGCGAGTTTTCAAGTTTCAAGTTTTTGGCCAACAACTATGAAATCCCAGCCCTCAAGAATCAAGACCCACACAGTTCCTCCTGATAAACAGTAAGCCAAATCCAGAAGTGAGCCCCATGCACAATGCACATTGTATGGGCATAAATTTCTTGCTTAAATATTTCAGAATACAACAGTGGGCTGGGTCCCACACTGTATGCAGATGAAGTAGCATATAAACGTCAAAATACAGTATCAATGGCATGTCTTCCTGTCCCATGCCTAACATTGTCCTACTGTTTCTCTCTATCTTCTTTTTTATCCTAATAAAAGATTCTTCAAATCTGGACCCATTTTTTAATGATTTTGGCTTGGAGTTGTTTGGATTGTCCAATAACATGACTGATATTAAAATACTAATTAAAACATACTACGAGGAGAATTATATCATCTGAAGATACCTGAGGCCCTGTCCAGTATTAATGAAGTTTTGGTTTATATAATTATACATGTGGGTCCCTACGTTTTTTCTTTTTATTTTTTCTGTAAAATTCTCTTCCTTGTTTTAATAGGATTTTATCGAAAAAAATACGTTATGTAGCCACTCTGCCAAAAAAATCACTTTAGCCAACTCACACAAAACCAACCGTCCCGTCCAAAATCTCTTTTTCTTTACCATTTTTTTAGGGTCGACGTCGACCCTCATTCACATTCTGCCACTATTGACCCTGGCAGTGCCAACTGCCAAGAATTGAATGAAACCCCATCAACCCAAGAAGTCAAATACTTCTCTCTTTCTAAAAAGTTCTCTTCTGTCTTCCTCTGCAAAGATAATAGAAATGATAGTATCCGTACTGCTACTAATGGTGTGAGGCCCCACCCCTTGTGGACCCTCACTTATATGTGAATTATGCTAATCATACTAGTTTATATCTACTTATACTAATTAATAGGGGTAGTAAGGGTAGTTTAGTATTTTCCTAAGATTTTAGCCTATTTTCTAGGGATTAGTCCATTTTTTGTGACTTACAGAACTTATAAGGTGTTAGATGGACTTATTAGAGTTTGTTAGTTGGTTAGAGACCCCTATAAATGTTAGTTTTATGGACTCAATCTAGTAGATGATATAATAAATTGATTAGTTTTTTTATTTATCAGTATATTCATGCTTTCCTTTCATGAGATGAATGGTGATTTATTATATACTTGCACATAACCAATACGAATGACATGATGGTTCATGAAATGAACCGGGGTCCTAAGTATATTAGATGTAACACATGTGTATGGATGAGATCCACATACGGGAGACATGTGTGACAAATCTTATACTTAAATATCTTCACAATCGGTGATAAGACTGGACATCTCATACTGACAAGGTTGCAGCACTTTGATCACTATGAGATAGTGTGATTTGTCTCGATCATCAGAATGGAAGATTCTGGATCATAATGCTGGTACATTGGATGTATTGAAGGACCATGAGAAGCACCTTATAAACACTGTCTTTACTTTAAGGTCTGCTCTCATAATTCCCTAGCAATAGGCTCTCAATCCTGAGACATTAATGAACTCAAGTTTCTATCTATTCATTTACTTTGAGTCACCAATGAGTGAGGCCAACTGTAGGTCAACACCTCGGTGATTTGGGTACATGGTAGTAGGGCTGTGGGAACATTCAATAGTGAAAATGGAATCTATCTCTAATATCCTCTTGTGCCAATTAATGAATTTATCATTGGTAAGTGCGCACCCATTCCGTTTAAGAGTTAATTGGAAATGTACTTATGATCATTATAATTAATTGGGGCTCAAGGATAATAAGATATGGATCTAGTTTGGAAGACAGGTCCAATTGATCCATGGATATTGATAGAGGGGTCTACTTGTGGTAATGTGGAAGTTTAGGGTCTTCTATGTAATATTCCTAAGATTGGAGTTCAATTGCATTTATATAGTGGAGTTATTTGCAATTAACTGTGGGCCCAGATTACACATGAGATGTGGGGTCGCGAGTCCCAGTTGGAGCCAGCTTTCTAAGGAATCCCTAGTGGTCCCCACGCTAGCCCAATTATTAGAAAGTATCTAATTCTAGTTGAACTCTAAAAGGAAAGTTACTATTTCTATTTGAAGTAAGACTTCTAATAGTGGTAATAGTGGACTTACTAATTTTAGTAGAAGTGAGACTTCTATTTTAATTAGAAAGGAATTAGAAAGTTACTAATCATATTTGAAGTGAGACTTCTAATTATGATATGGTATGTTAATGGAAGTAAGACTTTTATTTTAATTGAGAAGAGATAGTTACTAATTTTTGGAAGTAAGACTTCTAATGGAAATTAGTAAGAGGGGCTTGCAAAAGCTATAAATAGAGGAGAGGAGGGCTGGACGTCCCATGCATGCTCCATACATAGGGATTCACGCCCAGCCCTCTCTAGTGCAAAAGTTGCACGAGTTCTTTCTCCTCTCCCTCTTCTAGTTCCTCCCTAGAGTTCCTAGTAATTTTCTCTTGGAGATCCCACCATCTTCTTGAGAAAAAGGAGAATCTAATACGGGTCATAGCGTGGAAGATCAAGAGGTCTTGGAGATTCCTATTTGATTAGTGAAAGCGTTTCATCATCAAAGAAAGACGCAACTTCTCAATTAGAGCACAACCGAGCTCCAAAGGTATAATCCACTTCCTTGCATGTTGTAGATTATTATGGATGCTTGTTAGTTGCTGTTTCTATCTTCTAGATAGATGGTATTTACTGATCATGATAGCTGAGATTGAGGACATGGATCTTGGACTGGGTTTTATAGCCTTCTGGATAGTTGATCCCTGCATCAAGTGGGTCAAAAGTTTTTGAAACCTATCCTAGAGGCCCAACCTATTTCCAACAATAAATAATTAGAAATAATAGAAGGGGTTTTTATTTGAGAATTTGCAAACTACACTTAAAATACCCAAAGAGCCCATGTACTTAACCTAAACTTATAACTAAACCAAAAGGACAACTTTGGCATTTCATCCGAAGACCATATCCTTTATATGCAAACCCACCTCCCTCATCCCAAACGATCCCTCCCTCTCTTCTCTCCTTTCCCTCTCATTTCTCTCATTTCCCTCCAAGAATTTCCTCCAATTCTCTCTCTAGAAAAACCTAGGGTTTCCTACAACTAAGAAGAAGGATTTACTACAAGCTACTATTACTAGAAAGCTAGAGGACCTCTCTCATCTCCTAGATCTCTCATTTTCTCTACAAGACAATGTAATTCCTTTTTTCCCTAACTTAATTTCCATGAAATTCAATTTCTCTCTCTAGAATTCATTCCCCTTATGCAATTCTCTTGTGGATTTGGGTTTAGGAGTTGTAGATCTATCTAGATCTGAGTTTCGGGACTGTTTGAGAGATTGGAAGCCATTAAAGCCTTGGATATAAGAATTGGAGCTTGGATCTCAAAAATCAAGCCTAAAAACAATTGCTTTGGAGTATAGGCAAATACAATATATCTACTTAGCAGAGAATGCATGATTTCCTCTTTAGATTTTGTAATTTCAAGTCGTATGAATGATTGATTGCTTATATCTATCTTTTAAGCCTTGTTCGTATGGATTATGGCCATTGGAGGATGGGGTCTCCCATTTTGAAGATTAATAGCCCAATTGATGATGTTTTGTGATGTTTGGATGGAGTTTGATGCTTCTGGATGGTTTGGTGATGACTGGGGATGAGATGATGGAGTTTTGGTGGATGTCGAAGTGAATTGGAAAAGTTACAGAATTCTGAAAATCTGAATTTCGTGTGTGCCCAGTCGTCTACCCTTGGAGGATGTCGACCGGATACACTGTAAAATCTAGAACAACTGAGAGCTACTCTGTCATTCTATCTCAGAGATCAAGGTGTATCCGGTCGACCGTCCTTGCTAGATGTTGACTGGGTACACTGTCTAGAATCAAATGAATGACAAATCAGGTCCTAGTCTTTCTTTGTAGCCAGTCGACCACCCTTGGAGGATGTCAACTGACCACACTGCAGAAACACTAGATGGGAAAACTTACCTGCCGGGTTTATGTTCCTCTGATCCACGTGTATGCTGTCGACAATGGCGCCCAGGATGTCGACCGGATACACTGTACATGAGACCAACCTGGGAGACAGATTTTTCTATCATCAGGTTTCTGTTCCTCTGATCCACGTGTATGCGGTCGACCATGGCACCCAGGATGTTGACCGGATACACTGGACCTGAGACCAACCTGGGAGACAGATTCTTCTGTCATCTCCAGTGCATCCATTTAACCACCCTGTTGATACAAAAAATGTTACTTTGCCTCTTCAACCTCAAGAAAGCTATGTGAAGCCGTAGCCTACCATAAACAGGCAATGCTACTTCCAAAAAATTAAATCTTGTCAGAATCAAACACAAACTGCAAGATCCTTCAAGACCGCCAAGAAAGGAGTACACATGAAGTTTCGGGCCATTTCAAAATTAATCGGCCGAACTTCAGTTCTCCAAACAGCTGAACAAGAGCTCCCGACGGCGACAGTGTCGAAAACACCAAATCTTTAATCAGAGCCTGTGGATGGTCTCAAAATACCTCCAAAAGGCTCCACGTCATGTTTTGAGTCAAATCAACAACGTTTGACCCTGCATCAACCCTCAAACAGCAGAAACAAGCTTCTCGGCGGCGAGAACTACCGAGGCCATTACTCATCAGAGTACATGACTGACTTCAACATGCTTATAAAGGGCTACGCGTCAAGTTTCAGGTCATTTCGATAACATTTGACCAGAATTTGACTCTTGGAAGCCAAATCAAGCTTCTCGGCGGTGAAGCTCCCCTGGACCATGGTTTCCAAATCGAAGCTAATGGATCATCTCAAAATGACTCCAATAGGCACCCTGTCAAATTTCAAGTCAATCGGACATCGGTTGACCGCACATCAAAGCGCGACATCTTTCTCGCGACAAAATCAAGTCTACTGGCAACAGGACCCCACACAGCTTCAAAACTCAAACAAAAGCCTATGGTTGGTCTTATTTATTGCTCAAGAGGCTTCACCTTAAATTTCAGGTCATTTGGACATCTCAAAATGACTCCAATAGGCGGCGAAGCTCCCCTGGACCATGGTTTCTAAATCAAAGCTAATGGATCATCTCAAAATGACTCCAATAGGCACCCTGTCAAATTTCAAGTCAATCGGACATCGGTTGACCGCACATGAAAGCGCGACATCTTTCTCGCGACAAAATCAATTCTACTGGCAACAGGACCCCATACAGCTTCAAAACTCAAACAAAAGCCTCTGGTTGGTCTTATTTATTGCTCAGGAGGCTTCACCTTAAATTTCAGGTCATTCCCACATCGTTTGACCCAATTTCGGCTACTGACAACAAATCGACAGCTCTACGCGACAAAGTCTTCGGCTTTCCCGAAAAATTGGAAACTTTACACTCCAAAATACAAGGATTCTCGTCAAGTTCTCTATAGGGAAATCAGGCCAATAAATGTACAAAAATGTCAGAAAAAATACAGAAGGAAAAAGAATCGGAAAAAACCGGACGAAATGGTCGAAAATCGGCGACCAAAGGGGTAAAAACCCCATGGTCGCCGGTGACCCTGGGTGCATGGTCACCGGATTTCCACTGAAGGGCTGTTTTTCGACTCCCTTTCACGTTTCGAGACATCCAGCTCCTGTAGTTTTTCAGAATTCTGGCTTTCGAGGCTCCAAACCCGTCGATCTTCGTCAGCATCACGGGTCCGTCTTCGAGAGCATCAAATCATCATTGATCGCCAACCGGTAAACCAAGAAAGTGCACTTTTTGTCCGATCAATCGAGAAATCGACATGACAGATAGCATCGGCCCGCTGTTAGCAATTATTGTCTGAAGTTATATGGTCATCCGATGTCGATCAGCATGAAGATCCATCGATGATCATAGCGGAAAGAATTCCAAAAGACGCGGCACAGCCCACTACTCTTCAAGCGACTTGGCGACCACTTGATGCTGTTAATTGACCTGTTTATGGTAATTCATTGTGGTCATTAACTCATTATTCTGGACGGACCAATCAGAAGCAAGCAAAAGGATTCACAAATCAAAGATTCATGGCACTTAAAGCCATGAAACTCCTCCCATGATAGTGATTAAAGGCAATTAAAAGCCTTAACTCACCACCGGCTAATCAGAAGTCAAGAAAAAGGAGTTACAAAATAAAGAAATAAATCTTGTAACTTCTCCCATTATGTGGCCTGAAAGCCCATAAACTCTCCTAAATGGCTACCAAAGGCCTATAAATAGGAGAGCATTCCAAAGAAATGCAGATCAGAAAAATCGATCAGATCATCCGAATCTGTAAAAAAACCAGAGATTAGATCAGAAAAAGAGAGAAAACTCTGCTGAAGTTCTGCATCTACGACCGCTACAAGGTGACAAAAGTCCCTTGGGGGGTACCCCCCAAAGTCCTTTTGCCTTCTCCTTCTGCTTCCAATGGCTTAGACGTGGCTTTTCAGCCCGTCTACTTAGCTTTTCATTGGACATAGGACATCCTCTTGGTCTTTGTCCTCTAAAAATCTGAGGCTATAGCCAAGCCAAGTGAATCAAGAGCATCCTCTGTTCTCATCTGCCATTGTTCTCATCTGCATGGATGATGGCGGAGTCCATGCATGGCTTGCGACCGTCAATTTGAACGAGTCTCCCACAATCTTCTGAGAAGTTAGATCCCCCTTTTTCTTACTTTTCATTGTAGTTTGTATTTTTCTAAAGAGGCAAAAAATCACAACTCTTATCTTTCATTATTGATAAGAGTTGTAAATCGGCCATAAATGCCAAAAATCGGCTATAAATGCCAAAAATTGCCTTTCATGGCAAAACAAATGAAATCTCCTTTCATGGCATTTCAAAAACATGTCTCTTTTCATAAATATATGTGCAATGAAAACTTAAAAGAAATTGATTTCCTTTTTACTTGTGAAGGTCGATCTTCGAATCACCACTTGCAATTCCAAGTAAAATAGAAAATCTAGCACACCCACTAAAAAAAAATGTTGATGCTAGCTTTTGCCCTCTGGGCGCGAAAGGGTTGGATCAAACGGACTCCCACGTCCGCCGACCTCGGTAGCATAGAGTAAAAGTGCGTTCCATCAAGCTGGCACACCCGGTGGGACTCGTTCATTTGAGAACACGATGCTTAGAAATGAGATATTTGCTTTTCATATTTTTGCTCTATGCTTATACTTTTTTTCCAATTTCCTTAGCTACTTTCTAGTTGGTGGCCTGTGTTGGATTTCGCATCTAAAAAAAAAAGAAGGGATTCTTTGGAAATTTCTAATTCTCTCTTTGAGTTTATTTCCACTCTTTCTCTTTTCACAAAAAAAAAATCAGATTTCTCGTTTTGGATTCAAAATTGAGAAACTTTGATCATTTTCCATTTGGGCACTGGTGCTCGCAGAAGTGTTGAGCCCGTGTTTGGATCAGGGATTAGGCCATCGTTTCTCTTCGATGAGTCTGTTAGGGATTTAAAAAAAATTAAAAATAAAAAAATCAGATTTCTCATTTTGTATTCAAAATTGAGAAACTTTGATCATTTTCCTTTCGGGCACTGGCGCTCGCAGAAATGTTGAGCCCGTGTTTAGATCGGGGATTGGGCCATCGTTTCTCTTCGATGAGTCTGTTAGGGATCTAAAAAAAATACAAAAGACCACTAATGTTAAACCAATTACGTTCTTTGACCACAATTGATTCAAGAAAAGCCTTGTCCAGAGTGTGGAGACAGCTTGATTGTTCTAGGCAAGGGTCCTCCAAACGAGTTAATTAAGTAATCCTACCCTTACCTAGGGGCTAATCTATCAATTGAGGTTTCATAAGATTGGATTAGGAGGCCTATGTGTACTCTTCCATCTTTAGACTTAAAAAGAAAAACTTCCGTCATCTTCGGGTTCAGATCTGAGAAATTGTGGTCTCTTCCCTCGAACATGCCATGCTTCTCGATTAGTCGAATTTAGTTTTATAATTGCTTCTAGTAGTCACTGGAATGCTAATTCTGGGCTCACCATACTTGAGATCAGAACAATTGTACCATCTATGGCTTTTTGCCTTCTTCATGTCGCTTCGGTCGGTCCATGACCTTTGAGCGACTTGAAAAAACAAAACCATAGTTTTTCCCATTTATGGTCATCATATTCTTGTGATTACTAATGGATGTGGTCTTGTTTCAGAAATATTTTCGAAACTAACAATGGCAGCTTCTCTAACCATTACCTTCGACGAGAACAAGCAACAACTTATGCTTCCACATAAGCAAAACATGCGCACTCACAAGCGTCCTATCAGTTGCCGAAGCATCACCTCTCTCGACAACTCTATGAACTCCGGGTCGATCTCGACTCCTCGGACTATCGTCTTTGGGACGCTGGGACCATTCTCACTTCCCGAAGAAAAAATTGCGCCTGCCAAAAAGCTGAAGATCGCCTCTGAACGTGTCACTACCATGACACCAAAGGCGAGTGCTCAAAAGCCCGAAGCCCACGACACCCCCGCAAAGCCTCAACCCACAAACAACCAGGTCTATCCCAAGACTTGGTTCCCAAAACCTTCGCCAGAACAAAGAAGGTCCCAAACATCCACAAAGCCAGCATACCTGGCCCCACTCAAGGAGAACCAGTTCTACCCTCTTGCTTACATGAAAGAGGAGAGACCCGTCTCCCACTTGATAAACAAGTCAACCCAGCATGAGCCGGCTTGTCCCTACAAGTCCAAAATCAAATCATGCATCACAAGGCCTCTGCAAACACCTGCTAAGGCCTACAATCCTTCAGTTCGACCCTTCATCTCTATAAGGGCCGAACTCGAGAAATTAAAAGCTTCGCTGCAACATGCAAAGGACCGGGTCTGGATCCTGTCCATGCCTAGCTATAAAGAAGACAGGCTCGGCTCCTACGCCCGAGGGAGCACATCTCTCATTGTCAAAGCCCAGCCAGAGCTGACTGAAGCTCAAATTGCTCGTCGTGTACGTCGTCACACATCGTATCGACAAAAGAGACTAGAGAAGCAGAGGACCCAGCATCCTACACTTCAAGTCTCTCACAAATGGTTTGAAAAAGTAAGACCCGACCAAGTTGTTGCTGTCCATATGGTTGGAAAAACCAGAAGACACCAAAAGTCAGGAACCAAAATCCATGTCCGACGTCCGGTGACTCGCAGCGTCTCCAGGACACGAAGACATTCAAAAGAATCTCACGCTACTTCAAGCCAAGGACGACGGGGTGATCCTTCCTCGAGCTCTTCATCAAAAAGAATGACCCCCAGCTCATTCACCAGGACAATTTCTTCGTTCGAATCCTGAGGAATGAATGTCCTAGCTACAAATTCTGAGCCACCACCTCGCAATCCACCTCAAGATGATGGCTCACACGCATCCAGCAGTTATAACAAGCCCAACAGAGGATTGAAACTCTGATGAAAAACCTTCTCCTCGCCTCTCAAAATCAGGCGAACAATGAACCTCCTCCGAATCTTCAAGATGATGAGGTAAATGGAGAAGAAAATGAGTCACGCCCCCTTACCAAAAAGGACATCGACATTATCCTCGCCAAAGCAAAAGAAAAGGATATACTCAAGGAGCATGAGATCAAGCCACCATATCCATTATAGATGGACTCGGTCACATTCCCCACAAAATTCAAGCATCCTACTCTCCAAACATATACGGGGAAAGGATCAGCCAGACAGCACGTCATCCACTTCAAAATCTTGACGGGAGCTATCGCGGATCAAGATGCACGCAAGATGCGCCTCTTTATAAGTACCCTAAAAGGTACGTCCTTTGACTGGTACTCCACTTTGCCGGAGGACTCCATCCAAAACTGGGCCATGCTAGAGACACGCTTCATGGCTCAGCTTTACAGCCTAAAACAGGAGGAGAATGAGTCGACATACGACTTCATTCACAAGTGGAAAGCAATGGAGTACAAATGCTCAGATGTACTGCCACAAGCGTCGCTGGCCGACATCTGCCGAAACAACATGAGAGCAAGGATCCGCTCCATGATTATCGACAAAAAATCAAAAACCTTGGAGAACTCTTAGAAGCTTCCATGGAGGCTGAAACGGTGATCAAAGACATCAACAGTCAGAAATCATCAAGGAAGGAACCAACCGCCATTGCAACCTCTAAACCAAAGAAAAAAGAGCTCCTCAATGTGAAAACCAAGTCAGCTCCTCAACCACTAAAGAAAGCTGAAAACAAAGTTGCAGGCAAGAGACCTGTACTCTCTGATAACTTCAAAGAGCGAGTAGAAAAGAATTACCCGTTCGATGAAGATGTTGATGAAATCTTCGGGGCTCTCGTGGCAAATGACAAGCTCACCTTGCCTGAACCCAAAAGACCGGGAGATGTTGGCAAAGACAACGATCCTCGGTACTGTCCATAGCACCAGATGGTCTCGCATCCTCTCAATCAATGCTTTGTTGTAAGAGAAAAGATAAACGAGATGTGGAAAAACGGAGTCATTACCTTTGACAAAAACTATGGGTCTGCCTCCGTCAACATGGTGTCATGCGGACAAACATCAAAATCACCAAAGAAGAAGATCACTACTTCTTTTAAGGTGATAAATAAAATTCAAGTGTCCGAAGTGCTAGTTACTTACACGACACCAGACGGACAACCCATATGGGTACATCCCGATCTCCTGAAAGATGAAAACTGGGAGGTTGTGAAAACAAAGCCGACAGCTCAACAACAAAGGCAGGCTAGGAAACATCTCCTCAAGCTCATACGGCAAGAGAAGACCTAGCCAAAACAAGAAGTCCATGAAAAGGAAGAGACATCCTCTACTGCTTCACTAGGGGCAACAGAAAAGTCCCTCTCAGAGACTTCAAAGGGGGTAAGAAAGTTCACTCTAAGTGATTTCATGCCACCTCAATTAAAAAAAGAAACCACGCAGGGGGCGTCATACACTTGCAATTCGGTAATTGGATTCTCCATGAATGGATATGAGTCTAGCAACACTGACGAGTGAGAGGAATCCCCTGAAAGAAGAGAATACCTCTCCGATGAAGAATGGGTTCCTGAAACTCACCTTATGCCAATGTTCTGGTATAACCCCTTACAGCCACAAGGATCCTAGTCTGACGATGAAGAAGACCAACTGGCTGTACAAGAAAATGTTGTTGACCCAGCACCCATCATTGCTCCGGTGGAACTCAACCATGTTGAACCACAATAGCAGACGAAGAAGAAGATTTGGCTCCCATGCCTGATCTTGAAGAATATACAAGGATCTTGCAGCGTCTTGCCCGAGAACAAGAGCAATATTGCGTCAACGAGCCTCTTCGCAATCCAGAGCCGGAAGTCCCTGAAGACCATCAAGTATCTCCTCCCTTAACTCCAGAAAATGGGGAAAATTACTGGATTGATGATTCTCTTACATCCGAGGATGAGTCTGACTCCAAGCAGTCCATTCTGGCAACGTCTCCTATCAGAGCTGCCTGCAATGTGATAATTCGGGATTATAGCTCTTCTGAAGCCTCGTCTAATGAGATCACTTATACTCTGATGACGCCTAGTACCATATCTTCTAGGGCTACCTCGTCTCACGTGACTTTCACGAAGATGACACCTCTCAGGTTTCTTCTCCTGAGACTGTGACTTCGGGACTCACACTCTTCCCGATTGATCATCATGAAGAAACCCCAGCTATTGATACTTGGGACGATGAATTAGTCAACGAAGAAGAAAGGTTGCTGGATGCTGTTCAGGACTTGTTCCCGAAAAATACTCTATGCAACACAATCACTGAGGATGGCAACTCTGTTGCAGACACATCCCTAGTAAATGAGAAACGACAGCCTCTTGATCTTGAAGACAATCTTCCAAATGAAGACCCTTCTCAAGAAGCTCTCGAAGTTGGTAGAGGCACCCGCTCTGGCCGGGACTACCATAAAAATTACAACCAATCTTCTTTTACTTATGTAAATCATTCGGGAAAAGATGTTGTAAGCACCCCCAGTGGCAACAATGATGAACATGTAGGCCGCAAGGAGGCTTTCAAGTATGACTTGATCGAGCACTTCAAACACATACCTGTACGACTACACATCCTAGACTTGTTACGAATGTCCCCGCGCACTCGTGATAATCTCATTTCGGAATTACAAATTCTGCATGAGGATGTCGCCAACATGCCTCGTAAGTCCTTCAAATTGAAATGGACTATCGGGTCAAACACTCAGAAACCTCCTCAAAAGGAGAAAAGAAGAAAACCGAGGGATCTTACATTGAATGCCTCTCGGTTCAAAAAGCAGCCAGTGCAACCATCGCCTTCACAAAGGAAGACCTCCTACTTGGCGAAACAAGGCATAACCTACCCTTGTACTTCACTGGGTACATCGAGAAAATGCCTATGCATAGAGTTCAGATCGACCCAGGTTCTGCACTCAACCTTATCTCCACTCCAGCTCTCGAAGAGTTAGGCATCACACCCAGCAAGTTGAGCCACACATCTGTATCTATCTTTGGATACAATGGGAGCACTAAAAGGCCTATCGGCAAAATCAGATTCAAGTTGCAAATCGGTGATCTTATCTCTGATGTCACTGTATATGCAATAAAAATCCTTTCATGCTACAACATCCTTCTCTGACGCCCCTGGATACACGAGAATGGTATTGTTCCTTCAACTCTACATCAATGCATCAAGTTTGTTGGCGATGACGGCATGATACATCGAGTCTTTGCGGGCAGAAAACCCTTCAAAAGTAAAGAAGTCCACTTTGCCGACTCCCAGATGTATGAAGGTGAAAAAGAAGAAGAGGAGAAAGAAATAGCATCATTTGCATAAAATCTCCAGAAAGATAAAGGCAAGGTTCCTCAGCAATCACCGGAAGAAAACAAACCCTCCGGAAAATCCGAAGAGAGCAGTCAATCTCCCTTCGTCATCTCCCTCAAACCTTCAAAGCCTTTGGTCATCACAACTAAAGTGAAGAAGGCAAAGCAAAAGTCTGGGGGCAAATTTGTTGTCTCTTTTGTGTTTATCATATAAGACACGGATTCAGATTCTGAGCCCGAAGACGACACATCATCATGCCAAGCTGACACTCAGCAAGTTCATCCTGCTCTACCTCCAATGGAGACACCTTCTAACGTAGAAGATCCTACGTCTGCTTCCTTCGTTGTTCCGGCAACTTCAACAAAGGAAAGGCCGATCTTCTTCCATAGATCGGATGCTTCTTCATCAAACTCCATGCTTAAACCTTTCCAAAACGAAGGTATGCCTCAATTATCTCTATATAGTCCCATGGCATGATTTATTATGAAGAAAATGCGCTATGACGCTGAAAACCCAGTCGGTTTTGGGAGAAGGTCGCAGTATTCTCACACCATTTGGGCCCGCTTGACCAAAAGCCAACTGGGAGATTGGAGACTCTACGGCCACGTAGAAAGTCTTCACATGGGTTAGGGTATGATCCCGACACTCCTCTGAGACAGTTGACACAAAGGCTTAAAAGTCGACTTACCGACCAAGGCTCAACATCTCGTATCCATGAAGACATTGATCTCCTTGGACATCTCTTCAATGAGTCACCTAACAAAGATTCAGGAAACTCATCCAATTGGTAAGATTTCTCTGACGATGAAGAGGGATTGTCCGATGGAATAGACATGTGGTCTTCTGACCCAGAAGAACCCTCGTCTCCAAAAGAAGTACCCTTCTTCGACCCAGTTTCAACAGGCGATTGGGACCATCTCATAGCAAGCCTTGAGAAGATCGCTGATCAAGAAGACCCATGGAAACAAACAAAGCCTTGGTCTGGAAATGCCTTTGAAACCCCAGAAGGTTTCATTGAGCTGGAAGCCTCCAAAAATATTGTAGAGGAACAACCTTCGAACCTTCCAACAGAAGATCATGTTCAAAAGATAGACTTGGGAACTCCAGATAACCCACGTCCTGTATTCATAAGCAAGAATATAAAGGATGATGAGTTACCCGAGTATATCGCTTTTCTTCGTGAGTTTGTTGATTGCTTTGCATGGTCTTACACTGAAATGCCTAGTTTAGACCCCAAAGTAGCAGTCCACAAACTCAATCTTCAAGAAGACATCAAGCCTGTCAAGCAGGGCCAAAGAAGATTCCGTCCAGATGTGATGGATAAAATTGAACAAGAAGTTCAAAAACTCAAAAGCGTCGGCTTCATCCGTGAGGAATAACATCCTGAATGGTTGGCCAACATTGTCCCCGTGACAAAGAAAAATGGATAGATCAGGGTCTGTATTGACTATAGAGACCTGAATGGCGCTTGCCCTAAAGATGAATTCCCGCTCCCCATACCGGAGGTAATGATTGACAATACCTGCGGAGCGAAAGACATTCATGGATGGCTTCTTTGGCTACAATCAGATAAAGATGCATCCGGAAGATGAAAAACACACTTCATTTCGGACCCCATTTGGCATGTATTGCTACACTGTCATGCCATTTGGTCTGAAAAAATGATGGTGCCACATATCAGAGGGCTATGATGAAAATATTCTAAGATATGCAGCACGATGGTTGAATGTTACGTTGATGACCTCGCCATCAAAAGCGAAAGAAAAGAAGATCATCTCGAGGACCTTCGAGAAGTCTTCCTCCGACTTCGCAAACACAAACTGCGGATGAATCCTCTGAAGTGCTTCTTCGGCGTCTTGTCGGGTAAGTTCCTCGGATTCCTAGTTCGGAAAGCTAGAATAGAACTTGACCCCATGAAATTCAAGGCTATTCTAGAAATGCCCTCTCCTAGAACCTTGAGAGAACTCAAAGGGTTTCAAGGGAGATTGGCCTACATTAGGCGGTTCATCTCCAATCTTTCAGGGAAGTGCCATCCATTCTCTCGGTTGATGAAAAAAGGTGTAAACTTTGTATGGGATGCTGACTGTGAAGATGCATTTCAAGATATAAAGTCATACCTAACCAAACCTCCAGTGTTAGCTGCTCCTACCTTTGGAAAACCATTCATCCTATACACAAGAGCCCTTGACCATTCTTTGGGCGCTCTACTCGTACAAGAAATTGATGAGAGAAAAGAAGCTGCTCTATAATACCTCAGCCGCATGCTAGTAGGTGCAGAGCATCGTTACTCTCCAGTCGAAAAGGAATACCTTGTAGTGATGTTCGCCGTACAAAAGCTATATCACTGCCTGCTTTCCAACACAGTCTACCTGCTTTCGAGGATCAACCTTTTAAAGGTCCTTGTTACAAAAGCAGGTTCCCTCAATGCCCGACTGGCGAAATGGTCCATCCTTCTGTCACAATTTGATATTAGGTATGTACCCCAAAAAGCAATCAAAGGCCAAGCTCTAGTAGACTTTCTCACAGAGCATCCGTTGCCTAAAGATTTTCCACTCAAAGATGATCTCCCAGACGAACTCGTCTACAACGTGGAGACTTCCACACAAAATGCCTCCTTGGACATGTACTTTGATGGTGCAACCATGACAAATGAAAAGCGACAGCTGATCTCGGGAGTTGGCATCCTCTTTGTTAGCCCCGACAAATACATGATTCCATACGCTTTCTTGATACTGGAACCATACACAAACAATGCAGTTGAATACCAAGCTCTGATCCTAGGATTGAAACTCGCCATCGAATCCGGCATCACCATGCTGGAAGTCTTTGGAGACTCTGAACTGATCGTCAACCAGATGATTCAGTAATTTGAAGTCAGGAAGCCTGATCTACTGCCTTACTACAACAAGGCGCAATCGCTGCTGCAAAAGTTTGACATCTGTCACATCACCCACATCCGCAGAGGTGAAAACATCCGTGCAGATGCCCTGGCCGGACTTGCCGCATCTACGACGATCCAGGAAGGGGAAAACATGCAAATCACAGTGTACGAGAGAAGGATTCTCCCTCCACTTAACACACACCAAGCAGTTACTGAATGCCACCAAGTGGTTGGAAGTCGTATCTCTATCCTTAAACCTTCAATCGGCGACTGCAGGAATCCGTTCATTGATTACACTATGTTCGGAATCCTACCTGAAGGTCCAAAAGAATGGGTAAGCATCCAAGGGCGAGCCCCAAACTTTCATTTGGATATTTCTTCAAAAATCCTCTACAGGAAATCCTTCAACGGAGTACTTCTACGCTGCTTGTCACAACAAAAGGCTGAAGAAACACTCAAAGAAGTTCATGCTGGTCTTTGTGGATCCCATCAGGCTGGTCCCAAGCTCTATGATCAGATAAAAATATTAGGTTATCATAAGCCTACCATGGTAGATGACGCAATGCAATTTACTAAACGCTGCCAACAATGCCAAGTTTACGGAGATTATGTTCACATGCCTCCAGAATGGATGCATCCTGCAGCGATCTCATGGCCTTTCGAAGCCGGGGTTACGGACATCATAGGTCCTATTTCTCCCCTTTCAAGCAAAGGTCATCGCTTCATCTTCGGCGCTACAGATTATTGCTCCAAGTGGGCAGAAGCAATTGCACTCAACGAAATGAAGACCTCATCAGTCCCTCAGTTCCTGCGCACCAACATCGTTTGTCATTTCGGCATACGTAAAAGATTCGTCCATGATAACGGACCACAATTCCGGGATCATCGATTCTACAGGTTCCGCGACAAATATAAAATCCAAAGCTGTCCTTCGACTCCATACAATCCGGTAGCAAATGGATTAGCAGAAGCCTTCAACAAGACACTCTATAAAATCCTTAAGAAAACTGTCTCTAGTCAAAAAAGAGACTGGAGCGACAAACTGTATGAAGCTTTGTGGGCCTATCGGACCACCGTTCGAGGATCAACTCGTAGCACACCATTCTCCTTGGTCTATGGATGCGAAGCTGTTGTACCCTTGGAAGCACAAATTCCTTCCCTAAGGGTATCTTTGCAAAATGACATGACTAAAGAAAGCAATGTCAAATTGCAACTCCATGAGCTGGACAATCTCAACGAGAGACGGCTCGAAGCTCGACAAAGCATTGAACATTACCAAGCACGTATGGCAGGATCTTTCGACGAGAAGGTCAGGCAACGCACCTACAAAAAGGGTGACTTGGTTCTTGTCGTAAAAAGACCAATTGTCTTCGCTCATAAGTCCAAAGGCAAATTTGGGCCAAAATGGGAGGGACCCTACGTCATCGACAAGGTTTTTTCCAACGGTGCATACGCTCTCCTAAACATGGAGGGTGACAAATGTATGCTGCCAATCAATGGCAAGTTCTTAAAACGGTACTACCCTTGAGACTTACCCAACTGGGTAAAAGCAATGCCTGCACGGCCAAAGCCTATTCTCAGGTACTCGCTCGTCAAACCCACTCATTTTAGAATTTTCATATCAAATGTTGAGATTTCTAGAAATTCAAACAATGCTTACTTTCATCATTTCGTTGTAAAAAAAAATTCCAAGTTTAGGAGCCTCTCCCTCACTTGACCGAAATCTTCGATCCTTGAACCTAAAATTCACGGTTTGAAACAAAAATCCGGATTCAGGGATTTCCACCCTAGTCCACCCTGCCTTTTACCACCAAAATGGTTTTAGATCAAATTTACGACCCTCGTGCCTTTAAACAAAAAAAAAATAGTTTTTCAAAAAAAAAAAACCACAAGGAAGTGACGCTTAGTCGATACTCGCACAAATCAGAAGCATGCGAACCATGTTCGACACTTTCAAAATCACAGGGAAGCGACATTTTGTCAACACTTACAAAACTTAAAATCGTGGAAACGCAACATTCCAGTTGACATCCACAACCCAAATTTCAAAGGTTCGAAAAAACCTAAAATCGTGGAGACGTAACTTTCCAGTTGATATCCACAACCTAAATTTCAAAGGTTCAAAAAAACCTAAAATCATGGAGATGCAGCATTCCAGTTGATATCCACAACAAAAAAAAGGCTCGAGAAAACCACAAATTTAAAAAATCGTGGGGAAACGACATCAAGTCAATACCCGCAAAACAAGATTTTTGAAAAGCAAGGAAGCGACGCTTAGTCCATACTTGCACCCAAATCCGCGAGGAGGCGACATTCCATCGATACTCACAATCGAATGAGCAAGGATGCAGCATTCCATCAATACTTGCAAAATCATTCAGCAGGGAGGCGACTTTTAGTCAATACTTTCATTTTTGAAAACCAAAATCGGCTATAAACGCCACCAAAACCGGCTATAAACGCCACAAAACAAAACCTGGCTTTCACGCCAACAAACCAAAACTTGGCTTTAAAAAAAATCGACTATAAATGCCACCAAAATCAACTATAAACGCCACCAAAACCGGCTATAAACACCACCAAAATCGGCTCTCATGCCACAAGCAAACCTTGGCCATCACACAAAAAACAAAATTTTGGCTCTCATGCCATAAACCCAAAATTGGCTCTTATGCCACAAACAAAATCTGGCTCCCATGCCAAAACAATCATTTGACAAAAGTTTTTCACAAAATGACAAACTTTTAATCAAATTTTCAAAACAATCATTTCCCATTTAGCAATTGCTTTCATCACAAAAAAAGATTTAAGTGAAAGTAGGGAATACAAAAAAAAAAAAGGCTTCACAAGCACTACAAAAAAAAGAGTACAAAAAAAATACATGCGGTACCAAAGAAGAAGAAGAAGAGTTTCTTGTTACAAAAAATGAGAAACTAGGAGCTCAGCCAAAAACTGCCTCCAGCCAATGTTTCAGCTCCTCGAGCAGAGTTTTGGCCTCAGCCGTCAGAGTTTCCAAGGAACGCTTCTTCAGAAGTTTTCCATGAGATGCTGGAGAATGCTTTAACCCTTCTTAGACACCGGGAAGCTTATCCCAAGCAGTTCGCCATCGTTTGTTCTCTTTAGTCCTCTTTTTGAGAACTCGATCGGCATCTGCAACCTGGGGAATCAGAGCTCTCTCCCTGTCCCAAGCCTCTGTTATAGCAGCCCTCTTGGCCGTGACTTGCACCTCCAAATGCTCAAGACGTTGCCTAGCCTCGGCGACCTCCCTATCAAGGATGGTATTGTCGTGCCTCAACTCGATGATGGCTAACTCTTCTAAGTTCCTCTCCTGGACGAACTGCTTCCTGCTCTGTGTAGTCTCATCCATGTCAGATTGAGCCTTATTAGTAGGATCCTGGAACATCTTCTTAAAGAAGTCACTATCAGGGAAAGCCATGGTCTCAAACCACTTGTCGCGCAGTGCAATGATCCTATCAACGATCGCCCCGGCACCTGTGACGTCTAGACCAACCTCTTCAGCATCACCGAGAATATTCTGCACATGCTGGATCATGCCAAATCCGGCATCCAAGTGTCCAAAAAGGAGAGTCTCGATCCAAGAACTCAAAACCCGTGCTAGCACCTTCTTTGTAAATAGAAGAGATGGCCCAGACAAAGATTTGCCCCGCTCCGTCGATCGGCTGCTCATGTCATGCACCATTGGAAGAGTAACAAAAGAACTCTTTCCAATTGGAGCCACTGGGGAAGGAATCTCAGCATGAGGTCTCACCTCTGCCGTGTCAGATCTGGCTGTAGAAGTCCCTACTTTCGGATCAATCTTTGGCACCCCCTGCTCTAGTTCTGAAGAAAGTGATCGGATCTCTCCTGTCACTTCACAACCTGCCAATGAAACACAAAAGGTATGAGTACGATCCTATTAAAACATCATTATCAGGGTTATCATTACAAAGTACCTTATTCGACGACTGGCGGAATACCTCTTCCTCCATGAACTCATCGGAAGCATCGTCAACATTTGCATCCATTGATGGTTCAAAGTCATCGGAATCCTGTGGCAAGTCAGCTGACAAGAGAAATGTTAGCAAATGAAGTCACAGAAAAAAAAGAAAGCAATAGAAGCTATACCAATTGGAGATTCTAGAATCACTCCAGAGTCCCTCAGTTCTTCTTCGGGTGCCGCAACCGGATCCGTCACCGCCTCATCGGCCAGAACCTCAGGCATCGCCAAGCCATCATCCTCTGCTAAAAAAAGAGGAGGAGAGAAAGCAAATCAGAACATGGAAAATTCCATGAAAGAAACGGAAAGAGAAAGAGAAAGAATCATACCTTCACCGATGGTCTCTTCTTCTCGGCACCTCTTTTCCGGAGGCTCGTCAGCATCCCCTGGCACCTCCTTATTGATAGTGAGAGGGACTTCTAAATTAGGATAGTCTTCGTCCTGTCCCTTGCGACGCTGACCCCTCTTCCTTTTGCTTCTGCGGGTTGATTTCCTAGAAGAACCTACCCCACTATCAGAGTCAGGTTTCCCACTTGACTCCTCACTAGACGGTATGCTCTTGCCAATCGACTCCATGGAAGCTCGCCTCTATGCCGCTTGCATCCAAGCATTAAGCTCAGCTTCATCCTGTTCTAACTGCTCTAAGGCCTCATCAGGTACTTCCCGGACAGCTTCAGAACCGATGACGCCTTGCTCATTGAGAGAGCCTATCTTATGCTTCTCTCTAGAAAGGAAGGCCAGCACTTCCTCTCGACGGACGCCATCCGACTTCCCAATGCCTTTTCCAGAAGATAGCTTTACATCAAGATTTTTCTTGGAAAGTCCCTAGTACGCCAAAAAGCTATCCACGAACCACTTCGTGAAGCCAGTAGTCTGGAAAGTCGACAACTCAGGATAAGAAATCATGGCAGTAGTGTCTTCAGCACTATAAAAAGCCTATGCATTTCTGCCGTCCTGTACACCTCCAAAAGGCTTCACTATACTCGAAGGCGCTCCAACAATGCCTTGAGAAAAGCCCAACTGCAGCGCAAAACGAGAAGGTACATACGGCTGAATATCGACGAAAAAATGTTGGTACACCATTGTGCCAACACATATCCTGAAAAGCCACTCCTTCTCTGCATTTGTCAAGGAGTAATGCCTTCCCGACC
Source organism: Litsea cubeba (assembly GCA_012931725.1). NCBI lineage: Eukaryota > Viridiplantae > Streptophyta > Magnoliopsida > Laurales > Lauraceae > Litsea > Litsea cubeba. The sequence goes on along the minus strand of CM022951.1, from coordinate 28,640,765 downwards.
CTGCCCTAGTAGACTTACCGATGAAAGCCCTGGATTCTTACCCTAGAAGGGGGGGGTGCACTACACCAAAATAGGATATTAGTAACGCTCAGGATTTTTGGTAAGTAACGATTTTTAAGTGTAAATAGTTTCCTAACGTTTTATGGGCGTTAGCATTGGTTTTAAAGTGTTACTTAATTTAATAATTATTTTGTTCCACCATTAAGCGTTAAGAAAGCCTTAAGAAAGCGTTACTGTGTTTATTTTTGATGAACTGCGCACGAAAATCAATTTCGTTCCCACCATTTTTTCTTCTCTCCCGCGATCTGCACTCCCTCATTTCCCTCCCTCATTTCCCTCCCTCAGTCATTTCTTTCTTTCCCGCCTCTCATCTCCTCTCCTCTCCTCTCATCGCCATCGCCAACCTCATCTCCAGAACCCATCTCCTCTCATCCCTTTCTATCTCTCCCTCCCTCTCCAGACCTCTCCCAGGCGCACGACCAGAACCCATCTCCTCTCATCGCCAGCACTGTCAAGCTCACGAAGGAGCCCCAGCAGAGCCTTCATCTTCCTTCTCCGCCGCCGGACGCCTCCCCTGCGCCAGGTAAAATCCTCCCTTTCTTCTATGTTCTCTCTCTCTCCCTCGTTCCCCAACTCTCTGTTTCCTCTCTATGTTCATCTTGAAATTCCTCTCTGTTATCTCTCCCTCACGGAGGAGGAGGAGAACCAGAACAGGCCGATCATGAGTATGGGTGGTCCGTTACCAATCCCATCTCTTCATCATCTTCTTGTGAGATTGGGTTCGATGACGATGATTGGCTTTCAATTGATGTCAATAAATTCTTCGAAGATGAAGAATTCGTACGGATGTGGGTGGGTGCAGGTTCCGATCAACAATAATATTGATGATTGATGATCCAAGGCCAAGGGTACTCTGTTGCATTCCATTAATTTTCAGAAACCGAATTCCTCATGATCAGATTTGTCATTAATATTTGAGCAGATAATTTTCCTTTTTGTTTATTTTTAGGTGATTTTTGGGTTTTTCTTTTGCGAGTCTCATCATCATTCATTCAAATGTACGTAATTGGTTCTTCTTTTGTTAGTTATTTCTCTTAATAAATAAAGTTCAATTGATACAGTCTCTGACTTGTTAATTTATTGTTTATTTCTTTATTATTTCTTCTTCCACTGTCTCCCCTCGCCTGCGCACCTGCACACCACTCCCTCTCTATTTCTTTCATTCATTCTTTCTGATTCCTTTCCTCCCCTTCTTTGCCCGACCACCGAGCAGCATTGCCACCACTATTCCAGTGGGCCATCGGTCAAGTGGGCCCCACGATCTTCATCATCCCTAATTTCAAGATGATTTTGGATTAGGTTTTGTTAATTGGAGATTTTCCATTAATTAGTGTTAGATGATTTTTTTAGCATGTTAAACTCATTACATGTATCTGTTGCCAAGTTCCACATAACCACATAATGATAAAACGAACTCTTACACATTAAATTTACATCTCAAAATACACATGACTACATCACCAATAGTCACAATTCCATATATTTGGTGTCCATGGTCCAGCAATCCCAACCATTTTGAGGAATCCATTGATCATTGATAGAACACACAAGTAATGTAGCTCTCAGACACCATATGGGTAGCACACAAGTAAGTTTTGCAATGTTAAATTACAGTTTTAGCTCAATATTTATATATAGTAAACTTGGCAAAAGTAGGCCAAATCTCCCTGCATCTCTCTGCCCATATGAAAAGATAATGTGTCACAATTTGATAGTTTTAAAAACTGAGCAGTTAACTTTGCATTTCGCTCTCCAATTTAGAACAAGATGCTATGGAGATTCATTGTAGGACTTTTCCCAGTTCCTCCCATCAAATTCCTTGATCTCAGTATGCACAAGTGTAGCAGGATCAACACACCCGAATGACACCGCAATGCCATCTGGGTTCGACCGTGGTTTGTTTCTAATTCATAGGTTTTGGGCACTAGAGGATCTCTGTTTTTCAACTGAACTATCATTATCATTAGAATAATTCCAAGGTCCCATGTCTTGGCCACTAGACCATGGGACCAGGCGATTGATCAACTCCCAGTTTTCAAAATAAAATCTATAATAATTGCTAGTACTAACTCTTCTTGAATTAGGGTCCATTGGATGATCGACCCATTATTTCCAATTCAAAATTTAAGGTAACGGCCACTAGCCTGTAGGTTGTTAGACCAAATTGGAACATTATTTAAAAAACTCAACTCCTTGACTCGGTTTCGAAGGTCATACTCATCTCATGAGGGAAATATAGGAATGGCCTCTTGGTAAAGCATATCTCCTTCCCATCCCCTCTCATCAAGGATAGGTTTGAACCTCCTTTCTTTTGGCAAGTGAATATGTATTTATTTTTATGAATATGCATGTGTTTTTATGGAACTGTAGCTTTGAAATGATTTCATTATTGTTTTAGATTTAATTGTCAAATGGTTTTGATTTATGGAAATTCTTATGAGGTTTCCAATGGCGATGGTCCTTTGGAGCCTTCTTTAGATGGTTTAGAATAATGCAGGGCTCAAGTATTTCACAATTCTTTTAGTAATACACATCACTTTAGGTGTTGTGTCTCATAAGAGTTTTGTCCATTTTAAATAGGTGGATCATGCTTAGGAAATAGACAAGCAGGTTTACTGAAAACAATTTCCCTCCTATAATATTAATGATTCCAATTTCGTAACATGCAAATTATATCACAATCTTAGGTATTACAAGGTTCTAATATCTGATTTCTCTTGTTTCCATTTATTTATTTATTTAGTTTCCAAGAGTGCTCTTGACTGTATACAGACAGGATCAATGTAATTTGGATAGAGAAATGTAATGATTTATGAAAGCTTTTGTTGCCCTAGGTTTGTGCAAGGGATGTGACCATGAGTCTATACTTTGGATCTTGACATGAGTCTACTATTATTTGGATGTAGAAATGTAATGATTTATGAAAGCTTTTGTTGGTCTATGTTTGTGCTTGACATTTATATTATTATTAGATTAGCCATGGTTATTTACTTCGTGGCTTTCCAAAGTAATGATTAGTAATGATTTATGAAAGCTTTTTGTGGCTTTCCCCTAGTTCCTTATTATAATTAACCCTGAGCTTTGAATATAAAGTGAAAGCCAAGCAGAAAACTTCTATACATATAAAATCTTAACACTAAGGCACTAATCTGTACAACTTGCTTTCTTACAGAAAAACTATTTAACTGATGCACTAATCTGTACAACTTATTTCATTTATGCAATTTACTCTCGTCCTTGTTTGACCAAAATAGATACCCATTAAGGATAACCCAAAATGCATATAGCTCAACTCGACAACTTATTATTGGGTTGCAACGAGAGTAATGAGTCTTTTCATTAATTTTGCATAGTTAAATGCTATACAGAGTGAGTTAAAGTCATGTTTCTATGTTACTTACTACAAGGTAAGACTTTATGAAACATATTTTGAAGGAAACTTTAAGTTTACATTGTCTAATAGTCCGCAGTTAATTATTGGTTTGCATGTTTTGTTACATAATGAAGTTTGGTTAATTTGCTTTGATTTTGTTGTGTATGTTGTAGCTTCCCATCTTATTATAAATATAGAACCACGGGGCCCAATTGACTTTTGTTCTGTATCAATTGTACACTTTAATTTTCTTTACTTTTATTTGAATGAGGAATGAGAATGGAATGGAAGTTGTGGTAAGAGATGAAGCCCTAGCCATCTACCAGATCTGTTACAGTTATGAGAAACGGAATTGGAAAATGCGGTTTCTTGGAAAGTTGCTGGTTATGCACTCTGTTCGCTCTACTCCATAAAACATTAGTAAGCTATGATTCCTTGTTATAAGTGGTTACTGTTCGGGTGTCTTTATGTGGTTTTGATGTTTTAAGACTTTTTTTATAGGTTGTGTGATGTGATGTAGTTTGGACTATTACTACTAGTATAATAAACTTAAAATTGCCATACAAATTGGTTACTTATAGGGACTGAATTAATCCAAGAGTTGGTCTCACAATGAGTCCTCCTAGTTTGTGGATTAGGACCTTTTTTTGTGGCCTTAAAACAGGATGTTCCAGAAGTTATGCAAATTCCTACATGGAATATTTTACTTTTGTGCTTCCTCTCATCAGGAATTCTACTTTTTCTGTCAATATGTTTTATCTTGATTCATTTTAAAGGAAACTTTTTAAAGACATTGACTGTTACAATTACTTATTTGTGTTTACTTGATGTGTTACCTACAGAATGTCTCAGCCGATTCTAAAAGAATGGATGAATGAAACAGATAGACTTGGGAGTGTGTACAGGCAGGGGGTTTCGGATTTTATTCTATTTGCTAGTGGCAGAGACCAAACATCGACCACGTGTCCTTGCCCTTGTAAAAAATGCCGAAATGGTAAAAGGTTTGCATATGATATAGTTAGAAAACATTTGATTCTATACGGTATAGAATCAACATATCGTGTATGGGCTTTACATGGCGAGAACCCATATAAGGATCGAATGGTAAACCAAGTTGAAAAGGAAAATAGTGAGGCAGAAGGACTAGGGATGGAGAATTTTGTTGATGTTGCTTATGGCGTGCATGAAGAGTTAGCAGATGATTTGAATGAAGGTGATGGAAGTCAGGCTGAAGATGTTGAACACCCTATTGTTCTAGAGCCTGATTTGGGTAAAAGGTACCATGAATATAAGAAAAAAGCAGAAGAAAAATTATATCCTTCATGTGAGGCTCCTGTAACAACTCTTTCTGCAATTGTAGACCTTCATAACTTGAAGAAGCAGTATAAATGGTCGGGAAATAGTGTGACTGCACTTTTGTCTCTGTTAAAAACATGGTTGCCAGACGGAAACACTTTGCCTTCTAAGTATCCTGTAATGAAGGCAATGTTAAAAGATCTGGGAATGAAAGCTGAGTGTATAGATGCCTGCGAAAATAACTGTATGTTGTATTGGAAGACCAAAGCTGATTTAACGGTGTGTAGTCAATGTCAAACACCTAGATACAAAGTGAAGGAGGGGAAAATGGGGAAGAAAGAAACAAAAGAGGCGAGAAAAGTATTGAGACATTTTCCATTGATCCCAAGACTCAAAAGGCTGTACACAATACCATGGATAGCGCGTGAAATGACATGGCATGATAGAGCTACACCTTCTTGGAATTATATGCGGCATCCAATTGATTCGCTTCAGTGGAAGACATGTAAAGATGATTGGCCAGTTTTTGCTAAGGAAGGGCGTAATGTCTGGCTTGGAATTGCAACTGATGGATTCAATCCACGTGGAGTTCAATCCACTGGTTACAGTTGCTGGCCTGTTTACTTGGTGCCTTTTAATCTCCCACCGTCTTTGTGCATGAAATCTGAGTTCCATATGATGTCATTGTTAATACCTGGGCCGAAAGCGCCGAGTCAAAACATCGATGTATTCCTTCAACCGCTAGTTGAGGAGTTACAACAGTTATGGGAAGAAGGGGTTGCAGCTTATGACATGCACAAAAGAGAGCATTTTACCTTAAGGGCAATGTTGGTGTGGGGCATTCATGATTTTCCGGCATATGGCAACTTATCAGGCTGCGTAACACATGGTTACAAAGCTTGTCCTATTTGTGGTGATGAAACTCCGTCTATGCACCTTGGGAATGCGAGGAAGATCGTCTACACAAATTACCGCATGTTTCTTAAATCTGATCACCCGTTTAGGCAAGGCAAATACTTAGGGCTGAAGACAAAGGAGTTAAAACCCCCTCCAACAAGGTTAAAGGGAGAAGTGATTGAGAAAAAGCTAAGCCGTGTCCACTATGTACCTGGTAAAGTCTTAAAAGGTACCAAACGGAGTACTGATAATGTGGATGTGGTTGATAATGGAGATGATGAAGATGATGAAGATGATGAAGTTACTGAGGCATGGTATAAAAGGTCTATTCTTTTTTATTTGAAATACTGGCCGGAACATACAATTCGACATGTTATTGATGTGATGCACACTGAAAAGAATGTCGCAGAACACCTATTAAATGCAATTTTGGACAAGAAAGGAACAAAGGATACAGTACAGGCGCGAGAGGATTTAAGGAAAATGGGGATTCATAGTGGCCAGTGGATGCAAACAGACCCAATTACTGGGAGATCTGTAAAACCAAAGGCCCCATTTGTCTTGAATAAAGATGAGAAGTTAGAGTTCTGCAAAATTTTGAAAGACTTGAAGCTTCCTTCAGGGTTTTCCTCGAACCTAAAAAACATTGTCACTTTGAGTCCTCCTGGTTTGCTTACAATGAAATCACATGACTATCATGTGATTATGTGTTATTTGCTCCCGGTTTTGCTTCAACACGCTTATCCAAAACACCGTGACTTGCGAAGAGCTATTCACTAGATTAGCTTATTCTTTAACCTCCTTTGTTCGAAAGTCGTCATCAGACATGAAATTCAGGCTGCAAAATACATGGTTGCAGAGGCATTGTGTGTGTTGGAAAAATATTTTCCAACATCTTTTTTTGATATCAGCATCCACCTCATGGTTCATTTGGCTGATGAAGGGTTAATTTGTGGACCTGTTTATCCCAGATGTATGTTTCCGTTTGAACGGTATGTATAATTTCCTTTATTTTTTATTTGATTTTTAGCTGCAACTATGACGAAACAACGAAGTCCATTTTTTTATTTTTTTATTTAATAGGGCAATGAAGGAGTGCAAAAATATTCCTAGCAATAAACGATATGTCGAAGGCTCCATTGCAGAGTCCTATATTGTTTCTGAATCCGTTAGGTATGCTATGGAGTACATGCCAAATTCACGAGATGGAAACCACAAAGCTACCCGTGAGGCATTTCTAGATGAAGATGGCGAGTATAGTGATGAGGGGCCAATACTTGAGGGTAAAATTGTGACCCTAGGCAAGGAACAATGGATACAAATACGTAGATGGGTCCTTTTTCGACTAGACGTTGAAAAGCTTGATGAACACTACAGGTTTTATTTCTTGACACATTTGGCTTAAAAACATACTACTCTAGAAAGTTGTAAATACTTGTGTCAAACTGTATGAACAATTTGCAGTGAGTATCGTGCCATGCAAGAAACTACTCGTGGTAAAAGAAAGGGAATACCAAAGACAGAAGTGGAGATACAGACTGAGTTCATTGCCTGGTTATATGACAAGGTATTGTTATATATATTATGCTTAATATGAATTTAAATCTAGTTGGTGATATCTTTCTAAATGGTGGTTTTTGTCATTTCACAGTTGTTGGCTGCAAAAGACACGAACTGTGACTTATGGCGATTTGTTGTGGGACCATTATTCAAAGCCAAAACATATAAAAAGTACCGTGTTAATGGTTTTGTGTTCTCTACTAGGTCGCATGACGAAACAGTTGCCACACAAGACAGTGGTGTTTGTATGAATGCAATCACTGCATTTACATCAAGTAGGAAGGACAAGAATCCCATTAATGTATCAACCAATTGGTATGGGGTTATTGAAGAGATAATAGAGTTGGACTATACAACCTTTCGTCATGTTGTCTTTTACTGCAATTGGGTGAGGGTGGAGGACAAGACCAATGGTTGTAAACTTTGTCCAGATTCTAATTTGGTGATGGTTAATCTCAATAGGCTGAAGAGTATCAATAATTCTTTTGATGAGCCGGTGATTCTTGCATCTGAGGCTAGTCAAGTATTTTACTCGAAGGATTTGAGAAATCCTAATTGGTGGGTAGTCATACATTCGCCTAGGCGATTGACAAGTGAAGTGGATGATCTAGAAGCACCAATTGTCTTCCAATCTATTCTCGACGACCAACCTAGTTTGGAGTCGTTGATGCAAAGTCTAACCTGATTGTAATAGTTGCACACTTTTAATAATTGGTGAGACGTACTTTTACATGCAAAATTTCTCATTTTCTACATTTACATATAAATATTCCTTTTCAGTTTGCTTTAGTTATAAGTTTCTCATGTAATAGTTTATACTAACAATCCTTTGTCAAATACTAGGCTATTTTACAATGGCATCAGGTCAATCACGCCTTATTGCTTCCCAACCTTCAAGTTCAGCGCCACTTCCATCTCATAATTCAACTTCGGGAGCCTCAACAGGAACCATTAGTAAGTTACCTATAGAGTTCAATGTGGACGGCATTGCCGTGGGTCCTAACCATGCCAAATGGAATTCTCGTGTTGGTTATTACGTTCGAGCTCGTATTCCAATTCATTACAAGGACTGGAGGAAAATAGATGGAAGCTTTAAAAATGATGTTTGGAATGAATTAATGGTAAGGTTTACATGTGCATTTGATGTTTTGGATACACATATCCGACATTTGCTTACGACTAATCTTTTTTCCTGAATATCTAATCTTTTTTACTTGTTGTATGTAGCAAGAATTTGAGCCTAATGTTCCCCAATCAGCGGCACGCCAAGCAGTAGAAAAGGACTTTCCTCAAAAGTTCAGATCAGCAAAGTATGCCTTACGGAAAGAGATTTTGAGAAAGTGCGGGGGTGTGGAAGAAGCTATTGCAGCATGCCCATTGGGTAAAGATCCAAATCATTGGGCAATGTTTGTTAGAAATGAGAGTACTGATGAAGTGAAAGTTAGAAATGCAAAGAATGCAGAGAATGCGAGAAAGAATAAATATCGGCATACTAATGGGCGGAGCACATACGCCCATATGTTGGATAAAATGGTAGGTGCATATTCTTGCATGTTTAAATTCTATTCTCTTTATCCCAACAACTACTAAAAATTGTTTTTGTAGGATAAACAAGATCCTAGCAGAAAACATGGACGGGTAGATTGTTGGAAAAAAGGACATGAGCGCCGTGATGGGACTATATTGGAGAGTGCTCGAATTCATTACGTAAGTTCTAAAAAAAGAAGATTAATTAATTTAATTTATATTACTACTCATATCATTGGTTGATAATATAGGAACAAGTTGAGGCTGCTCAAAAAAGGAGAAAAGAGGCAAGCTCGAACGGTGATTGTAGTGTATTTGAAGCAGACTTGGATAATGATGAATTGACTGAAGTCTTTGGGCCCGATAAAAGCAGTAGAACTCGTGGAATCAGCTCGACCAAGTCTAAGAACCAATTGCAACGTACAGCTATTTCAAAGGCGTTACTGCAACAAGCAAGCTCTTCATCCAATTCTGAGTTAAAAGGGGAATTGAATGAGATGAAGGCCTCTATAAGTAATGTCATGGGTGTGTTAACGGTGAGTTAAACTTGTGCCTCCTTGCATTTAATAACATTTATATATAACTAAATTTTATCTCCAATGTGTCAGGATGTACTTAAGCTCATAAAGAAAGATGGAATGTCGAGTGGTAAAGCCGTATGCGGGACAACACCACCCGAAACTGAAGTTGGTTCCAATTCAGTTTCCCGTCAGACTCAACGAAACTTAAAGGACATGTTTGACTCTGTGATTCCTGATCCTGGGACGCTTGGTTCTCCACCGAAAGTGACCTTACTAGATAGGAATGGTCTTGCGGTTGCTAAGGGTTATGTTATGACAGAGACAGCTGGAATTTGCCATGGCAGAAAAGTTCTCACAGGTGAAAAAAAAGTCTACATTGAGGAAGTCTTAGTTGGTGATGCTCTTGTTTACGACGGCCCCCAAGATGGAATAAGGTATTTAGATGGTTTTAGTGCAGGAGGGCCTGTGATTTGGCTAGAGTCAAGGATGGAAATCTCTTAACTTGTTTTTTTTTATATGTTTATTGACTTATTATGTTAAACGACTTGCACTTATTTGCTAGTTTATGTTTTGAGTGCATTTTGCTTGATATGGATGTAAGAACTTAATACCTTGTTCATTTGGACACGTTTGCATGTTTTATATTTTCGAAATACTAATTTGGAATGCTTGCTTGTTTGAATATTCAGGTTCAATCATGTATTAACCCATTTTTAACTCCGCCTGGTGATAATCAATATCATTGGTTTGATATTGGTTTCAACTGCTGGTCCCAAGCCCAGATAAAGGAGGAGGGAGGATGGTGGTGCCTTTGAGACATTTTATGTTATTTATCATTGATTTCTTATTGTTTTGTATTGTATTCTTGTCCTTTTTCACATGGTTCCTTCAGTCAGGAAGCCAAACTTCATCTTCATCAAAACCAGGCCAATGGAGAAAGGTATGAATTTTCTGATTTACAAAAATGTCTCCCAATTTTTTTAATCTGAACAGCTACTTTCCTGTTATGTTTTGCTAATTGTCTCAGTATCTTAATTGCAGATGTCTCCCAATTTTATTCATCTGAACATGCACTTCTGTTTGGGCTGTGCAAAGTGGGTGTGTGCAGCAGGTGGGCTATCATGGCAGACAGTCTCATACATGGCAGAGTGGTGGGCAGATGTGTGGTTAGTGCAGGGTGTGTGCAGCTAGTGTAGAGGTGAGTGCAGGTGGGTGGTGCAGGGTGAGTGCAGGTGGTGGTGCAGGGTGTGTGCAGCTGGTGCAGAGTGAGTGCAGGTGGGTGGGCTGTGCAGGGTGTGTGCAGCTGGTGTAGAGGTGAGTGCAGGTGGTGAGTGCAGTGTGTGTGCAGCTGGTGTAGAGGTGAGTGCAGGTGGGTGGTGCAGGGTGTGTGCAGCTGGTGTAGAGGTGAGTGCAGGTGGGTGGTGCAGGGTGTGTGCAGGTGGGTGGGCTGTGCAGGGTGTGTGCAGCTGGTGTAGAGTGAGTGCAGGTGGGTGGGCTGTGCATGGGTGTGTGCAGCTGGTGTAGAGTGAGTGCAGGTGGGTGGGCTGTGCAGGGTGTGTGCTTATTGGTGTAGAGGTGAGTGCAGGTGGTGAGATTAACAAGACTAACAGGGGTGAGATGAGTCCAGATGAACTGAAGGAAAAGCAGGTTGGTGCTCTATTTTGGTCTTTTGTTTATGTCTTATTTCAAGCGTTCTATGAGATGAGGTTTTAAAACTTCTTTGCAGGCAAAGGCAATGCAGGACCCAGAAATTCAGAATATTCTGTCTGACCCTGTAATGAGTCAGGTATGGTTTTTGAAGGCAAATGTAGGAAGTCCCATTGAGAGTTGGCAAGACAGTGCACAATCTACAATTGCAACTCTTGAGAAATCTATTACATGAATCCTTAGCATGCGTAGTTGCTTAGTGATATGTATAGAAACACTGACAAAAGGCTGGAACAGGATATTTACTACTGTTCTCACTAGAAATAGATTTAGTTTTTTTGTTGTCCTCAATAATTCACTGACAAGTAGGAGCTGGTTTTGTTGTGTGGTGCAGCAGGTGGGTATGCAGGTGGTGAGTGCAGGTGGTGCAGCAGGTGGGATGTGTTGGGTGGTGCAGTAGGTGGGCAGCAGGTGGGTGTGCAGGGGGGCTGTGCAGGTGTGCATAAACAATGGACAGCAGGTGGGCTGTGCAGGTGGGTGTGCTGGGTGGGCTGAGGTGGGTGGTGCAACAGGTGGGCAGCAGGTGGGTATGCTGGGGGGCTGTGCCTGTGCACGTGGGCTGTGCAGGTGGGCTCTGCTGGGTGGTATATCAGTGGGGCTGTGCTGGGTGGGCTGTGCAGGAGGGCTGTGCAGGTGGGTGTGCAGGAGGGCTGTGCAGGTGGGTGTGCAGGGGGGATGTGCTGGGGGGCTGTGCTGGGTGGGCTGTGTTGTGTGGTGCATCAGGTGGGTGTGCTTGGGTGCTGTGCAGGTGGTGTAGAGAATAAACTTGGGTGTGATATTTATCTAAAGAAGTTTGAGCAAGATTTAGAAACAATCGAGCTATTACAGCATGAGGGCCATGTTTCTGCATGGATACCACCTCCCCTGTTTTCAGACAGGCTGAATGTTGGGACTGGATCTAGGGAGTCACGCTTCTATGTTGCTGTGCAGATATTTGAGTCCAGGGTATATTTGAGTCCAGGGTCTTATTCTGAATTTTATTATCTCTCCCTCTCTCTCCGTATGTATTTGAGTCCAGGCCTCCAGGGTTCCTGACTTCATTTTTCTTATTTCCAGGGACTACCAATTCTGGATGATGGCAATAACCATGACTTCTTTTGTGCTTTACGACTGGCAATTGATGGTCAGCCATCATATCAGCAGAAGCTTTTACCACAGAGTGCAAGGACTAGATGTGTCAAACCATTGGTATCCAAGGCCAATGGGTTGAGTGAGGGCACTGTAAAGTGGAATGAACTTTTCATATTTGAAATTCCTAGAAAGGTAGTACCATATTTTAATTGATTTTTCATGTCATCGTCTTAGGTTTCCTTTTTTTTAAACGGGTCTTGGGTTTCCTTTACTCGGTACTTCTATTTGCAATGAACAAATCTTATTATAATGTATTGAATTTCTTTCTCTCCTCGGTGCTTACGTGATTTCTTTCAGTAATTACTAAAAACGCATTCATGAATTAATGAAAGTATATCAGTGAACTATATCCTGCTGTTTGCAAGTAGCTGTATTCTATGTTAGGTCATTCTAGAGTTGGCTTTGTTCTTAAAGATAAAATCGTAAATCATTAACGCTCCCAACGCTGAGATGGGAATGAGAGTCCTAGATCCAAGAAACTCTTCCCTCCAGCCCATCCAACATATTATGCCCTCTTCTCTCTTCCCCTGCTCCCTCTCTTCTCTCCCCCACGCCCAGTGTTACTTGGTCAGGATTCTTGTATGTTAAGTCAATGCAGCAAGTGCTTGAAATGGTGGCAGCAAAATCTGTGGCACTATTAGTTTTAGTTCTTTCAATGTCCTGCATTTTAACTTATTAGAAATTTAAATGAGGTTAGGTTCTGATGCAGTTAAAATGCTTGATTTGAAGAACTAGTTGGTTTTTATCTCACATTCACTGTTTGGTGGAAATGGAATTGAAGCTGCTTATTTCATTCATCAGCTCAGAGAATTCCAGAATCCATCTATTTATTACACTACAAACTATTAAAATGTTGGTCCCAGCTGTTGTTGATTTGCATCTCCTCATACACCAGGATAAGGTGACAGCTGCACGTTAACAACCACATTCGATGGGGCCTATTGACTGTTCAGGTCGAGTCTCATAGAAAGGCAGCTGCAGCTACTGCTGCTGGTAAATTCAAAGATGAAATAATCCCTGTGGCCACAAAGGTGAGAATTATATTGCATTAGGAACCTAGTGAATATAAAATGTTATATTTCAATGTTTCCTTCATTTCTTTTGGGCTTTAAATTAACATTTTGCCGACCTTTTTTTATTATTTTTTCTTTATCTATAGATTGTAAATCCTAAATCTGGAGAGGAGAAAAGTGTCATAATTTCTGTGGATGATGGAATTCGACCAGACACAACATTATCAGTTTTACCACAGCTGAAACCTGCATTTAAGAAGGATGGGACTACCACAGCAGTTATCTGGAGAGGAGAAAAGTGTCATAGTTTTTAAGTAAAAGTTGTTTAGTGTTGTTTGGAATGTAGTTCTAAGCATATAACTGATCATTAAAAATGAGCTCTTTATTGCATATTTTGTCAGGTAATGCTAGCCAAGTGAGTGATGGTGCTGGAGCTGTTCTACTAATGAGAAGATCCCTGGCATTACATAAAGGACTTCCCATTCTTGGTGTGTTCAGGTATATAATTTTTACACAGGAAAAATGAGAACTTGTTGCAGGTGGGTGTGCTGGGGGGCTGTGCTGGGTGGGATGTGCAGGTGTGCTGTGCAGGTGGGTGTGCCGGGGGCTGTGCAGGGTGAGCTGTGTTGGGTGGTGCAGCAGGTGGCCTGCAGGTGGATGTGCAGGGGGGCTATGCAGGTGGTGCAGTAGGTGGGTGTGCTGGGGGGGCAGTGCAGGTGGTCCAGCATGTGGGTGTGCAGGTTGGTGTGCTGGGGGGCTGTGCTGGGTGGGCTGTGCAGGAGGGCTGTGCAGGTGGGTGTGCAGGAGGGCTGTGCAGGTGGGTGTGCAGGGGGGATGTGCTGGGGGGCTGTGCTGGGTGGGCTGTGTTGTGTGGTGCATCAGGTGGGTGTGCTGGGGGGGCAGTGCAGGTGGTGCAGCATGTGGGTGTGCAGGTGGGTGTGCTAGGTGGGCTGTGCAGGAGGGCTGTGCAGGTGGGTGTGCAGGTGGCTGTGCAGGGTGGGATGTGTTGGGTGGTGCAGCAGGTGGGCAGCAGGTGGGTGTGCAGGGGGGATGTGCAGGTGGTGTAGCAGGTGGAAGTGCAGGTGGGCAGCAGGTGGGTGTGCAGGTGGGTGTGCAGGTCGGCAGCAGGTGGGTGTGCAGGTGGGCATCAGGTGGGTGTGCAGGGGGGATGTGCAGGTGGGCTGTGCAGGTGGGTGTGCAGGTGTGCATAAACAATGGACAGCAGGTGGGCTGTGCAGATGGGTGTGCTGGGTGGGCTGTGCTGGGTGGTGCAGCAGGTGGGCAGCAGGTGGGTGTGCTGGGGGGCTGTGCCTTTGCACGTGGGCTGTGCAGGTGGGCTCTGCTGGGTGGTGCAGTAGGTGGGCAGCGGGTTTTTCTTTTGTTTTTTGTTTTTTTTGTTTTTTTGTTTGTTTCTTTCCCCTTTACTTGCCAAAGTGAAGTAAACATTTAGCATATTTCAAGTAAGATCCCAACAAGGAAAGCAATTTAAAGAAGAGGGGATCAGAAATGTAACTCAGCTAACTATACTCTTGCTGAGCCTGAAGAGTCTATAATTCTGTCTTTGCATTCCACATTCCAAGTTTCCTCATGTTTATTGCTATTTATTTCTTTTAGTGATTGCATTAATAATGCATATTGTCTTCTCTTATATCAGCTCATATGCATTTGTTTGATATTTTGCATAAATGACAGGATCCTCCTCCAAACATTACAGGTGCCCCAACAGCAAGCCCGAATTCAGGTAACAACCCTAGCCTATGGGAAGAGAACCCGTTTTTGTATTGTTTAGTTTAGTTTTTGCTTCTTCTTGTTTTTGGTGGTATTCTCTTGTAACTTACCTTTCAAAAAAGAAAAAAAATCTCTTGTAACTTGTGAAGAAGACACTTAGTAGATGTCCTAAAATTGGCATGTGGAAAGAGAACCCGTTTTGGTAAAATACCATCATTTTTTTTTGTTGTGTATATCCTCAAATTAATACATTCAATAGTCTTTGATTTGTATATAGTATATACTATGGTACCCATAATGTGTTTCCATTGTTCCACCCATCATTGTGTTTGTTCGATGATTTATTTATATATTTTCTTAAATGCAGCTTATTGACATGGAAAACATGTCCTTGTTTTGCTTGTAGATGGCCCGTTGAGATCACATACTAGCTCATAGCCCCAGGTTCCCCCTCAAGCTCCTCAGCCTACAGCCATTAATTCTCACCAGTACTTCTGCTACCTCAGGCCCAACCTTGCTGCAATCCAGATTTCACTGGTCACATATGTTACTTGCTGTAGGATTGCTTGCTGCATCAGGCACTGGAACTGCTGTGCTATTTAAGGTATCAAGAGCAGTGTTCCCAAATCAGTTTTTGTACACATCATGTCCACTTAGTACTTCATATGATGTTGTTTACTATGAGCAATATCAGTTGCACCATCAAGATGTGCATGATTTTTAACTAGAATATGCACCTCTTTTCTTGCTTCTGTTTAACAAACATACTATTTGCTCCACTTAATATTACACATGACTTAATATTACACGCATAGGAGTTCTATGGATGATGAATTGTTGAGTAGTACGTAGTGACTATTTTGTTTGTCGTTATTGTTAAAGATGCTACTTGATGTCACACTATTCTGTTTCAAAGTCTATCCTTGGATTAATCTATGATATGACCTATTGGACTAAACTACTCAGATTTGTTTATTATTCTGCTGTGAACTCTTCATATTTTTTCTTTTTAAATTATAAGCTTTTAAATTATTTGATTAGATGTAAGTGTGAGACTTCTTGTTAATGTTTGAACCATGTAAAAGGGCATTTTTATATATGCAGCAGGTTCGGTATTTAGGGGTGGCTTTTGGATAATTTTTTTTTACTTATGAAACAGTTTTGTAACGGTTATAAACCGTTACAAATTTGTGCGAATAGCAACACTTAAAAAACGTTACAAAAGATTTCACAACCGTTAGGAATGTTATAAATCAGTAACACAAATTCGGCACGGAAAACCGTTACAAATTTTACAAAACCGTTACAAAAATTTAAGTGTAAAATACCGTTACAAAACCGTTACTTTTTTATTTAAAATTCTTAACACAAATGAGTATTAAAACCGTTACGAACTAATTTCAGTAACGGAAATAAAGCGTTACAATTAATGTGTTTGTAACGGTTTTTAACCGTTAGAAATGTTTATAACATATTAGAAACGCCCAAACTGTGACCCAGAAAAACCGTTACAAATTTTTTTAGTAACGGTTTTAAACCGTTAGGTATGTCCTGAAATGGTGTAGTGGTGAATAGGGTGAGATACAACTTAGTGACCAATTTTAATTTTCTTTAAATTAACTAACCACTAGTGATGATAAACAAGCAATATGCGGAGCTAATAAAACAATCACCACAAGACATTCACCACTACACAATGATTTATAGCGGTTCGCCTCAATGCCTACATCCACTACCGGCTTGTGACTCAACACCCCACCGGATTTCCACTATCTATGCTTTTTGAAAGGCTAAGCAATAACCTTTACAATGATATTTTTCTAGGCTAAACAACAACCTAACAATGTGCTTTTCTAGGCTTAGCAATAACCTTTACACTATGCTTTTCTTAGGCTAAGCAATAACCTTTACAATCAATAGATTTTTCTTTCCCAAGGAAGTGTCTAAACACTAGAAGAGAAATAGTTTAAGCTCAATTACAATGCCTCTAAAATAGGCGAATATGAAAGAGTAAAACAAACTCACACTACATTCTAAGAAATACAAAGATGAATGCTTATGATGTGAGTGTGTGAATACTTCAATCAGGTTTAAAATGAAAGCTCAATCAATGTATGCTAGAAGCATTTGAAGGTTAAGGCACACAAAGATATGATTGAAGTAAGATGCTAATCACATGTATAAAACTAACTTGATGATGATATGAAAATCAAGGATTCACAAGTTGTATGAAATTAGATGTGACTTAAACATGTGATGCATGTGTATTGTTGTATTAAAAAACAAACAAGTCTAACTAAAGTTCAAATGTTTGAAAACAACAAACATCAAAGATTTTTCGCTAAGCATGGTTAATAAGATTTAAAACAAAACTTGGTGTGAAAACAAGATGATGAATCAAATAACTTAAATAAAAGATTAAATGAGTAGTGGATTCAACACATCATAGTTAATATGCTAACAAACATTTTCCAAAGATTTAAGCTAAGCATATAACATATGAAAAATGAAAGTAGAGCTTACTAGGAGTTTGAACTTCTTAATCTCAAGCTTTAGCTTTCCTTTTAGACCATTTAAGCTCCCTTAGTTCATTCCCATTGCTTAGGCTCTTCAACACTAAAAACATGGCCTCTTTCATCATCAAAAAACATTTTGGAATGAACTTGTTTTTATAGAAAAAGTAGCCCAGCGGATACCTGTCGATTAGCCGACATGCCTAGTTCAGTTAGCCGAAATTCAATCGGACTCATTCCAATGGTCATAATTTTGAAAATTTGCTGACCAAAATATGTATGTCGGTTGACCGAACCTGTTCGGTTAGCCGAGGGTTGACCGAGTGCTTGGCCGACAGTTCAAATTGGTCCAAAAAAATAGCTCTCTGGTTTTCTAACCGAAATGCTTTCAGTCAGCTTCAGATGCACTGTCGGTTAGCCGATAGTGGACCGACAACCTGACCGACAGTTTGGTCAGTTTGAAATTCTGTAGTTCTGAAGCTTTTGAAAAAATATAACGTTGAAATCAATTGAAAACTCAGAATAGTAAGGTGTTTTTGTAAAATGTTTCCACAACAAAAGACATTTAAAATCAAGATTTAAATCAACCATAAAGAGTTTTAAATGAAACAAAAACAGGGTTAATTCAAAAGAGTGATTTTCAAAAAGAAACTTGTGAACTGTGAAACTATGTGATAAGATGAATATGATGCATATGCTAGACATCAAATTGCAAACAACCTAGGATCTAACAATCTCCGCCTTTGCAATTTGATGGCAAACAACACTAAAAAGACTAAGAAACATTTAAGAACACATCACACATAAACCATTCATTTCACAACAGTCCATTCATTTCTTCATTTTCTTGATCTTCATTCACTTAGACTTCAACTCCTCCTGAGTTGATCCATTTTTTCAATCAGATGGCTTGGCTTCTTCATTTGTTCTTTCTTTCTTCCTTTGCTCCCCCACTGTTCTAGGTCTTCTAGCTCTCCCCCATTGTTCTAGCAATGGTGTTTTCACATTTCTTTTCTCCTTTCTCCCCCATTGTGTTTGCTCCTACATTTCTTTCTTCTTGTCTCTATTATCCTCTTTTTCTTTCTTTTCCCATTGATATTTTCTCCTCTTTCTATCTTCTCCCCCATTGACATCAAATTGCTAAGAATCTGCAAATAAGACTCATATGCAAGCAATATACCTTTCAAAGTAGCATAATATTTATATCCTCAAAATAAGGGAAAAAGAAGACAATCATTTAGATGGCTCATGGATCAAAATATGTCATTCATAAAGAAATTTAAAGTCTTACAATTTTCAAATGACATAAACATAAACCTAAACATAACCATCCATAAACAGAAAATTAGAAGTTTAAATGACATCTTTAAACAAAAGTTTCATCCTTCTTCCCAAAAATAAGGTACACCACCAAAAATACACCAATTAAAACAAAATGTGTGGTGACATGAAAAGTCGACTCCTAATCTGAATCTGGAGTTGGAGGTGATGGAGAAGGTGACCTAGCAGTATCATCTCTTCTGCAGCTTTTTGAGATCTTGGAGAGATATTTGAAGATTTTGTTCATTGTCTTTGTCTGCTTCTTCTGCTTCCTTTTCAAGTATGCTATGTCTTGTTCCATTGCTGCCATCCTATCTTGAGATGTGCCCGAAGATGAGGGATGAGGAGAGGGCATGGAGGATGAAGCATGATGATGAGGAGGAGGAGGAGGAGGAGGACTAGGAGGCTGCTGAGCCAAAGGAGGTTCTTCTGTAATTGGGATCTGAATATTTGGAATAAGATTCATTTGGCTCAGGTTTGCCAAGGAGAAAGGAGCTTTGAAAAGTGGTTGTTCTCCATGTGGTTTGGGTATGCCAAAAGAGAAAGCCAACTAAGTCATCAAATATCCAAAGGGGATAGCATTCTTTTGAGTTGGATTGTGATGAAATTTGATGATTGTATGGCAAATGAGGGAAGGTAGACCGATAGTAGTTCTTGTTACTACCTTAGATAGGATGCTAACCATATAGGCAGTGAGTTCAGTCCTATTCCCACCTCTCGGATAAACATTGAATGTGAAGATTTGATGAATAATCCGATACAAAGGAATGAGAGAATTGATAGTTAAATGGTGTTAAAATGAGAGAATTGATAGTTAAATGGTGTTTTCTATTGTCCCGTGGACAGTCAAAACCACAAATTTTACGAGTAGCTGCAGTTCTCTCTTGTTCAGAAGGAGAGTCAGACACAAAAGTTATACCATTTTGAGTGCAAGGAATACCCATGATCGAGCCCAATTTTTGAGGGTTAATGACTTCATCTCTATCCACGAAGGAGATGGTGAAGGAACAAGAGTTATCACTAACATTGGTACTTGAGATGGATACATACATGAGTTTTATAAGAGATGCATATGCATTCTCTCCCCAATGGAGGATCCCTTCCCATTCTACTCTACTGGCTACCTCTCTCAGATCATAGCCTCTGGTAAGAATCTTGTCTACTACAGTTCTCCTTTCAACAACAATAGGTTTATTTTGAAGATTTTTTAAAATGTGGGAGTCATGTTTCAATTCTATTGAGAGAGGAGGAGGAGATGGAGATGAACTTTCATATGCACTATCCTCTATTGGTCTACTAGAGGAGATTGTGGCTTTTCCCTTCTTAAGAGGACGTCTAGGGGTAGCTTTCTTTGTCCTAAGAGGCATTTTGACAAACACTTAGTGAGCATAGAGAGATTGAGATATAAATGATTTGAAATTTTGAGAATATCTGTGCAAGAAAATGAAGGAGTTCAAATGCATAAGGTTCCCGCTAGGAATTGGCAAAGTAGTTACCAAAAAGGAGTGTAACAGTGGTTCAGGTATTTTGTCAAACAGATGGTGAGCAGAATTTGAAATTGGAAAGAAAAACCAAATGTGGTTGCTCAAATCTGAACCAAATGGTCTACAAACATTCATTAAATAACCACAACATCATTCGGAGAGAAGAGACACCCACTGACACTTAAATAGAAGCTTGATTTCAATGTTGGATTTAGCCAGGCAATGCACAACTAGCAACAGTGAACAATCTCTAAGTGAGGAGCTTGACTGGTTGACAAAGTGCTTAGGGACTCTTGGAGGATCTCTAGAAATGCTGGAAAGAACACAGGAGAAAAGGATATTCAAGAAGACAAAAGAACCAGCGAACCATTTCAGCCAGGAAAATGAATAGTGACGCGCGAAGCAACTCCGCAAGGTTGAGATCAGCTTGGGAAGATGATGGAGGTCTTTTCTTGAAAATGGAAGGAGATCTTGGTCTTGGAAGATAGGCAGCATCAGTTTGGAAAAGAGGAATGGAAAGCCCTAGGTCTGGAGAGGAAATGGAAACAGAACAAAATAGTTCTGTGCGTAGGATTTTTATCACCCCTTAACCGACAAGGCGAAGTTCGGTTAGCCAAAAGTGAAATAAAACTGCAGAAACTAAAATTTTGACTTATGATCAATAGTTAGGGTGTATTATGATTGATTTGACAATGAAGAACAAATAAAGGATCATAAGAAAATCTTTTTTAATTTAAATTGATCAACTATATGCATTTTAATATAAAGTACCTTTTGAATTCAAAAATGCATTTTTCACAAATAATTCTCAAACAATTTGAAATATTACACATGTAAAAAATACTAAGAAGGTTTCAAACATCTAGACTTAGGACCAACAATACATATAACTTATGAGAGGGGGTTGGTCTAATCTAATTACAAGGCCTTAGTAATTTTCTTATAGCCTAACCATAGGTATCCATCTAAGGTCTTGAGCCTTTGAGCCTATGTTTGAGACTCCACCCACTAAAGGAGATAAATTTTGAATTCTTTTAGACTTATCATCAACTCTTTGAGGTTTGACAATTTTAAAATGATGATTAGTCTTTGAAAGTTGGTGTTTTGTTTTCTTTGTGTTATTCTCATTTCTTTTAACTTTTCCTCCTTCTTTTTGTCTTTTGAATTTTAATTTTAATCTTTCAACCTTTTTCAAAATTTCTTTCATTTCCAAGGTTAAAGGAGGTAAAGTAAGAGGTTTCTTATTGATAGATTTATTTTGACCATTTTTTACTTGTTTAGTCTTTTTAAAATCTATCTTAGGAGACTCTTGTTGAGATGTTTTAACTTGTTTAAACTTTCTAGAGTCTTCCTTTGGTTGAAAGTCTTACCCTTCATAGAATTAGAATTTGATTTCTTAGGTTCTCAGATGGGTTTAGACAAATGACTTTTTCTTAATTTGCACTCAAATTTGAAATGCCCTTCATTACCACAATGATGACATTTTATTTTGGGCAAATTAGTGTGAGTGCTAGAGAAGGAGGACTCACTTTTCACAAATGTGTTGGTGATTTTAGGGTCATGTGAAGTATACTTATCAAATCCAAGGCCCGTCTTATCTATTTGTTATTTACCCAATCTAAATAATTTTTAAAAATTTTTCTTCACCTTGAGTAAATTTGCACTCATACTTTTGTTTGTGGGTCTCAAGTTGAGTGACTTGGTTTTTAAGAATTGAATTTTCATTTTTAACTTTTATGAGTTGAATTTCAATTCCATTAAACTTGTTTACTTTTTCATAAGCAAGTTCTAATTCAAGTTTAAGTTCATTAACAATATTAGATCCAAGTTCTAAAGTTTTTATATTACTTTGAGCATTTGACAAATTTTCTTTGGTGATTATTAACTTGGATTCTAAATTGACAATATCTTCGACTTGGTTTTTTTATATGATCACTTAGATTTGAATTTTCTTTTGTAAGTCCATCACAACTTATCTTAGTTATTTTTAGTTCATCTTGAACAATAGACAAGTTATCCTTTGAAATTTTAAATTTGGATTCTAAATAGTTAATGTTTTCATCTTGCCATTTTAATGTCTCTCTTAGATTTAAATTTTCTTTATTTAGGTCATCACAACCTATCTTTAATTCATTTAGATCATCTTTAGTATTATGTAGGTTATTCAAAGAGATCATGAACTTAGATTCTACACAATTTATTAATTCTTCTCTCTCTAAGTTCATCTTTTGAAGAAACTAATTCTTTGGTTAACTTTTTAGATTCTTCTATTAATCTTTTATTTTTCTTATCAAGCTTTAAGGACAATGTATATAATTCATTATAAGCTTTTTGAAGGTCATCTTCATTTTCATCATTTTCTTCTTCTTTTAATTCAAATTGAGATTCATTAATTTCAATGTTTGAATCTCCAATAGATGGAAGAATGAGGGGTCTAGAAGAATCTACAAAATCTAGCATAATGGAATCCATTCTAATGATTTTCAAAGAATACACAACTAGGATTTTAACTCTAGGTTTTTACACCTAATCAAGAGTTCCAAACACTTGATCCTAAAATAGAGCACGAGGCTCTGATACCAATTGAAAGTCCTGGATTCTTACCCTAGAGGGGGGGGGGGGGTGAATAGGGTGAGATACAACTTAGTGACCAATTTTATTTTTCTTTAAATTAACTAACCACTAGTGATGGTAAACAAGCAATATGCGGAAGCTAATAAAACAATCACCGCAAGATATTCACCACTACACAATGATTTATAGCGGTTCGGCCTCAATGCCTACATCCACTACTGGCTTGTGACTCAACACCCCACCGGATTTCCACTATCTATGCTTTTCGAAAGGCTAAGCAATAACATTTACAATGATATTTTTCTAGGCTAAACAACAACCTAACAATGTACTTTTCTAGGCTAAGCAATAACCTTTACACTATGCTTTTCTTAGGCTAAGCAATAACCTTTACAATCAATAGATATTTCTTTTCAAAGGAAGTGTCTAAACACTAGAAGAGAAATAGTTTAAGCTCAATTACAATCCCTCTAAAATAGGGGAATATGAAAGAGTAAAACAAACTCACACTACATTCTAAGAAATACAAAGATGAATGCTTATGATGTGAGTGTGTGAATACTTCAATCAGGTTTAAAATGAAAGCTCAATCAATGTATGCTAGAAGCATTTGAAGGTTAAGGCACACAAAGATATGATTGAAGTAAGATGCTAATCACATGTATAAAACTAACTTGATGATGATATGAAAATCAAGGATTCACAAGTTGTATGAAATTAGATGTGACTTAAACTTGTGATGCATGTGTATTGTTGTATTAAAAAAACAAACAAGTTTAACTAAGGTTCAAATGTTTAAAAACAACAACTAAAGATTCAACCAAGTAAAAGACTCATGCTATAAAGGAAATCAAAGATTTTTGGCTAAGCATGGTTAATAAGATTTAAAACAAAACTTGGTGTGAAAACAAGATGATGAATCCAATAACTTAAATCAAAGATTAAATGAGTAGTGGATTCAACACATCATAGTTAATATGCTAACAAACATTTTCCGAAGATTTAAGCTAAGCATATAACATATGAAAAATGAAAGTAGAGCTTACTACGAGTTTGAACTTCTTAGTCTCAAGCTTTCGCTTTCCTTTTAGACCATTTAAGCTCCCTTAGTTCATTCCCATTGCTTAGGCTCTTCAACACTAAAAAAATGGCCTCTTTCATCATCAAAAAATATTTTGGAATGAACTTGTTTTTATAGATTAAGTAGCCCAACGGATACCTATCGGTTAGCCGACATGCATAGTTCGGCTAGCCGAAATTCAAATGGTCTCATTCCAACGGTCATAATTTTAAAAATTTGCTGACCAAAATATGTATGTCGGTTGACCGAATGTAAGACCCTGACCCCCAACTTCTCTGTTTAGTATTATTTTAATTGTGGTTTAGCTTCTTAAGCGATATTTGAGTTGGCTTGACTTTGTTTTTGAGTTTAACCAGATTTTTCATAGACTTGGAGTTTTTGAAGACCGTTGACTTTAGTTTGACCCGGTTTTTGTAAAATGTATTTTTTTGTGAGAAATTATTCCTATTTTGGAAAAATTACAAATTTTGCTCCTTTTGACTCATTTTATTGAGTTTAACAACTTTCATGTTTTGACCATCTTGATCTGGTGCTCAAAAATCGCGTTTTTCGAGAAAAATGGGCAAAAATGACATTTTCACTAAATCTGTCCATAAATTTCGAAAATTTCAGAATTTGGGGAAAATATACTTTTTGGAAAGTAGAAATTTCGCTGATCATTTTTGTCTTCTTCGTCGTTTTCATTCGGGACCCGCAAATGTTAGTTTTAGCCTTGTGAAGATCGGGGCCCACAAACCCATCTTATAAGAGGGAGTGCTTCCTTCTTCTCCTTCATTCTCTTTTCCTGCACGTTTTGGAGCCAAGGGTTTCCCTCTCTTCCATCAACTTTCTCTCTCCTCTGGAACACCTATCTCTTGGAGATTTCATGGAGGATTGATCTCCTAGGGCTCTTCTTCTCCATTCAAGCTTTCTAAAGAACCCTTTTTCAAAGGATTTGAGCTAGGGCAAGGCTTCCTTTCAAGCTTTTCTTCTTTGTTTGAGCTACCAAAGGTTAGCAATGGTTTTCCTTTCATGAGATCTTGGTTTTTCAAACCCTTTGGAGTATTTTTCTCATATATGCAAAGACTTTCCTTGAGATTTGCAATGGATTGATTTTCTAGGGTTTCTTCTTAAGCTATTTTGGGGGTTTTGTGATTTTGGAGCTTGGGACTATAAGAGGACCATCTTAGGGTGACTTGCTTCTCCTCTTGACCCAAGGCAAGTGAATATTCAGTTAATAATGGTGATTTGTTTAATGTGAATGGTTTTGTGAATTTATTCTCTATATATCTCTTCTCTTTTTCATACCATGGTTTTATGTTAATATGTTTATGCAATGTTTTATATGTATCTTCTTTGAAATCCATATTTTGGAATGTTTTATGTTCTTGGATTCATCTTCCTTAAACCAACTCCTATGTTCCAAGAATTTTTGCATCTTGATGAATGAAAAAGATCATATTTGCACTTGATTTTGTTTGATGGATTGGCATATAAATTAGTGTGTGGAAGTGTTCGATAGATTTAATTTGGCATGAGAAGCTCAAGAAGTATGGAAACATGTGAGAAAGGATGAAGGGAAAGAAAAGAAAGAAAAAAATCAGAAAAAGGAAGGAGGAAGTGTAATTCTGCACTTCCAGCGGACTGGACAGGGCCCAGTCCGCTCGAGCGACCCAGTGGGCCGCTCGAGCGGACCAGGTTCTGTCTGGGCTTCGCTCGAGCGGACCCTGGGTCGCTCGAGCGAGCCCAGACCTGTCTAGGGCCCATTTCTGTGACTACTTGAGCTGTTCTTCTGGACTTTTTCTTGGGGCCTGTTTGGGATGGTTTGTGGGTCAATTATAAACTTGTTTTAGGCCCATTTCACCCCATCTATCCTATTTGTTTTGAGGCCCATTAATCTCTCTTTTTATGCCTAAGAGCCCATGAAAGTTTGAGGTTAATTGTGATATTTGGAATTATGAAATGGGAATGGGAACAATGAGAGAATGAGCGTATGTGAAGTTGCTCGGGAATCTTTCAAGTCTCAATACGCACTTTATCATTTAAATGTTGTGGATTTTCATTGGCATCAAACATACTCTTTATTAATCAATGTTTAAAGGTTAAATGTGTATTGAGATGGTTCCTTGGTAAGTCATTAAGTCATTCTCCACTATCCATTCCATTTCAAGTCAGAGAATGTATTTGTATTTGTATTCTTCGGTGAACTAATTTAAATAGCATCGGTGTTTTGTTATAAAATCATGTAGTTTTTCCATGTTCGAAAGGATTGATCGTATGATTTTATACAAATCACTTTGATGTGTATTTGAGCGGTTTACCATGGAATTCGTATGTTTTCTCCGAATCGATTTGAAAGGAGATTGGAGTGGTTCGCCACATTCGGGATTTCATCGATAAGATTAGTATTTTGAAAATAAAAACCTCGAGGCAAGACGGGGCCAGAGCTTTGTAGTGCGAGCACATGAGCCAAAGAGGCTATGATTTCAAAAATAAAACCTCGAGGCGAGATGGGGCCAGAGCCCGGTGGTGTGAGCCCATGAGCCAAAAGGATTAGTATTTTGATTTGTATTGGTTCAAGTTTTAAAAACTAAAGGCACCACTAGGCTTAGGTCACCTTGTCGGGCTGATCACCCGGCTTGGGATCTTTAATTTGTCCGCCAGCTGCAGATTGGATTCTGTCTGTACCGACCATGGCAACGGTTTCTATCTGCCGGTCCCACGTGTAGTGGCTACGGTTCTGATTTTGATCTGCCGGTCCCATTTGTATGGCTACGGTTCTGATTCTATTTCCGGTCCCACGTGTAGTGGCTACGGTTCTGTCTGCTCTTGTTAGTTCGGTAATAGGAAAATATAGCTATGTGTGGTTGCCAATGTTTTATCTGTTTTATGATTCTTATTTGTTTATACTCATTATATTCTTGGAATTTGCTAATGTTTATGATATCGATCTTTCATCGTATTGTCTCTATTATTCAGGATTTTAAATGTATTTCCAATTATTAAATGTTTCTTGTAGGCTGTTATCTTTCGAGAAATTCATACTTCAGAGACTGTTCATTTATTTGCTTTGATATTTATGTTCTGTCTTTCGATCTTTTTATCATGATTTATTGCTATTATTGTTTTGATTCTTTAAATGGATTTACAATGATTCCATAAGGTTTTATAAATGCCCATGTTACATATTACTTGTTTATTTGCTTGCTAGACCGTCGTGTCTGACCCTGTTTGTTTGGTGCCAGTTTCCTCTCTTTCTGTTTTTAGGTGTTTGATCGGAGGAGGAGGTGGGACCGCCGGTCTGACGTGAGAGGCTGCCCATTGATATCATCTAGATGTCAAGTTTGGCACCGGAGCTCGTAAAATCACTTAGGGTAGTATGTCACTTAGTGGTTTAGTTGTATGGCTTTGTTAGCCTTTTTCATTGGGTTTGTAATTAAGACATTTGTTAATTGTAATTTGAATATGTGGGAAATAAATAGTCTTGTTACTACCAGCTCAGTATTCTTTGGATTATGATTTGTGCCAGTCTGCTCATGTGATGGCTTTATGATATTGGTTGCGTGCGACACGGAACCCGATGGCCACGGATTTCGAGTCGTAACACCATGTTTAGCTTCCGCGAAAATATACTCTGATCGTGATGGAATTTGATTATCCTCATTCACGTGGATCTTGGGAAATATAACAAAAGTTCCAAATTTATTCCAAAATTTCGCATCCCGAGATCGGATCATTGCAGGGCCCGGTTTCGGGGTGTGACACCGAACCTGTTCGGTTAGCCGAGTGCTTGACCTACAGTTCAAATTGGTCCAAAAGAACATCTCCCTGGTTTTCTAACGAAATGCTTTTGGTCAGCTTCAGATGCACTGTCGGTTAGCTGATAGTGGACCGACAATTTGGTCAGTTTGAAATTCTGTAGTTCTGAATCTTTTGAAAAAATATAACTTTGAAATCAATTGAAAACTCAGAATAGTAAGGTGTTTTTGTAAAATGTTTCAACAAGAAAACACATTTAAAATCAAGATTTAAATCAACCATAAAGAGTTTTAAATGAAACAAAAATAGGGTTAATTCAAAAGAGTGATTTTCAAGATGAAACTTGTGAAATGTGAAACTATGTGATGAGATGAATATGATGCATATGCTAGACATCAAATTGCAAACAACCTAGGGTCTAACAACAGGAGGCACCAAAATCAAAAGCCTTTTTCCGCAATTCCGGAGAAAGCTTCACTGAAGATTGCCCCATCTCGACGTCCCTGAACCGTCGGATCCTTATGCGGGCAAACAAAAGAGATTCGAATACGGTTTTACCCTTAGCCAACCGAATCATGAGAGGATCATCATCCTGTGCAGCACCCAGTCGGTGTAAGCCAAGACAGTGGTATACATACCACGATTAAAAGATATAGGCTGAGAATACCCTGTTCATGGGGAGCCCAAGACGAACAAAATAAGCAGTAGCCTACAGTTCGATACACAGATAGGGGTAAAGAGCTGGCACCAAAGCAAGCCGCTCTCCAAACGCCATCTGACAATCTGGAAAAATACAATGCAGCCTGATGTGCGTTCCATCTCCTCCAACAAAGACAGCCTCACCTAGCCAATAAGTGAGGTAAACAGCGAAATCTCTCCACAGTATGATGTCAGAACAAATGGCGTCTGTACTTGCGAAGAAGCCCCTCAACTCTTATCGCATGGCCGAAGTCTTCTTTGAACCTGGATCCTAAGCATTGGCTTCCCGGGTCATGCTATCAGAAGACTCCTACTGTCAAAGAAGTTGGGGAACGAAGAGCCAAAACTCTTCCAACTACTTTTCCTTACTTTTGAGTCCTCCTTCTCCTTCAAAAAATCATAGAAGGTGACAGGCTGAAAGTACAAAAGCTTGAACTCCTCAGAGTGCTCCACAAGGATGCTGTCAATGGGCATGAACTCCTTATAGAGTTTACCAAGGATAGGCAACCCAGTAATGGCGCTCAGTTCCTTCAAAGAAAAATCAATCTCATCATTCGTGACAACAAAGGTGTTGGTTTATGGAAGGAATGACTCCAACATATCCATGAAGGCCTCGTTGGAAAAGATCACGGTTGCCCAAAAGGTGCGGACCGCATAAAAAATCCCGACTTCCTTCAAAACGGCGCCACCAATCAGCAGGACACGATCAGTCCATGACTCCCAATCGGAGTCAGCACTAAAACTGCCACGAAAAAAAATGTATGCTTGGGCTACAACCCCCTGATCTTCCATAACCCAAGGACGGTTGCTTACTATGATCTTGTAGAATTCCTCACTCTTGAGAGCGATCAGTCGCTGCCTCATTTCATCTCTGTTGAGGGAGTCACACTCTTCCAAGTTTCTCTCAACATACTGGACCTTCTCACAGGCTTGCTGAACGGCCGCATTGGAAGATATGGCGGATCGACGAGGTACGCATGTAGCAGGCTCTCTACCCTTGTTCGTTCTGGTGGAACCACGTACAAAGGTTGGAAAAGAAAAAGATCATCATCAAAATGACAGAATTTCGCTAAAAAAAATCTAGCGAAATTTTGACATGAGTTCGGGGCAATTCCGAAGAAAAGGATAACACCCCAAAAGAAATAGAAAGCTTGAAGATGGGCTCAACATCACTGCGAGCTCCAAAACTCCAAACTTTCAAAACCTCAAAAGTCTCCTCAAATAAGGAAGGGCACAACATCGCTGCGAGCTTCAAATTCCAAAAATTTGCAAAGATTTTCAAGTATGCTATCACATCATACTCCTAATTCAATTTACAAAAATGTGTTGACACTAAAAATGTCACTTTGCCTCTTCAAGATCCAAAAAGCTGCATGAAGTTGCAACCTACCATAAATAGGCAATGCTACTTCCAAAAAATCAAATCTTGTCAGAATCAAACAAAAACTGCAAGATCCTTCAAGACAGCTAAAAGAGGAGTACACAAGAAGTTTAAGGCCATTTCAAAATCATTTGACCTAACTTCGCTTCTCCGGCAGCTGAAAAGGAGCTCCCGGCGGCAAAAGCATCAGAAACACCAAATCTTCGATAAGAGCCAATGGATGGTCTCAAAATACATCCAAAAAGCTCCACGTCAAGTTCCGAGTCAAACCGACAACGTTTGACCCTACATCAACCCTCGAACAGCTAAATCAAGCCTCTCGGCGGCGAGAACCTCTGAGGTCATCACTCATCAGATAGAGCACATGGACGGCTTCAAAATGCTTACAAAGGGCTACACGTCAAATTTCAGGTCATTTCAACAACATTTGACCAGACTTTGACCCTCGGAAGCCAAATCAGGCCTCTCTGCAGTGAAGCTCCCTGGGACGATGGTTTCCAAGATAGACCCTATGGATCATCTTAAAATGACTCCAATAGGTTCCCTGTCAAATTTCAAGTCAATCGGACATCGGTTGACCGCACATCAAGCCGCGACATCTTCATCGCGATAAAAATAAGTCTGCTGGTAGTAGGACCCCAAACGACTTCAAAAATCAAATAAAAGCCTATGGTTAGTCTTATTTATTACTCAGGAGGCTTCACCCCAAATTTCAGGTCATTCTGACATCGTTTGACCCAGTTTCAGCTTCTGATGGAAAATCGGCAGCTCTGCGCGACAAAGTCTTCGGCTTTCTCGGAAAATTAGAAACTTTGCAAACCAAAATGCAAGGATTCTCATCAGGTTTACTACAGGGAAATCAGGCTAATAAATGATAAAAAATGTCAAGAAAAAATACAGAAGAAAAAAGAATCGAAAAGCAAAAATGGACGCAATACGGGACAAACTGCGACCCTAAGGGCGACCCTGGAGCCCGGGATCGCTGGGAGGGCCCCGGAAGCCCTGTTTTTCTTTGTTTTTCCCGATTCGAAGCTTCCAACCCCTAGGATTTTCCAATACTTTTGAGACACCAAAGCCTCTGTGTAAGACCCCGACCCCCAATTCTTTTGTTTAGTATTGTTTTAATCGTGATTTAACTTGTTAAGTGAGATTTGATTTAGTTTGACCTTGTTTTTTAGTTTGATTGGATTTTTCCATAGCCTTGAAGACCGTTGACTTTGGTTTGACCCGGTCTTTATGATATGTATTTTTATGAGAAATTACTTCTAATTTCTAAAAATTCTGAATTTGGTGTATTTTGACTTATTTTATGAAGTTTAACAACTTTCATGTTTTGACCATTTTGATTTGATGATCAGAAAATGCTTTTTTTCGAGGAAAAAGGGCAAAACTGACTTTTCACACTAAATCTGTCCACGAATTTCGAAAATTTCAGAAATTGGGGAAAATATACTCTTTGGAAAGTAGAAATTTCGCTGATCATTTTTGTCTTCTTCGTCGTTTTCATTCGGGACCCGCAAACATTAGTTTCAGCTTTGGCAAGTTTGGGGCCCATGGGGCCCAGCCCATTGTTCTCTTTATAAGAAGCCATGGGCTCTTCTCTTCCCCCGTTCTTCTTCATTTTCCTACAACAAAAAGGGGAGTTAGGGTTTTCTCTCCCAGCCCTTTCTCTCTCCTCATGTATCTCTTGTTCTTTGATGCTAAAGGGAGATTTGATCTTCCCATCTCCTTCTTCTCCATGCAAGCTTCCTAAAGAACCCATTTGCAAGAGATTTGAGCTAGGAGAGACCACCTTTCCATGCATTTCTTCTTGGTTTGAGCACCCAAAGGTTAGCAATGGTTTTCTTTTCATGAGGTCTTGGTTTTCCAAACCCTTTGGAGTATTTTTCTCATATATACAAAGACTTTCTTTGAGATTTACAATGTATTGATTTTCTAGGGTTTCTTTTGAGCTATTTTGGGGGTTTTGTAATTTTGGAGCTTGGGGCTTTAAGAGGACCATCATAGGGTGTTTTGCATCTTCTCTTGACCAAGGCAAGTAGATTCCACAATTAATATGATGATTTCTCCTATTTGGTTCTATTTCATGATTTTTTCTCTTATGTGCTAATCTTATTTTGATTTATGGATCTTCCTTGGATGAGTGAAGTAATATGATGTTTATTTCCACTTATGCTATTGTTTTACATTGTATGGGAAGTTGACTTCACTTTGTTTACTTTGAAAAATTAGTTTTCCTTGTGTTAAATAGTGTGTTCAAAGAAAGGGAGAAAAACTTTGATCTTTAAAAGTATTGTGTTGGGCTAATTAGAATGGTTTGTGAATGGTGATTTGATGAGTTTGGAAGGTCAAGGAAGGGCCCAAAGGATCTAGGAAATTTGTATGAAAGATTGGGAATGGAAAAGATCTCAAAAAAATGGAAAAAAAAGAGAGAAAGAAGCCAGCGAGCCGGACTGGACAGAGCCCAGTCCGCTCGAGCGACCTAGGCTCTGTCTGGGCTTCGCTCGAGCGGACCTTGGGTCGCTCGAGCGAGGCCCAGCTCTGCCTGGGGTCTGGTTCAGGTCCGGGTTTGGAGACAGTTTTTGGGCCTGATTTCAGGGCTTCCTTGGGCCTGATTCAAGTCAGTTTTTGAGCCATTTCAAGACCTGATATTGGGTCATCTTAGGTTCAGTTTTGGGCTGATTTAAAAACCTGTTTTGTGGGCCATTAAAGGTTCAGTTTTGGGGCTGTTTTAAAGTTTGTTTTGTGGGCCATTAAAGGTTCAGTTTTGGGCTGATTTAAGACCTGTTTTGTGGGCCATTCAAGATTAGTTTTGGGCTGTGTTAAAACTTGTTTTGTGGGCTATTCAAGGTCAGTTTTTGGATTGTTATTAAGGACTATTGTGGGCTCGGTTTAAGGCCAACTATAGGCCTGTTTTAAAGAGATTTGGGATTACTTGGGATGTTTGGAAAATTGTGAAATGGGAATGGGAATGAGGTGAGAATGAGCATATGTGAAATTATCCGGGAACCCTTCAAGTCTCAATACGCACTTTATCATTTAAATATTATGGATTTTCATTGGCATCAAACGCACTCTTTATTAATCAATGTTTAAAGGTTAAATGTGTATTGGGATGGTTCTTTGGTAAGTCATTAAGTCATTCTCCACTATCCATTCCATTTCAAGTCATAGAATGTATTTGCATTTGTATTCTTTGGTAAACTAATTTAAATAGCATCGGTGATTTGCTATAAAATCATGTGGTTTTCCATGTTCGAAAGGTTTGACCTTATGATTTTATACAAATCACTTTGATGTGTATTTGAACGGTTCACCATCGAAATTCGTATGTTTTCTCCGATTCGATTTGAAAAGAGATTGGAGTATGTTCGTCACATTCGGGATTTCTTCGATGAGACTATTGTTTTGATAAGACTAGTATTTGAAAATAAAACCTCGAGGCAAGACGGGGCCAGAGCTTTGTAGCGTGAGCCCCTGAGCCAAAGGGATTAGTATTATGGTTTGATTCGTATCGGTTCGAGTTTTGAAAACTAAAGGCACCACTAGGCTTAGGTCACCTTGTCGGGCTGATCACCCGGCTTGGGATCTTTAATCTGTCCGCCAGCTGCAGCTTGGATTCTGTCTGTACCGACCATGGCAACAGTTTCTATCTGCCGGTCCCATTTGTATGGCTACGGTTCTGATCCTATTTTTAGTACTACGTTCAGTGGCTACGTTTCTGTCTGCTCTTGTTACTTCGGTAATAGGAGAATATAGCTATGTGTGGTTGCCAATGTTTTATCTGTGTATTACCTTATTTTATGATTCTTATTTGTTTATACTCATTTTATTCTTAGAGTTTGCTAATGATTATGATATCGATCTTTCATCGTATTGTTGCTATTATTTAGGATTTGAAAGGTATTTCCAACTATTAAATGTTTTATGCGGGCTACTATCTTTTGAGACATTCGTACTTCTGAGACTGTTCTTTTATTTGCTTTGATATTTATGTTCGGTTTTTCGATCGTTTTAGCATGATTTATTGTTATTATTGTTTAGACTTTTTATTTGGTTTTATAATGATTTCATCAGGTTTTATATATGTTCTTTTGTTTCATATTACTTGATTATTTGCTTGCCAGACCGTCGTGTCTGACCCTGTTTGTTTGGTGCCAGTTTCTTCTTTTCTGTTTTTAGGTGTTTGATCGGAGGAGGCGGTGGGACCGCCGGTCTGACGTGAGAGGCTGCCCATTGATATCATCTAGATGTCAAGTTTGGCACCGGAGTTCATATTTAACACTTGGGGTAGTATGACACTAGTTGGTTATTTTTGTATGGCTTTGTTAGCCTTTTTCTCGGGTTCGTAATTAAGACATTTGTTAATTGTAATCTGAACATGTGAGAATTAATTAGTCTTGTTACTACCAGCTCAGTGTGCTTTGATATATGATTTATGCCAGTCTGCCTATTTGATGGCTTTGTGATATTGGTTGCGTGCGACACGGAACCCGATGGCCACGGATTCCGAGTCGTAACACCATGTGTAGCTACCGCGAAAATATACTCTGATCGTGATGGAATTTGTTTATCCTCATTCATGCGGATCTTGGGAACTATAACAAAAAGTTTCAAATTTATCCCAAAATTTCGCACTCCGGGATCGGTTCACTGCAGGGCCCGGTTTCGGGGTGTGACACTCTGACATCCGTCAAAATCACGGGTCAATCATCAAGAGTATCAAAATCAACGTTGATCGCCAATCGGACAACCAAAAAAGTGTACTTTCTACCTGACCGATCGAGAAATCGACAGGACAGATGGCACAGACCCGCTGTTGGCAACCAATACTTGAAGTTACATGGTCATCCGATGTCAATCTACATGAAGATCCATCGGTGATCATCACCAAAAGAATCGCAAAGGACGCGGCACGGCCCGCGACTCTTTAACTGCTCGGCGACCACTTAATGCGATTAATTGACTAGCTTTATTGCAGTCATTAATTCATTTCTTTGGACGGCCCAATCAGAAGCAAGCATCCGAGAGTTACAAGTCAATTGATTCATGGCATTTAACCCATGAAACTCCTCCCATCATAGTGATTAAAGGCGATTAAATGCCCTCAATCTCCTTCGGCCAAAAGAAAAAGGAGTTACAAAATAAAGGAATTAAATCCTGTAACTCCTCCCATTATGTGGCTTAATGACAATAAAAGCCCATAAACCCTCCTAAATGGCTACCAAAAAGCCTATAAATAGGGGAGCACTCCAAGAAGAAAAAACAGCAGGACAGGCTGCAGAAAATCCGGAAATTCAGACAGAAAAAGGCATCAGAAATCTAAGAAAAAGAAAGAAAGAAAACTCTGCAGAAGTCCTACGCCGACCACCACTACAGGGTGACAAAAGTCCCTTGGGGGGTACCCCCCCCCCCAAGATCCTTGCCTTCTCCTTCTGCCTCCAATGGCTTAGACGTGGCTTTGCAGCCCGTCTACTTAGTTTTTTATTGGACATAGGACCTCCTTTTGGTCTTTGTCCTCTAAAAACCTGAGGTTATAGCCAAGCCAAGCGAATCAAGAGCATCCTCTGTTCTCATATGCATGGATGATGGCGAAGTCCACACATGGCTTGCGACCGTCAATCTGAACGAGTCCCCCACAATCTCCTGAGAAGTTAGATCCTCCTTTTCTTGCTTTTCATTGTAGTTTGTATTTTTTTAAAAGAGACAAAAATCACAACTCTTGTCTTTTATTATTGATAAGAATTGTAAATCGGCTATAAACGCCAAAATCGGCTATAAATGCCAAAAAAATCGCCTTTCACGGCAAACCAAGAAAAATGTCTCTTTTCTTAAATATATGTGCAATGGAAAACTTGAAAGAAGTTGGTTTTCTTTTTACTTGCGAAAGTCGATCTCCGGATCACCACTTGTAGTTCCAAGTAAAATAGAAAATCTGGCACACCCACATAAAAAAATGTTGATGCACGCCTCTGCCCCCCGGTTACGAAAGGGTCGGACCCAACGGACTCCCACGTCCGCCGACCCGGTAGAACCGAGCAGAATGCACCGTTCCATCAAGCTGGCACACCCAGTGGGACTCGTTCATTTGAGAACACGATGCTAGAAATGAAATATTTGCATATCATATCCATTGCTCTATGCTTATACTTCTTTTCTTGACTCCTTGGCTACTTTCTAATTGGTGGCCTATGTTGGATTCCGCATCTAGAAAAATGAGATAAGGTTTTTTTTGGAAATTTCTAATTCTTTGAATTTATTTCCACTCTTTCTCTTTTAAAAAAAACCAAAAAATCAGATTTCTTAGTTTGGACTCAAAATTGAGAAACGTTGATCCTTTTCGTTTCGTCTCTGTGCTCGCGGAAATCGTTGAGCCGGTTCGAATTGTGGAAATGGCCATTGTTTTTCTTCGATGAGTTCATTAGAAAAAATCAAAAAATCAGATTTCTTAGTTTTGATTCAAAATTGAGAAACTTTGATCCTTTTCGCTTCGTCTCTGTGCTCGCGGAAATCGTTGAGCCGGTTCGAATTGTGGAAATGGCCATTGTTTTTTTTCGATGAGTTTCTTAGAAAAAAAAATCAGATCTCTCATTTTGGATTCAAAATTGAGAAACTTTGATCCTTTCCTTTCGTTCGTGCGCTCGCAGAATTGTTGAGCCTGTTCGAATTAGGATTTGGGCCATCGTTTCTCTTCGATGAGTTCATTAAAGATAAAAACAAATAAAAAAATAAAAAAAGACATAGACCACTAAGGTTAAACCAACTGCGTTCTTTGATCACGGTTGATTCAAGAAAAGCCTTGTCCAAATTGTGGAGACAGCTTCACTTTTCTAGGCAAGGGTCCTCGAAACGAGTTCATTAAGTAATCCTACCCTTACCTGAGGGCAATTCTATCAATCGATATTTCGTAAGACCGGGTTAGGAGGCCTATGTGTACTCTCTCATCTTTTAAATAAAAAAAATATTTTCAAAATAAAAAATTTTAAAATAAAAATTCAAAAAAAATTCAAAAAAAATAAAAAAATAAAAAAATAAAAAAAATATTTTTTCAGACAAAAAAAAATTAAAAAAAAGATTTTTTCAAAAAAAAAAGCTTCTCAAAAAAAAAAAAAACTTCCGTCATTTTGGGTTTAGATTGGAGAAATTTTGGTCTCCTCCTTTCTGAGCACTGGCGCTCGCGGAAATCGCTGAGCCCGTGTTCAGATTGGAGTTCCTTTTGCTCTCTTTGATGAACCCGATCTTGGCCATTCAAAAAAAAAAAAATTCGGCATTTTTGGATTCAGATCCGAGAAATTATGGTTCATTTCCTTCTCAGTACTGGCGCTCGTGGAAATCGCTGAGACCGTATTTGGATCGAAATACCATCTGCACTCTTTGATGAATCCAATCTTGACCTTTCAAAATAGAGAATCTCATCTCATGGATGTGGTCTCCAAACATGTGTCTAGCGGTACTAGTACGCCCTTTCAGGGTCTACTGTATTCGCGACCAGCACATTTGTAACTCCAACTTTATATTCTTCTTACCTCGAGCAAGCTCTGCTTCTCGTTAAGTCGAATTTAAGTTTACAATTGCTTATAGCAGTCACTGGGACGCTCATTCTGGGCTTACCATACCTGCGATCAGAACAATTGTACACTCTATGGCTTTCTGCCTTCTTCATATTACTTGGGTGATCTCCCTCGAGCGATTTGAAAAGACAAAACATTGAACTTCCCATTTATGATCATTATATTCTTGTGATTGATTACTAATGGATGTGGTCTTGTTTCAGGAACTTTTCGAAAACTAACAATGGCAGCTTCACTAACCATTACCATCGATGAGAAAAGCACCAACTCATGCTTCAACAGAAGCAAACCACGCGCACCTACAAGCGCCCCATCAGCAGCCGAAACGTCAACTCCCTCGGCAACTCTCTGAACTCCGGGTCGACCTCGACTCCCCAGACTATTGTCTTTGGGACGCTGGGACCATTCCCACTTCCCGAAGAACAAACTGCTCATTCCAAGAAGCAGAAGGTCGCCTTTCAACGTGTCACTACCGTAACACCAAAGGTGAGCACCAGAAGACCCGAACCCCGTGGTAGCCCCACGAAGCCTCGACCCGCAAACGACCAGGTCTTTCCCAATACTTGGACCCCAAGACCTTCACCAAAACAAAGAAGGTCTCAAATATCCACCAAGCCAGCATACCTGGCCCCACTCAAGGAGAACCAGTTCTATCCTC
Source organism: Litsea cubeba (assembly GCA_012931725.1). Classification (NCBI taxonomy): domain Eukaryota; kingdom Viridiplantae; phylum Streptophyta; class Magnoliopsida; order Laurales; family Lauraceae; genus Litsea; species Litsea cubeba. The sequence goes on along the minus strand of CM022951.1, from coordinate 28,602,933 downwards.
TTGCCTACATGAAAAGAGGAAAGACCCATCTCCAACCTAACTCCCAAGTCATCCTAACATGAGTCGGCTTGTTCTTACAAGCCCAAAATCAAGTCATGCATCACAAGGCCTCTGCAAGCAACTGCTAAGGCTTACAAACCTACAGTTCGACCCTTCATCTCTACAGGGGCCGAACTCCAAAAATTCAAAGCTTCGCTGCAACAGGTGAAAGACCGGGTTCGCATCCTGTCCTTGCCCAGCTACAAAGAAGACAAGCTCTGCTGCTGCGCCCGAGGGAGCACATCCTTCGTTGTCAAAGCCCAGCCAGAGCTGACTGAAGCTCAAATTGCTCGTCGTATACGCCGCCGCGCGTCGTTTCAACAAAAGAGATTAGAGAAGCAAAGGACCCAGCCTCCAACACTTCAAGTCTCTCCCAAATGGTCGAAAAAGAAAGACCCAACCAACTTGCTGCCGTCCATATGGTTGGAAAGACCAGAAGACGCCAAAAGTTAGCAACAAAAATCCGTGTCCGTTGTCCAGTGACCCGCAGCGTCTCCAGGACAAGAAGACATTCAGAAGAATCCCTTGCTCCTTCAAGCAAAGGACGGCAGAGTGTTCCTTCCTCAAGCACTTCATCAAAAAGAACGAGCCCCAGCTCAGTCACCAGGACAGTTTCTTCGTTCGAATCATGAAGGATGAACGTCTTGGCTACAAATTCTGAGCCACCACCCCGCAGTCCACCTCAAGACGATGCGATCACACGCATCCAGTAGTTGGAACAAGACCAGTAGAGGATTGAAACTCTGATGGAAAACCTTCTCCTCCCCTTCCAAAATCAGGCGAACAATGAACCTCCTCCGAATCATCAAGACGACGAGGTAAATAGAAAAGAAAATGAGTCACGCGCCCTTACCAAAAAGGACGTAGACGGTATCCTCGCCAAAGCAAAAGAAGAGGATATACTCAAGGAGCATGGGATCAAGCCACCATATCCCTTATGGATGGACTCTGTCCCATTCCCCACCAAATTCAAGCATCCTACTCTCCAAACATATACGGGGAAAGGATCAGCCAGACAGCACGTCATCCACTTCAAGATCCTGACGGGAGCTATCGCGGATCAAGATGCACTCAAGATCCGCCTCTTTGCAAGTACCCTAAAAGGTACGGCCTTCGATTGGTACTCCACTCTACCATGGCTCAGCTGTGCAGCCTAAAACAGGGGGAGAATGAGTCAAAATATGACTTCATTCATAAGTGGAAAGCAATGGCATACAAATGCTCTGATGTATTGCCACAAGCATCGCTAGTCGACATCTGCCGAAACAACATTAGAGTTAGAATCCTCTCCATGATCATCGGCAACAAATCAAAGAACCTGGGAGAACTCCTAGAAGCTTCCATGGAAGCTGAAACGGTGATTAAAGACCTCAACAGTCATAAATCATCAAGAAAAGAGCCAACCGCCATTGCAACCTCTAAACCAAAGAAGAAAGAGGTCATCAATGTGCAGACCAAGTCAGCTCCTCAGCCACCAAAGAAAACTGAAAACAAAGCTGCTGGTAAGAGACCTAAACTCTCAGATGCTTTCAAAGAACGAGTAGAGAAGAAATACCCGTTTGATGAAGATGTTGATGAAATCTTCGGGGCCCTTGTGGCAAACGGCAAGCTCACCTTGCCTGAACCCAAAAGACCGGGTGATGTTGGAAAAACCAACGATCCTTGGTACTGTCCATACCACCAGATGATCTCGCATCCTCTCAATCAATGCTTCGTTGTGAGGGAGAAAATAAATGAGATATGGAAAAACGGAGTCATCACCTTTGACAAAAACTATGGGTCTGCCTCCGTCAACATGGTGTCATGTGGACAAGCATCAAAATCACCGAAGAAGAAGATCACTACTTCCTTCAAGGTGATGAACTCAATCCAAGCGTCCGAGGAACTAGTTCCTTACCCGACATCAGACGGACAACCCATATGGGTACATCCCGATCTCCTGGAAGATGAAAAGTGGGAGGTCATGAAAACAAAGCCTCCAGCTCAACAGCGAAGGCAGGCTAGGAAATATCTCCTCAAGCTCAAACGGCAAGAGAAGACCCAGCCAAAACAAGAAGTCAAAGAAAAGGCAGAGGTTTCCTCTACCGCTTCACTGGAGGCAACAAAAACATCCCTTCCAGAGACTTCAAAGGGGGTAGGAAAATTCACTCTCAGTGACTTCATGCCGCCTCAATTCAAAGAAGCCACGCAGGAGGCATCATACTCTTGCAATTCGGTAGTTGGATTATCCATTGATGGATACGAGTCCAGCGACACCGATGATGGATTCGAATCCAACTACACAGACGAGTGGGAGGAGTCCCTTGAAATAGGAGAATATCTCTTCGATGAAGAATGGGTTCCTGAGACTCATCTTATGCCAGTAATCTGGTATAACCCCCTACAGCCACAAGGATCCTGGTCTGATGATGAAGAAGATCAAGAGGTTGTACAAGAAAATGTTGCTGACCCAGCACCTCTCATTGCTCCAGTGGAAATCAACCATGTTGAGCCACAAAGAGCTGAAGAAGAAGAAGATTTGGCTCCCATGCCTGATCTTGAAGAATATGCAAGGATCTTGCAGCGTCTCGCTCTAGAACAAGAGCAAGACTGCGTCAACGAGCCTCCTCGCAATCCAGAGCCTGAAGTCCCTAAAGACCATCAGGTACATCCTCCCTCCTGAAAATGGAGAAAATTACTGGATAGACGATCCTCTTACATCCGAGGATGAGTCTGACTCCGATCAGGCAACGTCTCCTGTCAGAGCTTCCTGTAATGTGATAATTCGGGATTATAGCTCTTCCGAAGCATCGTCTGATGAGAGCACTTACACTCCGGCGACGCCTAGCAATGTATCTTCTGGAGCCACCTCATCTCACGTGACTTTCACTGAGATGACACCCTCTCAGGTTTCTTCTCCTGAGACTGTGACTTCAAAGTTCACACCCTTCCTGACTAAAGAATCCCTAGCTATTGATGATTGGGACGATGAATTGGTCAACGAAGAAGAAAGGTTGCTGGATGCTGTTCAGGACTTGTTCCCGGAAAATGCTCCATGCAACACAATCACTGAGGATGGCAACTCTGCTGCTGATACATCCTCGGCAAATGAAAAACGACAGCCTCTTAATCCTGAAGACAATCTTCCAAACGAATACCCTTCTCAAGAAGCTCTCGAAGTTGGTAGAGGCACCCGCTCTGGCCGGGACTACCATAAAAATTACAACCAATCTTCCTTTACATATGTAAATCCTTCGGGAAAAGATGTTGTAAGCGCCCCTAGTGGCAACAATGATGAACATGCATGCCCTAAGGAGGCTTTCAAGTATGACTTGATTGAACACTTCAAGCACATACCTGCACGTCTGCACATCCTAGATTTGTTGCGAATGTCTCCTCACACTCGTGATAATCTCATTTCAGAATTACAAAAGCTGAATGAGGATGTCGACAAACATGCCCCGCAAGTCCTCCAAATTGAAATGGATAACTGGGTCAAAAACTCAGAAGCTTCCTCAAAGGGAGAAAAGAAGAAAACTGAGGGATCATGCATTGAATGCCTCTCGGTTAAAAAAGCAGCCAGTGCAACCATCGCCTTCACAATGGACGACCTCCTACTTGGCGAAACCAGGCACAACCGACCCCTGTACTTCACAAGGTACATCAAGGAAATGCCTATGCACAGAGTTCAGATCGACCCAGGTTCTGCACTAAACCTCATCTCCACTTCGGCTCTCGAAGAGTTAGGCATCCCACCGAGCAAGCTGAGCCACACATCTGTATCTATCTTCGGATACGATGGGAGTACTCAAAGACCTATCGGCAAAATCAGGTTCAAGTTGCAGATTGGTGATCTTATTTCTGAGGTCACTGTGTACGCAATAAAAACCCCTTCATGCTACAATATCCTTCTCGGACGCCCTTGGATCCACGAGAATGGTGTTGTCCCTTCAACTTTACATCAATGCATCAAGTTTGTTGGCGACGACGGCATGATACATCGAGTCTTTGCGGACAGAAAACCCTTCAAAGGTAAAGAAGTCCACTTTGCAGACTCACAAATGTATGAAGGTGAAAAAGAAGAAGAGGAGAAGCACACAGCACCCTTTGCCGAAAATCTCCAGAAAGATAAAGGCAAGGCTCCTCAACAATCACCGGAAGAAAACAAACCATCCGGTAAATCCGAAGAGAGCATTCAAACTCCCTTCATCATCTCCCTTAAACCTTCAAAGCCTTTGGTCATTACAACTAAAGTGAAGAAGGCAAAGCAAAAGCCTGGGGGCAAATTTGTTGTCTCTTTCGGGTCTATCATGCAAGACACGGATTCAGATTCAGAGCCAGAAGACGACACATCGTCAAGCCAAGCTGACACTCAGCAAGTTCAGCCTGCTCTTACTCCAATGGAGACAACTTCTGACATAGAAGATCCTACGTCAGCTTCCTTCATTGTTCCAGCAACTTCAGCAAAGGAAAAACCGATCTTCTTCCATAGATCGGATGCTTCTTCATCAAACTCCATGCGTGAACCTTTCCAAAATGAAGGTATACCTCAACTATCCTTATATAGTTCTGTGGCACGAGCTATTATGAAGAAAATGGGCTATGATGCTCAAAACCCAGTCGGGATAGGGAGAAGGACACGGTATTCTCACGCCATTGGGGCCCGTCTTGACCAAAAGCCAACTGGAAGATTGGAGACTCTACGGCTATGTAGAAAAGTCTTCACACGGGTTAGGGTATGATCCCGACACTCCCCTGAGACAGTTGACACAAAGGCTTAAAAGTCAAGTTACTGACCAAGCTCAACATCTCAAGTCCATGAAGACATCGATCTCCCTGGATATCTCTTCGATGAGTCACCTGACAAAGATCCAGGAAGCTCATCCAATTGGCACGATTTCTTTGAGAATGAAGAGGACTTGTCCGATGGTACAGACATGTGGTCTTCTGACCCAGAAGAACCCTCATCTCCAAAAGAAGTAGCCTACTTCGACATGGTTTCAACAGGCGATTGGGATCATCTCATAGCAAGCCCTGGGAAAGTTACTGATCAAGAAGACCCGTGGAAAGGAACAAAACCTTGGTCTGGAAATGCCCTTGAAACCCTAGAAGGTTTCGTTGAGCTGGAAGCCTCCAAAAATATTGTGGAGGAACCACCTTCGAACCTTCCAACAGAAGATCCTGTTCAAAAGATAGACTTGGGAACACCAGATAACCCACGTCCTGTATTCATAAGCAAGAATATAAAGGATGATGAGTTACCCGAGTATATCGCCTTTCTTCGTGAGTTCGTTGATTGCTTTGCATGGTCTTACGCTGAAATGCCTGGTTTAGACCCCAAAATAGCAGTCCACAAACTCAATCTTCAAGATGACATCAAGCCTGTCAAGCAGGGTCAAAGAAGATTCCGTCCAGATGTGATGGATAAAACTGAACAAGAGGTTCAAAAACTCAAAAGCGTAGGCTTCATCCGTGAGGAACAACATCCTGAATGGTTGGCCAACATTGTCCCCATGACAAAGAAAAACGAGCAGATCAGGGTCTGTATTGACTATAGAGACCTGAATGGCGCATGCCCAAAAGATGAATTTCCACTCCCCATACCAGAGGTAATGATTGATAATACCTGTGGATTCGATCGAATGACATTCATGGATGGTTTCTCTGGCTACAATAAGACAAAGATGCATCCTGAGGATGAAAAACATACATCCTTTCGGACCCCATTTGGCGTGTATTGCTACACTGTCATGCCATTTGGTCCGAAAAATATTGGTGCTACATATCAGAGGGCTATGATGAAGATATTCCAAGATATGCAGCACAAGACGGTTGAATGTTACGTTGATGACCTCGCCGTCAAAAGCAAAAAAAAAGAAGATCATCTCGAAAACCTTCTAGAAGTCTTCCTCCGGCTTCGCAAACACTAACTGCGTTAGAATCCTCTCAAATGCTTCTTCGGCGTCTCATCGGGTAAGTTCCTCGAATTCTTAGTTCGGAAAGCTGGAATAGAGCTTGACCCCATAAAAGTCAAAGCCATTCTAGAAATGCCCTCTCCAAGAACCTTGAGAGAACTCAAAGGGCTTCAAGGGAGATTGGCCTACATCAGACGGTTCATGTCCAATCTTTCGTAAAAATGCCGTCCATTCTCCCGATTGATGAAAAAAGGTGTAAACTTTGTCTAGGATGCTGACTGTGAAACTGCACTCCAAGATATCAAGTCATACCTGATAAAACCTCCATTGTTAGCTGCTCCTACCACTAGAAAACCATTCATCTTGTACAAAAGAGCCCTTGATCACTCTTTGGGAGCTCCGCTTGCACAAGGAAATGATCAAAGAAAAGAAGCTGCTCTATATTACCTCAGCCGTATGCTAGTAGGTGCAGAGCATCGCTACTCTCCAGTCGAAAAAAAATGTCTTGCAGTGATGTTCGCCGTACAAAAGCTACGTCACTACTTGCTTTCCAACACAGTCTACCTGGTCTCTAGGGTCAACCTCTTGAAGGTCCTTGTCACAAAGGCAGGTTCTCTCAATTCCCGATTGGCAAAATGGTCCATCCTCCTATCACAATTCGATATTAGGTATGTACCACAAAAAGCAATCAAAGGGCAAGTTCTAGCGGACTTCCTCGCAGAGCATCCATTACCTAAAGATTCTCCACTCAGAGATAATCTCCCAGACGAACCTGTCTACAATGTGGAGACTTTCTCACAAAGTGCCTCCCGGGACATGTACTTTGACGGTGCAACCAGGATAAATGAAAAAAGACAGCTGATCTCGGGAGTTGGCATCCTCTTTGTTAGCCCGGACAAATACATGTTTCCACATTCTTTTTCGCTACTGGAACCATGCACAAACAATGCAGCTGAATATCAAGCTCTGATCCTAGGATTGGAACTCGCCATCGAATCCGGTATCACCATGCTGGAAGTCTTTGGAGACTCTCAACTGATCGTCAACCGGATGAATCAGAAATTTGAAGTCAGGATGCCCGATCTGCTGCCTTACTACAACAAGGCACAATCGCTTCTGCAAAAGTTTGACATCTGTCACATCACCCACATTCGTAGAGGTGAAAACATACGTGCAGATGCCCTGGCTGGACTTGCCGCATCTATGGCGATCCAGGAAGGAGAAAACATGCAAATCACAGTGTGCGAAAGAAGAATCCTTCCTCCTCTTAATACACACCAAGCAATTGCTAAATGCCACCAAGTGGTTGGAAGTTGGATTTCAATCCTTCAAACTTCGATCGGCGACTGGAAGGATCCGTTCATTGATTACATTATGTTCGGAATCCTACCAGAAGATCCAAAAGAACGGGTAAGAATCCAAAGGCGAACCCCAAGCTTTCATTTGGATATTCCTTCAAAAATCCTTTACAGGAAATCCTTCAACAGAGTACTTCTACGCTGCTTGTCACAACAAGAGGCTGAAGAAACACTCAAAGAAGTTTATGCTGGCCTTTGCGGAGCTCATCAGGCCGGTCCCAAGCTCGATGATCAGATAAAAAGGTTAGGTTATTACTGGCCTACCATGGTAGCTGACGCAATGCAATTTGCTAAGCGCTGCCAACAATGCCAAGTTCATGGAGATTACATTCACATGCCTCCAGAATGGCTACATCCTACAGCGATTTGATGGCCTTTCGAAGCCTGGGGTATGGACATCATAGGTCCTATTTCTCCCCCTTCAAGCAAAGGTCATCGCTTCATCTTCGCCGCTACGGATTATTTCTCCAAGTGGTCAAAAGAATTTGCACTCAACGAAATGAAGACCTCATCAGTCCTTCAGTTCCTGCGCACCAACATTATTTGTCGTTTCGGCATACCCAAAAGATTCGTCCATGATAACGGACCACAATTCTGGGATCATCGATTCTACAGGTACTGCGACAAATATAAAATCCAAAGCTGTCCTTCGACTCCATACAATCCGGCAGCAAACGGATTAGCAGAAGCTTTCAACAAGACACTCTGCAAAATCCTCAAGAAGATGGTCTCTAGTCACAAAAGAGACTAGAGCGACAAAATGTCTGAAGCTTTGTGGGCCTATCGAACCACCGTTCGAGGACCAACCCATAGCACACCATTCTCCTTGGTCTATGGATGTGAAGCTGTCGTACCCTTGGAAGTACAAATTCCTTCCTTGAGGGTATCCTTGCAAAATGACATGACTCAAGAAAGCAATGTCAGATTGCGACTCCATGAGCTGGACAATCTCGATGAGAGACGGCTCGAAGCTCGACAAAGCATTGAACTTTACCAAGCACGCATGGCGGGATCTTTTGACAAAAAGGTCAGGCATCGCGCCTACAAAAAGGGTGACTTGGTTCTTGCGGTAAAAAGACCAATGATCTTCGCTCACAAGTCCAAAGGCAAATTTGAGCCAAAATGGGAGGGACCCTACGTCATCGACAAGGTTTTCTCCAACGGCGCATACGCACTCCTAAACATGGAAGGTGACAGATGTATGCTGCCCATCAACAGCAAGCTCTTAAAGTGGTACTACCCTTGAACACTTACCCAACTGAGTAAGAGCAATGCCTGTACAGCCAAAACCGGTTTCCAGGTACACGCTCGCTAAACCCACTCTTTTTTGAATTTTCATATCAAATGTTGAAATTTCTAGAAATTTAAACAATGCTTACTTTCATCGTTTCATTGTTCAAAAAAAAATTCCAAGTTTAGGAGCCTTTCTATAACTTGACCAAAATTTTCAACCCTTGAACCCAAAATTCATTGTTTGAAACAAAATCCGGATTCAGGGATTTCCACCCTAGTCCACCCTACCTTTTACCGCCTAAATGGTTTTAGGTCAAATTTTATGGCCCTCGTGTCTTTAAACAAAAAAAAATGGTTTTTCAAAAAAAACCGCAGGAAAGCGACATTTCGTCGATACTTGCAAAATCAAACAAAAAAAGAGAAACCGTGGAGACGCAACATTTCAGTTGACATCAACAACCCAAATTTCAAAGGTTCGAAAAAACCAAGAAATCATGGAGATGCAACATTGCAGTTGATATCCATAACCCAAAGGTTCGAGAAAACCACAAATTTCAAAAATCATGGGGAAACGACATCAAGTCAGTACCCGCAAAACAAATTTTTTTTTGAAAAGCAAGGATGCGACATTCCATCGATACTTGCACCCAAATCCGCGAGGATGCGACATTCCATCGATACTCGTAACCGAATGAGCAAGGATGCGACATTCCATCGATACTTGTAAGACCATTCAGCAGGGAGGCGACTTTTAGTCGATACTTGTATTTTTTAAAACCAAAATGGCTATAGATGCCACCAAAACAAACCGGCTATAAATGCCAGCAAAACGGCTATAAATGCCACCAAAATGGCTATAGATGCCACCAAAACAAACCAGCTATCAATGCCACAAAGCAAAACCGGCTATCAATGTCACAAACCAAAACTTGGTTTTAAAAAAAGCTCCGGCTATCAATGCCACAAAACAAAACCGGCTATCAATGCCACAAAACAAAAAAGCTGGCTCTCATGCCAAAATCGGCTTCCATGCCACAAACAAAATCTGGCTCCCATGCCAAAACAATCATTTGACAAAAGATTTTCACAAAATGACAAGCTTTTTGATATGCATGGCATAATACTAATAACTACCCTTTTATTTGAATTTACTAGTTGTTTATTTTGTCTTAAATGTTCTAATTATAGTATTTTTCTTATTATGTAGGAATTAAAAGGAGCTGAGCATATTTGAGCTTAATTCGGAGAGGTTTAAAGCTAAAGTCCCATTTGAGAAAAGATATACACAAAGAGTATTTAAGCTTGTTGGAGGAGAGCTGGAATTTCAAGTTAGAGGTCATGAGTTCAAGACTTGGCACAATTTATTTTTATTTTTATTTTTGGAGATCGAATTTGGTGGCCCCCACCATATCTAATGCTTGCTAATGGTTGCTAAAAATTAGCAATCAACTTTAAAAGAAGGGAAGGAATCTCATGGACATCAATAAGAATGCTATTCTTTAGCAAGTGATCAAATCATGAAGGAAAGAAGATTTTCGGAATTATAGCCATCCTGCGCAAGCTTTACTATTTTGACCATAACTTGTGACTCAAGACTCCGATTAAGGAAAGATCAGATGCGTTGGAAAGAGGACTCAAAGGAGAAGAATATCATTCTCACGAGGATCTCCCAATTCTGATGTTTTGGGGGTCAAAACAGGCTGTCAATTGGAGGGATATGGGGGATGACGAATTTGAAAGATTTATCTTTCTTTTTCTTCTTGTATTTTTTTCTTTTTAAGGGGAGGCTCTCTCTTGCTCCAGAGGTAATTTAATTTTTCTTTAATCTTTGTTAGAAAGTGAAGGTGGAGATTGAGTGGTGTAATAAACAACTTTGAAGGCTTTCAATAATGGAGATTTGCTTCTTTATTGTTGTTTGTTCTACAATGCTTGGCTAATCCGTGGATTAGGGTGGAGGAGGAAACCAAAACCGGTGAGATCGTTCCTTATTCTTCTATGTCTTTCCCTCATTATGCTTAGTGATTTAATAGATTCTCCTTCATGAATGTTATTCAACGTCTGATTTTGTAAAGATTATTTGGAATATCTTTTACTTTTTATGCTTGATCTTGACATATCATGTTTTGGTTAAATTCATTTAATGGTTTGTACCTGATCTTGATAAATAGTTATTAGATTTTCAATATATTGAAGTGAAGGGAGTCTTAGGTACTAATTAGAGAATTTAATTTGTAAGAGAAAAAAGTTTTCAAAGCTAAATCTTCCGATCCAAGGCAGTTGCTTGCACATTGGATTGAGTTTTGTTGGGATAAGACTATGATGTAATTTTGGAATGATTAAATCTATTTTGGTGAAATCCAATACCCTGATCTCTCTTTCTCTGATTAGTTTGTATTTAGATTTCCTTTTATATCATTTTAGTTATTAATTTCTTGATTAATTGTGGTTTTAAATCCCTAGTGTGAAAACTGATCGAGGATTTTTGGATCTTGTTTCTACAAATCTCTGTGGATCGACCCGTATTTGCCATTATCTACTTAATAGATAGTTGTGTGATTGCGGTTAATAATTTGAGCACATCAAATTTTGGCGCCGTTGCCGGGGATTTGTTCTTGAAAACAGTTTCAAAAATCTAATTTCTGATTTTTACTCTAGTTTAGTTTAGAATTTTATTTTATTACTTTTTAAACAAAAAAAGAAAATTTCCTTTTAGGATATTAGCTATTTAGCATTTTTTTTCTTACTTTGGTATTGTTAATTTTGCAGGATTGAAGAAAGAAAGAAGTTACTAGATTTGGAGCACAAAGAATCTTCGATTAAGTTGCCAAAAAAAAAAAAGAGAAGAATCTTGCAAAGAAACATACTCAAAGCGGGAAAGAAATTTTTGTTTTAGTAGTAGTTTTTTTTTTAGATCCATTGTGGTAGGACTTCCAAAGTGTAATAATTTTAATTATTTTTTTTAATTTTGGAAAGGCCCAAATTGTAATAGTTAGGGGCAGGGAAGGACGACAGTTGGACGATACTGTCTCTGCACCTCGGGTTGGTACACTGAGTCTAGGTATCAGTGGCCCGAGTCGACTCAATAGATCTTCCCCCATCTTGAGTGGGAGGTGAGTACTGAAACCCTACCCATGCCTCTTCAGTAAGTGGGTTAATTCATGGTTGTTGAAATTTGGCAAAAGTGTGATTGATTGAATGTCACACATTGATTAAATTGGAATCACACACTTAGTAAGGGCATTCACCCCAAAAGATAAGGACCGGATTTCATCACCGGATTCTTGCCCATTAAGTTAACCACACCCCACTTTAGATACCAAGCCAATAATTTAAAATCAATTAGACATTGGCCCTTGGATCTTCGAGCTCATTAGGACGAAGACCATCAAAGGTTGCACCAATTGCGTTATTTGACCAAAGTTGATCTAAGAAATGCCTTGTCCAGAGTGTGGAGACAGCTAGACTGTTCAAGGCAAGGGTCCTTCAAACGGATTAATTAAATAATCCTACCCTTACCTGGGGGCTGATCTATCAACTAAGGTTTCATAATACCGGATTGGAGGCCTAGGTGCACTCTTCAACTGGTTAGGAGCTGTCTAGTTGACATAGGCTAACCCATTAGATTGTTGGTGTGTTAACATTAAGGTGTGCTTGGTTTATGCAAACTTGGACACGTGAGAGAGGTCGTCTTGACCAAGTTGAATTATTTGAGATACCCATCAAGTTTGTCGAAAGTTTCTCAATTGATCCCAAAATGGAAAACCGAGAGAGAACTCTGAATGAGATGTTTGCACCCGCTTCTGCTACCCCACCCACTTGCATAGTTCTACCTGCAACCACTGCAGCCCAATTTGAGATTAGAGCTGCTACCATTAACATGCTTCCTAAGTTCCATGGTTTTGAGAGTGAGCAACCTTACATCCATTTGAACAAATTTCTGACAATTTGTCAGACATTTAAAAATCAGAACTTGGATGAACATAATGTCAAGTTAAGGCTCTTTCCCCTATCCTTAGAAGACCACGCTGCGGCATGGTTGAATTCTCTTGCTCCTAATTCCATAACAACATGGGATGGGTTGTCAAAGAAATTCATGGCAAAATTTTACCCAATGGCCAAGACAGAGAAAATGAAGGATGCCATTAGGAACTTTAGGGGACGACTTGATGAAGAGTTTTCTCAAACTTGGGAAAGGTTCCATGACCTTCTAGTTAAATGCCCACACCACGGGCTTGACAAAGCCCAGTTGGTCCACTTCTTCTATAGAGGATTAACCACTGCACAACGTACATTGATTGAGTCTATGCACAAAGGGAAATTTATGAATCAGACTCCCAATCAAGCAATAGAGGATTAACCAGTGCACAACGTACATTGATTGAGTCTATGCACAAAGGGAAATTTATGAATCAGACTCCCAATCAAGCGTACGACTTTCTCGTAGAGCTGGCTGAAAATTCGCAAAACTGGAGTAGCAATGATGGAGGATATGAGAAAGAAGAGATAGGGTCTAGAAAGCAAGGAGTTTATGAGATGAAAACAGATCCTGATCTCAAAAATGTTATGGCTAGTCTGGTAAATGGGGTGAACAATCTAAGTAAGAAATTTGATGCATTTACAGTGGTGGCCAACAGGAACCCCCAACAAGACCAGGATTCTTTGATGAATGTTGCATCTGAACCAAGTGCGATGTGTGTCCTTTGTGATAGTTCTGAGCACATGGTGGAGTGCTGCCCAAATTTGTCGGTCGTTAAGTCTGAGCAAGCAAATGCCATCAATGGATATAGTACCTTTAGGAAACCTACACCAAATTCTTTTAGTCAGACGTACCATCCTGACAATAGGTTTCACCCAAATTTCTCCTATAGGCAGAGTGAGCCTATTCAGCAACAAAGTGGTGGTCCTCCGGGTTTCCAAAGGAACTTTTCAAGGCAAGGCTCTTCTCAGTACCCTCAGACGAACCAAGCTTTGGTTCCTCAACAGCCATATGTTGCTCCTCAACAGCCCAACAACTGTAGAACTTGTCGGAAATAGGGTGGGCCTCTAGGATAGGTTTCAAAAACTTTTGACCCACTTAACGCAGGGATCAACTATCCAGAAGGCTATAAAACCCAATCCAAGATCCATGTCCTCAATCTCAGTCATCATGATCAGTAAAACAATTTATCTAGAAGATAAAAATAGCAACATATAAGCAACAAATAAATCTACAACATGCATGGAAGTAGATTATACCTTTGGAGCTCGGTTGTGCTCTAATGGAGGAGTTGCGTCTTTCTTTGATGATGAAACGCTTTCACTAATCAAATAGGGATCTCCAAGACCTCTTGATCTTCCACGCTTTGACCCGTATCAGATTCTCCTTTTTCTCAAGAAGATGGTGGGATCTCCAAGAGAAAACTACTAGGAACTCTAGGGAGGAACTAGAAGGAAAACTAGAAGAGGGAAGAGAGGAATAACTTGCGCAACACTTGCACTAGGGGGCCTTGGGCGTGAATCCCAATGCAAGGACAGTGCTTGGACGTCCAAGGCCTCTTCTCCTCTATTTATAGCTTTTGCAAGTTGCCTCCTCTTTACTAATTACAATAGAAGACTTACTTCCATTAATTAGTAACTTACCATATCATAATTAGAAGTCTCACTTCAAATATGATTAGTAACTTTCCAATTCCTTTCTAATTAAAATAGAAGTCTCACTTCTACTAAAATTAGTAAGTCTACTATTACCACTATTAGAATTCTCACTTCAAATAGAAATAGTAACTTTCCTTTTAGAGTTCAACTAGAATTAGATACTTTCTAATAATTGGGCTAGCGTGGGGACCACTAGGGATTCCTTAGAAAGCTGGCTCCAACTGGGACACGCGACCCCACATCTCATGTGTAATCCGGGCCCACAGTTAATTGCAAATAACTCCACTATATAAATGCAATTGAACTCCAGTCTTAGGAATATTACATAGAAGACCCTAAACTTCCACATTACCACAAGTAGACCCCTCTATCAATATCCATGGATCAATTGGACCTGTCTTCCAAACTAGATCCATATCTTATTATCCTTGAGCCCCAATTAATTATAATGATCAATAGGTACCTTTCCAATTAACTCTTAATCGGAATGGGTGCGCACTTACCAATGATAAATCCATTAATTGGCACAAGGGGATATTAGAGATAGATTCCATCTTGACCATTGAATATTCCCACAGCTCTACTACCACGTACCCAAATCACCGAGGTGTTGACCTACAGTTGGCCTCACTCATTGGTGACTCAAAGCAAATGAATAGATAGAAACTTGAGTTCATTAATGTCTCAGGATTGAGAGCCTATTGCTAGGGAATTATGAGAGCAGACCTTAAAGTAAAGATGGTGTTTATAAGGTGCTTCTCATGGTCCTTCAATACATCCAATGTACCAGCACTATGATCCAGAATCTTACATTCTGATGATCGAGACAAATCACACTATCTCATAGTGATCAAAGTGCTGCAACCTTGTCAGTATGAGATGTCCAGTCTCATCACTGGTTGTGACGATATTTAAGTATAAGATTTGTCACACATGTCTCCCGTATGTGGATCTCATCCATACACATGTGTTACATCTAATATACTTGTGGACCCCGGTTCATCTCATGAACCATCATGTCATTCGTATTGGTTATGTGCAAGTATATAATAAATCACCATTCATCTCATGAAAACTAAGCATGAATATATGAATAAATAAAGAATTTAATCAATTTATTATATCATCTACTGGATTGAGTCCATAAAACTAACAGAACTCTAGTTCCTGACCCAATGGGAAATTACTCTCCCTCTGTCCCGCAACAGTCTTCATCTTTGGAAACTATGATGACTGATGTGATGAAGCTGCAACAACAATTCATCCAACAGCAGCAGCAAACCAACACAGCCCAAGCCCAGTTGAATTAGGCTACTGCCCAGGCCATTGCCAAGATGGAAGTCCAACTTGGCCAGTTAGCGATTTCAGTAGGAGGGAGAGAGAAAGGGCAGTTTCCAAGTCAAACAATTCTTAATCCAAAGGTACAGCCCAATGTTCAGAATGCTCTTAGAGGTCAATTTGGAATAGATAGTACTCCAGGACTACCCCATGATGAGGTACAAGCTATCCACACCTTGAGGTCTGGCAAGCAAGTGGACAACCAAGTCAAAATGCCTGAGGAAATGAATGTAAATGTGGGTGAACCAAATAAGGACAAGGGGGACAAGGGGCAAGATGTCCAAGAGAAAGGGGAGATGAACCAGGCTCCTATAGAGAACCATCCAGTAACAACCTACATACCCAAGGCTCCTTATCCCCAGCGCTTGCAGGACAATAGGAAGAATAAACATTTCGAGGGGATCTTAGAGGTGTTTAAGAATGTTCAAATCAATATCCCTCTCTTGGATGCCATCAAGCAGATACCTTCATATTCCAAATTTTTGAAAGATCTGACCACTCTTAAGAGAAAGACTTCTGTCCCTAGGGAGGCTGTGATGGCAGCTCAAGCTTCAGGGTTTATCCAACAAACAATTGTTCCCAAATATAAAGACCCTGGATGCCCTACAATCTCTATCAGAATTGGAGACACAATGGTTGATAAATGTCTTTTGGATCTTGGGGCAAGTGTGAACCTTTTGCCTTACTCAGTTTACAAACAGTTAGGTTTGGGGGAGCTCAAGCCCACAGATATAACTTTGAGTCTAGCAGATCGGTCAGTTAAGGTTCCCAAGGGAATAGTGGAGGATGTCATAATAAAGGTGAATGAGTTCTATTTCCCTGCAGACTTTGTTGTACTAGATACCGAACCTGTCATGAATCCGGGTCGTCACATTCCTGTGATTTTGGGCCGCCCATTCCTTGCCACTTCCGATGCAGTTATCAGATGTAGGAATGGAGTAATGACATTGGCCTTCGGTAACATGAAGTTGGAATTGAATGTCTTTAATAATGGATTCCAATCCCTTGAGATGGATGATGAGGAAGAGGTGAACATGATTGATGTCCTGATAGGTCAAACAATACAACAGTCTTGTTATCATGACCCTTTGGAACAATGTTTGGCCCAATTCAACTTTGATATTGACATTGATGAATCCATTCGCGGGGTCAATGCAATGTTGGACTCAGCCCCTCAAATGGATATTGGCCGTTGGAGAGAGAGAGAATAGAGCCCTTACCGGTTTCCACTTCGGTACCCGTGCCTTCCATTGTCGAGCCTCCTAAGCTAGAGCTCAAACCATTGCCTGAGTCATTAAAGTATGCTTTCCTTGGTAATGCGGAGACATTACCTGTCATCATTGCCTCAGATTTAGAGAAAGATCAAGAGGGGAAGTTACTTGGTGTGCTTCGCGCTCATCAAGAAGCTATTGGGTGGACCATTGCTGACATCAAAGGGATTAGCCCCTCTGTGGTAATGCACCAAATTTATCTTGAAGAAAATGCAAAACCCTCAAGAGAACCACAAAGGCGGCTAAATCCAGTTATGAAGGAAGTAGTTCGGAGTGAAGTGATGAAACTACTAGATGCAGGTATTATATACCCCATCTCTGATAGTAAGTGGGTTAGCCCAGTCCAAGTTGTACCCAAGAAGTCTGGTGTCACTGTAGTTGCCAACCAACACAATGAATTGGTCCCCACTCGTGTCCAAACTGGTTGGAGAGTGTGCATTGATTATCGAAAGTTGAATGCCATGACTAGGAAGGACCATTTTCCCTTACCTTTCATTGATCAGATGTTGGAGCGTCTAGCTAGTCATGCATACTACTGCTTCTTAGATGGTTATTCTGGATATAACCAAATTCCAATTGCCCCTGAGGACCAAGAGAAAACAACATTCACCTGTCCCTTTGGCACATTTGCCTATAGACGCATGCCTTTTGGGCTATGCAATGCACCCGCGACATTTCAACGGTGCATGTTAAGTATTTTCTCTGACATGGTGGAGAGGTTTTTGGAAGTCTTCATGGATGATTTCTCTGTCTTTGGGTCTAGCTTTGAAGAATGTTTATCTCATTTGACACTTGTGCTAAAGAGATGTGAAGAAAAGAACTTAGTACTCAATTGGGAGAAGTGTCATTTCATGGTGCAATCGGGAATTGTCTTGGGACACATAGTGTCAAAGAAAGGAATAGAAGTTGATAAGGCAAAGGTCGATTTAATTGCAAACCTACCACCTCCTAAGACAGTGAGGGAGGTGAGATCCTTCTTGGGCCATGCTGGCTTTTACCGTCGTTTTATTAAGGACTTCAGTAAGATCTCGAAACCTCTGTGTGATTTGTTGTCCAAAGATTCTTCATTTGAATTTACTCCTGATTGCTTGGCTGCCTTTGAAAAGCTAAGGACGGAATTGACCTCAACACCTATCATTCGGCCTCCTGATTGGACTCTGCCGTTTGAGGTCATGTGTGATGCCTCCAATTATGCAATTGGTGCCATCTTAGGGCAAAGAGTTAATAAGCTTCCTCATGTGATTCATTACGCTAGTAAGACTCTGAACGACGCTCAACTCAACTATTCCACCACGGAAAAGGAGTTGTTGGCAGTTGTATTTGCTCTGGAAAAGTTTAGACCCTACCTGATAGGCTCAAAAGCCATTGTATTTACTGATCATGCTGCCCTTAAGTACCTTCTCACAAAGAAGGATGCGAAAGCTAGGCTGATTCGGTGGATTCTCTTATTGCAAGAATTTGATCTCGAGATTCGAGATAAGAAAGGGTCAGAAAATGTGGTGGCTGATCATGTGTCCCGATTACTTATAGAGCCTACTGTTGAGTCCTTGCCTATCTTAGAAACATTTCCTGATGAGCAACTTATGTCAGTCTCACATGCTGAAATCCCATGGTAAGCAGACATTGTGAATTACCTTGTTACAGAGCAAATGCCAAGTTCTTGGACTAAGCAAGAAAAGTGTCGTTTTCTATCTATGGCAAAATGGTATTTTTGGGATGAGCCATATTTGTTCAAGTATTGCCCCGACCAGATCATTCGACGATGCATCCCCAACTGTGACCAAAGAAAAATTCTTGCATTTTGCCATGACCACGCTTGTGGTGGACATTTTGGGGCAAAGAAAACCGCTGCAAAAGTTTTGCAGTGTGGATTTTATTGGCCATCCTTATTCCGTGATTCACATGATTATTGCAAAACCTGTGATCGTTGTCAACGATTAGGGAGAATCACAAAACGGAATGAGATGCCCCAACACCCAATCCTGATAATCGAGATTTTTGATGTTTGGGGCATTGACTTCATGGGCCCTTTCCCAGTGTCATATGGCTATCAATACATTCTAGTTGCTGTGGATTACGTGTCAAAATGGGTGGAGGCAATAGCTTGCAAAACAAATGACCACAAGGTGGTAGTTCAGTTTCTCAAGGAAACCGTGTTTGCTCATTTTGGTATTCCCCGTGCAATCATCAGTGATGGGGGAAAGCATTTCTGTAATCGGGTCTTTGCGGCCTTGATGGGAAAATGCTTTATTACTCATAAAGTAGCCACCTCATATCATCCACAGACGAGTGGTCAGGTTGAAATCTCCAACAGAGAGATTAAGACCATCCTTGAGAAGATAGTCAATCCCACTAGAAAGGACTGGTCATTGCGCTTGAGTGATGCTCTGTGGGCATATAGGACCGCATATAAGACTCCAATCGGAATGTCCCCTTATAGATTGGTCTTTGGGAAGTCTTGTCACCTCCCTGTCGAGTTGGAACATAGGGCATATTGGGCGATCAAACGCCTCAACTTTTCTCTCGATAGGGCAGGGGAGACTAGGAAACTTCAGCTTGATGAGCTGGAAGAGCTCCGAAATGATGCATATGATTGCGCCAAAATGTACAAGGACCGAATGAAAGCCATGCATGATAGGCATATTCTCAGGAAAGAATTTCACCCGGGCCAGAAAGTTCTATTGTACAATTCCAGGTTGCACTTGTTTCCTGGAAAGTTGAAGTCTCGTTGGACTGGACCTTACATTGTTCATATTGTTCATCCCCATGGTGCGGTTGAGGTCGAAAGTCCCAAGGATGGTAATATTTTCAAAGTCAATGGTCAAAGGTTGAAACCATTCTTGGAAAATGTTGTTCCGGAGGCTGAATCTATACCTCTGGATGATCCTGCTTACCAGGATTGATTGAGCACTGGATCTGACAGTGTATTTTCTGTGTATATTATGTACAGTGATTACCTGCTTTTGTTGTCTTTTATTTCGTCTAACTTTGGCATGATGTTGCAATTCCAAGTTTTTCTCAGGTGCCCTCCTGTACTTTTATCCCCCATGTTTCATTGATCATTGCATTTCATTTATTTAAACATCGAGGACGATGTTCATGCTAGGTTGGGGGGTGAGAACAAACACACTTGTCCATCTTTAGACAAGAATTTCACACTCTTTTTGTTTGATTTTCTAGGATTTTTAGGAAAATTTTCAAAAAAGAAAATAAAAAGTTATTTGTGTTTGAGAAAGGAAACTTCAAAGAGGATTTTTATGAAACGAAGATACCTCGAATTTTGGAATTCTCGATGCTTTGGGCAAAAGAAAACAATGGTTTACTGTTTTGTTTAAGGAAAGGATTTTTGAAAAAGTGCTGAATCTTGATCCTTCACTTTTACACAGGTGGTATATATTTTCAAGGTTTTGAATGTGAAGCTATGATTTTCGTTGACGATTGGATTGAAAATATGATGAAAAAACTGACCCTCAGTCTTACAGTTTCCTGGTTCAACTGGATGGATTTTATCTACAAACCGATGAGTTAATTCGGGCACATGGAAAGGGCTGCCTATTGTTGGAAAGTAAAAAAAAAATTATTAGTTAGAAATCTTGAAAAGAATAAAAAGTTTTGTGACTAGTTTGGCTTCGTAGCCTTTTTAACCCGAGCCAGTAAGCCCGTAGGGGTATTTACATACCTAATGCCCTAAAGCCATCTGGTTTGGGAGTCATTGGCCTAATGCTTGTTACATGGGTTAATTAGAAAGCTTAAGGGACCTAGGCGTCAAACTCACATATCTCAAAAAAAAAAAAAAAGACAATAGTGCGAAAGCCGTCATGGTCGCCTTGAGAGGAAAACTGTTTTTCTTTGCTGAGGTTCGGTTGCCCAAAATTTTGGATTGAAAATCGTTTCCACGGAAGTTTCTAGCTGATCATTAGAGACTTATGTCTTTTTACATATACACACTTTTCACCGTGCACGATCAACTTAGCATGATATTGAGAATTTCTGACCAAAAGATAGGATTTGTGAACCAAATTTCAGACTTAACTTTGAAAATTCTGAGAATCGAGAATATCGGGTGTTTATAAATCTTCTTTTGGAAAAGTTTCATTTGGTTTTAACTTTGAAAAAAAAAACAGAGAGAGAGAGAGAAGAAAAGAATTTTGTGGGTAAATTCACTGCAAACCCTCACGAGACAACACTCGTCCACTAGAGGTAATCTAGTGGTTTAACGGCTTGTTGCATATGCTAAATGCAACCGCGATTCCTGCGAAAGTGAGTTAAGATTTCTATTTTCAACATTTAATTTTACTTTTTACTCTTTTTCTTTTTGCTCGAGGACTAGCAAGCTTTAGGTTTAGGGGTATTTGATATGCATGGCATAATACTAATAACTACCCTTTTATTTGAATTTACTAGTTGTTTATTTTGTCTTAAATGTTCTAATTATAGTATTTTTCTTATTATGTAGGAATTAAAAGGAGCTGAGCATATTTGAGCTTAATTCGGAGAGGTTTAAAGCTAAAGTCCCATTTGAGAAAAGATATACACAAAGAGTATTTAAGCTTGTTGGAGGAGAGCTGGAATTTCAAGTTAGAGGTCATGAGTTCAAGACTTGGCACAATTTATTTTTATTTTATTTTTGGAGATCGAATTTGGTGGCCCCCACCATATCTAATGCTTGCTAATGGTTGCTAAAAATTAGCAATCAACTTTAAAAGAAGGGAAGGAATCTCATGGACATCAATAAGAATGTTATTCTTTAGCAAGTGATCAAATCATGAAGGAAAGAAGATTTTCGGAATTATAGCCATCCTGCACAAGCTTTACTATTTTGACCATAACTTGTGACTCAAGACTCCGATTAAGGCAAGATCAGATGCGTTGGAAAGAGGACTCAAAGGAGAAGAATATCATTCTCACGAGGATCTCCCAATTCTGACGTTTTGGGGGTCAAAATAGGCTGTCAATTGGAGGGATATGGGGGATGACGAATTTGAAAGATTTATCTTTCTTTTTCTTCTTGTATTTTTTTCTTTTTAAGGGGAGGCTCTCTCTTGCTCCAGAGGTAATTTAATTTTTCTTTAATCTTTGTTAGAAAGTGAAGGTGGAGATTGAGTGGTGTAATAAACAACTTTGAAGGCTTTCAATAATGGAGATTTGCTTCTTTATTGTTGTTTGTTCTATAATGCTTGGCTAATCCGTGGATTAGGGTGGAGGCGGAAACCAAAACCGGTGAGATCGTTCCTTATTCTTCTATGTCTTTCCCTCATTATGCTTAGTGATTTAATAGATTCTCCTTCATGAATGTTATTCAACGTCTGATTTTGTAAAGATTATTTGGAATATCTTTTACTTTTTATGCTTGATCTTGACATATCATGTTTTGGTTAAATTCATTTAATGGTTTGTACTTGATCTTGATAAATAGTTATTAGATTTTCAATATATTGAAGTGAAGGGAGTCTTAGGTACTAATTAGAGAATTTAATTTGTAAGTGAAAAAAGTTTTCAAAGCTAAATCTTCCGATCCAAGGCAGTTGCTTGCACATTGGATTGAGTTTTGTTGGGATAAGACTATGATGTAATTTTGGAATGATTAAATCTATTTTGGTGAAATCCAATACCCTGATCTCTCTTTCTCTGATTAGTTTGTGTTTAGATTTCCTTTGATATCATTTTAGTTATTAATTTCTTGATTAATTGTGGTTTTAAATCCCTAGTGTGAAAACTGATCGAGGATTTTTGGATCTTGTTTCTACAAATCTCTGTGGATCGACCCGTATTTGCCATTATCTACTTAATAGATAGTTGTGTGATTGCGGTTAATAATTTGAGCACATCACTTTTGATCAAATCCCATTTAGCAATTACTTTTATCACAAAAAGATTTAAGTGAGCGTAGGGAAAATAAAAAAAAGCAAAAAAAAAAAAAGCATCCCATTTAGCAATTACTTTCATCACAAAAAGATTTAAGTGAGCGTAAAGATACAGATGTATACCAAGTTAATGCATCCCCCGTTAATGATTCCTGAAAATAATTTATGAGCATGGAGTCATTGTCAACGATGGCGCGACACTTGTTGCAGAATGAGGCTAGGTGGTGTTGAGGGTCAGTTGTCCCATCATAAGGTATGAACTTAGGAGCTCTAATAGGGAAAGGTGACCTCTCTTTTTCTGCTTTCTTAGTAAAATCGTAGAACCCTAGCTTTTTTCTAATCAAGCTCGGTGACTTTTTCTTGATTTCATTTTTAAGCTCTTCTACATTTTTCTGCTGTTCTTTGAACGCTAGAGGATCTAGGTATTGAATCATCTGTGGCCGGTAACCTCCTTGTGGTTCTAGTGGAACAGGGGCGTAAGCTAGTTCTTGGAACTGGCCTTGGAAATATGATTGCGGGATAGGTTGATAGCCTTGGGTCAACTGAGTTCCTCCATGAGCGACCGACTGTCCTCTGTATGGGTCAACCATTGGACTTAAAGCGGGTGGCTGATACACCTGCTGATAGCGCGGTTCGTTTGCTTGATATGTTTGATAAAGATTTCTAACTCCTGCGGGATTGATAACCTGCGTGTTCTGGACTGGGGGGCTCTGGTCTGAGTTAGGCATTTGGTAGATCGGGGCCGTCTGATTTTGATAGATGGGAGGGGTCCTCTCATATTGAATCGGTTGGGGGTATAATATATCAGTGCTAGCCGTCAAAGGATTATAACCCGCTTGATTGATTGACGAAAGAGTCATCACCTGGAATTGGGGTCGGGTTACCTCATGTTGTCGGTAGACATCTGGCGTTCCCATGTGAGTCAAGGGATTATGGTATGAGGTGTTGGGCATCGCCAACTGACCCATGTTTACTGGACCATGACTTGTCTGATGATACGGATTCTCGTTTGTCGCGAAAGTCCGGGATGGTGCGACGACTCTAACTGGTTTGGTGATAGGTGCATCTGTAGGCATCCCGTACTATGGGATAGAAGATGTAATCGGCTCGGTCTGACTGATCTGGGAAGAATAAGGTGTAACTTGCGAGACAACAGGATCATTTGCGTGGAGAGAGTAATCTCTCGACAAATCATTATTGTGAACTCTATACCTTATAACCTGGCCGGTAGGATTGACTTAGTCTGTGTAAGTTACCCCTGACTGTGAGGAAAGCTGATTCTCCCCTGATGAATGAGATGGGGTGGATGTGTTAGACTGATTCCTTCCCATTGTGATGGTATTGACTGGCAGGGGGCCTCCTTCGAAGAGGGATCGTCTCATCTATTGTGGGTCATGGCTTGATGTTGCTGAGGATCCATCTAATACTCTAGAGGATTCTATACTCTGGGGGGCATGGTGTGACCCGCTAGTGGTGCGGAGCAATAGTGGGGGTGAGAGGGGTTGAAAGTCAGGCATCCCGAACGTGTAACCCTCCATTTGTTAAGAAGTACTTAGATGAGAATAGAGAGAAAGAGGGGATAAGAGGAGCACGTTTTATGTTGTTTTGTAGTGAGTGTTGGTGCAAGTTTGTTTCGTATGATGTAATGGGGGAAAGCTTAGTGGACGGTGCATTCGAACCTTAGGTTTAATTTCGGACTAGACTCATAACAACCCTAAACTGAATGGGACACGGGCATCTGATCATTGATTGGATGTTCGTGTCCTAAAATAAAATCCCAGAAAGACCCAAATAAGTGACAGGAAAACAAAAGAGGTCCTATCACGATCGCCAGGCTATCGGATGTGAATTTCAACCCCCCTAAAAAAAAGAAAGGGCATTTGCATTTTGCGTGGGGAAATCTCTATTCATCTATACATGCTATTTAAATTTTACATCAAAAATGAGGATTCCAACTATCCTCAAAATCAATGGATCATGATCGCCAGCTACAGATACGGCCGTAACACCGTTCTTCGACGAAAGCCGAAGAAATGTAGGGAGAAAATAAGTGGGTGGGTTCTTCCTCTCGTCTAATGTGTTGCCGGCAACACACGACGGTTGTCCTGTCACATTAATTTGGGTCTCTTTGGGTCTTTTTAATATAGGGTCAAATTAGGGTCATGAGTTAAAGTCCAAATAAAGGTTAATCCTCACACAGCATAATCATAATAAATCCAAGTAAAATAAAGTAACTAAAATAAAGAAAATAAATGGGGGGGAGGTGCCAAATATTTAAGAAGAGGATTGGCCCCGTTCCCGGGTACCCCCTTTAGATCCCTTGGCAAAATAAGGTTTAAAGGCTGACTTTTCAAATCAAAATGATGATGCAAATGAGATTTTGACTTGTGATTTCAAATCAACAGGGGCTGGCGCCTGTAATTTTGTGTTGTGCCAGATGGGATTTAATTATTGGTCTTTGGGCCCGGGGATTGATTTAGGTTCTGGTCTTAATTAGTTTAAGTTATAAGGTGTTTAATTATTGATTTTTAGTTGAGTTGGTTGGGTAGGGTTGAAATGTAGGTTAGGCGCCCAAAGGGTGGTGCCTAAGTGAATCTGGCAGGATGGGCACCCAGGGGTGGCCCCCAGATAGATTGATAGGATAGGCGCCAAGGGATTGGTGCCTAGGTGGAATCTTTATGGTTTGGTCGGTTCCAAAGGGTTTTGGGTATTAAGTCCGAATCGATTAAGGTTTCAGTGTTTTAAGGTTAAAAGTGTTCTGTTATGTTGATTGTAATTGGTATGAGGTTTTAATTAATTAAGTTAACTTATGAATTTAGGGCTTTTATGAAAAAGAGTAGGCTGGGCGCCCAGGGTGTGGTGCCCAGGTGAATCTGGCAGGATGGGCACCCAGAGGGTGGCGCCTAGACGAATGTGTTTTATGGTTCGGTTAGGTTTTATGATTCTTTGGTCAACTCAAGCTTGAATTAATTTTAGATTTAGGATTTGATGGAAAGTGTTTATTCGTGTTCAGTTGGGGATGAATTAGGTTCCAATTAATTGGGTTTAATGGTTTCCTAAGGAATGGACAGGGTAGGTGGAGTTCACAGGCTGGGCGCCCAGAGGGTGGTGCCCAGGTGGATTGACAGACTAGGCGCCAAGGGGGTGGTGCCTAAGTGGATTGACAGGGTGGGCGCCCAAGGAGTGGTGCCCAGTGTTGGAATTTGAGATGACTTGGAAGTCTTTTGAAGAATTGATGAAAACTATGAATCAAAGAATGGAACTCATTATGACAGTCCCGTTTATGAGGACTCGAGTGAGATTGATGATGAAGTAGCTAAACCTGATGATTCTGAGAAATCAAAGGATGACTCAGAGGATGCTACACCTAGAAAGAAAAGCACTTGGGTAGAGCAACACCCTAAGGATCAAATCATTGGAGATCCTGAGGTCGGTGTTAAAACTAGACAAAGTGTAGTTAGCAATTACTCACTTGTGTCCACCATTGAACCCAAGACTGTGGCTGAAGCCAGTCTCAATGAAAGTTGGTTGAAAGCTATGCATGAGGAGTTGGAGCAAATTGAGAAGAACTCCACATGGGAACTAGTCTCTAGACCTACCGATAAGAATGTTATTGGTACTAAATGGGTCTTTCGGAATAAGCTGAATGAAGATGGTCAGGTCATACGAAACAAAGCAAGGTTGGTTTGTAAAGGCTATGCTCAAGTTGAAGGCATAGATTTTGAAGAGACCTTTGCACCGGTGGCTCGTCTGGAAGCCATTCTTTGTGAAGATAACTTCGTGACCCTTGTCACAGATCTGGCTCACACTAAGCAGGTTGTGTCTCAATCCAGACACATATAAGACTTCTTCCGATCTGATCTTGTTTGCCATAAGCTGAATAACACCTTTTCCGCAGATTTTGGCACCATCATTGTTGCCAAACTTCACTGAACCGCCTTCATAGTGCTGTAATTTGATGAATTTCTCTTTATCACCAGTCATATGGCTTGAACAACCACTATCAAGGACCCATGGTGCTGCCTTCTTTTGTGCATTGAATGCCATTTGCACAATGAGAGATTCTTTGGGACTTTCTGCACTTTGCTTTGCTCTCCAAGCCTTGACTAACTTGGGTTTCTTTTCAACCTGAAATTTGTTAGCAATATGCAACCTACAATCCCTAGCCAAGTGTCCATAATTATAGCACTTATGGCACTCAATTTTGTGGCTACTTAGGATTGAAAAAGGGTTCCTAGTCACAAGTGAGCTGTATTTTACATAGAATTTGCAATCGTCTCTTTTATGTCCAAACATATTACAATGAAAGCAATAACCATAGAATTTGTATCTTCTTTGTGGCTGGTTAGTCTTCATTACCTTTCTAACAGGAATGGACTCCTTTCTAGGTTGAGTGGGCTTCATAGAGTTAGAAGGTGCAGTGACTTGCTTCACAAACTCTTTCTTTTCAGGAGGTGCAATCTTAGAGGATTCACCTTTCTCAAATTCTAGACCAAATCTAAAGTGGTTAGGAGATGGGCTTGAAAGGGGGAGCAATGCATTCATTGAATATCCTATTCGCTCCTCGGTTTGGTCCCTTTGGACTTGTTGTCAAAGGGGGAGAGATGTTATGCTATGATAGCAAGGAGAGATGTTATGCTATGAAAGCTAGGGGGAGATTGTTGACAGTGCATGGTTGTTATTTCAGAATTTCAGAATTGGTTCCAAGTGAGTGTTGAAAAGAACTTGGAAGAGCTACAAGCTGGAGTTGAAAGAGTTGAAGAGTTGTTAGCATGTTGACAAAGTTGTTAAAGTTGACAACAATTCCAAAGGGGGAGATTGTTATAATTTGAAGAAGCTTTAAATGATTTGAATGGTAATCATGGTTTAAGGTTGTAATTGTTGTCAATCCATGTCAACATGATGAGAGGATGAAGCTCAACTACGCAATGGAAATCAGATGGAAATCAGATGGAAATCAGAATGGAAAAAGAGCTGAAAAGTGTACAGAAAACAGTTTTTCTGTAGCAGAGTGGCCGGTCGACCGGGCACTTGGCCGGTCGACCGGGCAAGAAGAAATCTGCAGAATACAGGTCTCAGTTAATTTGTAACAGATTTCTGCACAGTCTGTTTGGCCGGTCGACCGGGGCCTTCATGCGGTCGACCGGGCACGGGTTTCCTGATATACGCAGAATTAGTAAACTTCAGCTAAAAGTCAGGGAAAGTTTGTAGATCGGTTGGGACTCTTTCTAAACAAATTGTAGCCGAATTTGGAGACTTGCTAGGGTTATTAAAACCTATAAAAAGGCATGATTAATTCGTGATTGCAATAGAAGAACAGAGAAGAGTTTTATAGAGAAAATTGAGAGAGTTCTTGAGAGAAAGAAGAAGCTGCTGCTGTGTGCTGTTGTGGTGCTGTTGTGGTGACGTTTTCTACAGCAATTGTGGACGAGATTGTGCTCTTGAAGATGGTGATTCGTCCATGAGTTAAGTGTCTCTCTTTATGCTTTAGATTTCAATTTGTAAGGGATTGAGAGAGAGAGAATTGTAGAGGGGAAGGGCTGTAGACAGAGTTTATCTTCTATTCTGTTTTTACATCAAGTTGGTGCTTGGTGTTTGGGGTTTGGTGATCCTATCTGTGGGTGCAGATAAATTGTAAGAGGAGTAGGTGCTTCCTAGATAGTGGGTGCTATCTAAAACACAAGGGTTGGTGCTCTTTGTCGTTGGTGCGACTAAATATATTCAGACCTGTACCGGATCGGTGTTCGGACGGTTTTGATCCGTGGACGTAGCCTTTTGGTGAACCACGTTAAAACTGGTGTCATTGTGTGGTTTGACTTGTTTTGTTGTTGAATTGGACCTGTTTTTAGAAATCACTGATTCACCTCCCCCCCCCCTCTCAGTGATCGCGATATCCAACACCCAGGTGGCTGTCTTGAGGTTCGAGTTGATTCGATGTTCTTTAAATTAATTCGAGGGTAAATTATTTAGGGTCTCAGGTTTCTTAAGTCCTACAGTGTTTTAATGTGTTAGTTCAGGTTGGTCTAATTAGACATTTCAATTAGGAATTTCTTAGTAAAGGGATAGGATGGGCGCCAGGGGAGTGGTGCCCATATGGATTGGAAGGCTGGGCGCCAGGGGAGTGGTGCTCAGGTGGATTGGAAGGATAGGCGCCCAAGGAGTGGTGCCCAGGTGGATGTCTGTCTTGGTTTTGTATTGTGTGTTCGTTTTAGATTAATTCAGGTTTAGATTGATTAAGTTTTCAAATCTTTTAAGTTTTCAATGTTTTATTATGTGTTGATGCAAGTTTCGTTTCAATTGGGGTGTCTTAGTGACAAGAGAGGATGGGCGCCCAGGGGCTGGTGCCTAGGTGAATTGGCAAGCAGGGCACCCAGGGGGGGTGGCGCCCAGGTGGATATTTTTTAGGGTTTGTTGGTTTTGTATCTTTTTAGGTGGATTCGAGTTTAAGTTAATTAAGATTTCAGGTCTTTCAAGTTAAGAGTATTTTAGAGTGTTAATTAGGGTTGGTTAAAGTCTTAATTAATTAGATTAAACTTCAAGTGGGGCCTCTTAGGGAATGAATAGGCTGGGCGCCCAGGGAGTAGTGCCCAGGAAGACTTGTCAGCAGGGCACCCAGGGGGTGGCGCCCAGATGGATTTGGCAATAGGGCACCCAGGGAGTGGCGCCCAGATGGATTTGGCAACAGGGCACCCAGGGAGTGGCGCCCAGATGGATTTGTTTTAAGTCTTAGGTTTTTAATTAAGTTCTTGGTTATTTTTAATCCGAATTAATTAAGGTCTCAAGATCTTTTGGATTAAAGGTATTTATTGTATTAATTGGTGTGAGATTAGAGCCTTAATTAATTGTGTTTAATCCTTAATTAGGGACTTTTTAGTGAATAAGCAAGCTAGGCTCAAAGGAGGAGAAGCCTATCTTAATAATTTGGGTTCCCTAATCAATCTTAGTGATTCCTTAGTCCAATTTCAGTCCAAATTAATTAGATTATTAATTTTAGGGTTCTTAATGATTTGATGGTCCTTTAGTTAATTAATTATGATATTTTAGCTAACCCTAGGGTTTATCCTACTTAGGCACGAGATTTGATAACCTAGGCTATCTACCTACTATTTTTAGGTTTTCTTTGTATTTTTTTTTAATTTGTTTTTTTTTTTTTTTTGTTTCTCCTCTAATTTACTAGAGAGTAAGGAAAGAGAAGAAGTAGTTTTATGTTTTATGATTTTTTTGGGTTTTTATGACTTTATGATTCAAATGATATGGTAGTGTGTGATAGAAATGATAATTTGAAATTCAGAACATATCAAGCAAACAAACACATCATTGTTATACAATTTCTAAGAACTAAATGTGGAAGATCGAAAATTGTGTGTGGAAGTGGAAAAGTCCACTTGGGCGCCACACCTGTGGTGCCTACCCTGTTCAGTCAGGGTTTTCAAAGAATCGCAATGAATGCCCAACAGTCTTAAGATTTTCAACACAATTTCCGATATTCAGTAACTGATGCGGGTGTCCTAATGCGAACTACTAATGATGCAACTAACAAATCTACGAGAAAACGATGTAAAAAGTAGAGATCTAAAATCCAAGCCCTGTCTCGGAAGGGTAGGCACCCATAGGGTGGCGCCTAGCCAAACCAGAGATGGTAGCCGCCCAGTGGGTGGCGCCCAGCCTCCTGAGATAGGCCTTTCGCGATCTCCTCGATCTAAATGATGATGATGATGCTATAAATGCGACATCTAACCTAGTTAAGCACTTAGAACTACGAAATCAATGCAGATCTACACCACTGGTATGAATCTAAACATGTTATTAATATGATGAGATGCTGATACCATTTTTATCAAGAACTAATATAGATCTATGATGTATGAATGATCCTAAGCATGTTTCTAAACAAAGATGACGATAAAATGCAATAAAATAATATAAAGATCTAGGAATACCGGTTTGAATCACACTTTTCAAGTTCCTAGAACGAAGCCTACGCGAAGAACCATAGCCCTAGTTGAAGATATGGAAGTCTCCTCCTCTATTTCCCCTTCTTCTTCTCTAGATCTGAAGCTTTCTCTCTAATGGTGGCTACCTTTCTCCTTTTGCTTATTCTCTATAATTTTTCTCTCTTTTTAGGGTAGCTCCCTTGTAAATGAGGTTAAGAGATCCTTAAATGGAGGTTTGGGATGAGTTTAGGAGGGCTAGGGCTTCATTAGTTTTTTTTTCTAGAAGGTTTCACGCATCCCAAGGCGGCTTAAGTGTTTTGGGATAAATTAGGGTTTGGAAAAGAGGCCGGGCGCCCATGAGGTGGTGCCCAGGTGACTGCATAGGGTGGGCGCCACAGGGCTGGTGCCTATGTGGACTGGTTCATGGTAAGCACCCATGGGGTGGAGCCTACGTGGTTCGGATCATTCTCAAAGTTTGGTCCCATCTGAAGTCGGGATAGAATGGATAGATGTTCAACTGAGGGGACCTACACTAGCACTTAATTGACTGGGCGCAACAAGGGTGGTGCCCAGGTGGACTGGACATGGTAGGCACCCACCACAGGGTGCCTATGTGGACTGGAGAGTATGGGCGCCACAAGGGTGGTGCCTAGATGGAAAGTTGTGTGGGTCTTTGTTTGGAGTGGTTGCAGGCTGCCCTAAGTTAAATTTATGGAATAAGAGGGTAGGCGCCACCACACATGTGGTGCCTAGGTGGGCTGAAGAGTATGGGCGCCACAAGGGTGGTGCCTAGATGGAATGAAGTATGTGGGCGCCACACATGGGGTGAAAGTTCGGTCCCTACGTTGAGTGGTTCCGGTCTGTTTTAGGCCAAACTAGTAATTTTGGAGGGTGGGTGCCACACATGGGGTGCCTAGGTGGTCACGGCTAATGTGGGCACCCAGCTTGGGGCGTGTAGATACAATGGAGAGTGTGGGCGCCACTTGGGTGGTGCCTAGATGGATTTCCGTTTCTCTTTCTAAGGCAAACTTCGAAAACTCATAACTTTTGATCCGCTTATCGGATTTGGACGTTCTACATACCGTCAGAAAGCTCTCAAAGGGAAGAATCCAATGGTCCAACTGTCCTAATGATTATGGGCTGAGAAAAGATGGGGACCTCTGGATCAATGGATCTGGCTTCCTAACTTAGGGTAATCGGATGGCATTTAGGCAAGCTAAGTGTAATCTTTGTAAGAACTGGCCTAAGCATGTCTTAAGTGGTCCAAAAGAGGTTTGAATAGTGTTGTGGTCCGCTCCTTGTGTGAAAGGTGAGTTGGACTCGAGATCTCAATGCGATTCGGCTTTCTTCTCAAGAATTTCTAGAAGTCGTTGAACTAAGTCTAAAACTATCAAAAAGCATCTTCATTTTCATTAATTAATCTGAATTATGTCATTAATCATTCAATTATAGGTGAAATGGGGGCATCGCTATATATGATAGGTGTTTAAGGCTATCATAGGGGCCAAATGAGGTGTCTACAGAGCCGTCGACGAAGACTCTCCATGCCGAGTCAGGGACTTGGTTCTAAGAAGGTTCGCTGACCTCGGTGGCTTCATTCTCATGCCCTATGCCCCCCAGTGCGGTGCCGGGCTGGGTCGAAGCCGAGCTCGGAGAGACGAACTCAACAATGAAGTCTGCCAGAATTTGGGCTTTGATCGCAGTCCTGGGACGGTACTGAATGTCATACTGCCCCAATTCGACCGCCCATTTTAAGATTCTTCCTGAAAAATCAGTTTTTTTGAAGATAGATCGGAGTGGATGCTCCGTAATGACCACAATGGTGTGGGATTAGAAATAATGAGAGAGCTTGAGGGAGGCACTGACGCGTGCCAGCGCGAGCTTCTCGGGCAAAAGATATCTTGTCTCGGCATCAAGGAGGATTTTGCTCATGCAATAGATTGGCTTTTGTGTTTCGCCATCCTCTCTGATGAGGACAGAGCTCACCGCGTGATCCGAGACTGCCAGATACAAATATAATGTCTCCCCCTGAGTTGGGGTGGAGAGTAGAGGTGGTGAAGAAAGATAAGTTTTGAGTGCTTCCAATGCTTGGTCGCACTCAGGAGTCCACTGAAATTTTAAATTTTTTCTTAAGAGCTGAAAGAAAGGCCGGCACTTATCTGATGATCTGCTGATGAAGTGGTTGAGTGCAGCGGCCATGCCAGTCAGTTTTTAGACTTCCTTGGTGGTAGTCGGGCTCTGGATTCCCAAGATCGCTGTAATCTGGTCTGGGTTGGCTTCTATTCCCCTCCGGGTCACTAGGCTTCCAAGGAATTTCCCAGAAGCGACGCCGAAGGCGCATTTAGATGCGTTCAGCTTGAGCTTGAACTCTCTAAGGATGCTGAAGACTTGAGCCAGGTCTGCCAGGTGATCGTGAGACTGCTTGGATTTGACGACCATGTCCTCTATGTAAACTTCGACAGTCTTGCCGAGCTGAGCCTGGAACATCTTGGTGACGAGGCGCTGGTATGTTGCCCCCGCGTTCTTCAGTCCAAAGGGCATCACCTTATAACAATAAGTGCCGCGGGGGTTTATGAATGAAGTATTCTCCTCATCCGGCTCAAACATCGGGATCTGATGGTAGCCTCGGTAGGCATCGAGGGAGCTCATCTTGTCATGGCCAGCAATGGCGTCGATCATTTGATCAATCTTCGGGAGTGGGAAGCTGTCCTTTAGGCAAGTCTTGTTGAGGTCGGTGAAGTCGACGCACACCCTCCACTTGCCAGTTTTCTTCTTGACCACCACTGTATTGGCCGGCCAGACCGGGTACTGGACCTCTCTGATTGCGCCTGCCTCCAGCAACCTGTCGACCTCCTCGATCACAGCATCTGTCTGCTGCAACCCTGTTCTCTGGGCCTTCTACAGCACTGGCTTATGGCTGGGATCTACATTCAGCTTGTGGCACATAACCTCTGGGCTAATCCCAGGCATTTCGCTCGGAGTCCAGGCGAAGACGTCTCTGTTCTGCATCAGGAATCTCGAGAGCTCGGCTCTCTCAGGGTCAGGAAGCCGGCTACCGATCAGGAAGAACCTGTCTGGGTCGAGTGGATCGATCCTGACTTCGGCTAGGTCTTCAATACTCTTCTTCTCTGGATCTCGGCCAATCTCGTCCAGCTCCGTCTCAAGTTCTGCCACATGTACTTGCTCCGGTTCCTTCTCCCCAGGGACTACGGCCATCATACACTGCTTGGCCAGCTGCTGATCCCTGTCCACAGTAACCACCTCTATTCTGCCCTCTTTGTCCTCAAGCACGAACTTCAGCTTCTAGTGGATAGTGGAGGGAACTGCTTCCATCCTGTGGAGCCACGTCCTACCCATGATAGCATTGTAGGGGGAAGGGGCGTCCATTACTAGAAAGTCGGCCATCATGGAGGCTCCGCCCACCCTGGTCTCCAGAGTGATTCTTCCCTTGGGGTAGACTGGATTGGCGCTGAACCCTATCAGGGGCGTACGGGCCTCCTTTAAATCAGCTTCTGAGAGTCCCATCTTCTTGAAGCATCCGTAGTAGAGGACCTCGGATGAACTGCCGAAGTCGACGAAGATCCTCTTCACTGTGAAGTCTCGCAGCTTCATCATCAGGAGCAGGGGATTGTTATGTGGGAACTGCACTCCCTCAAGGTCCTTATCTGAAAACGAGATAGCCGGGCGATCGCGCCGCGCTTTCTTATATGCTAGTCCGAGCTCGGCTCCCATCACCTCTTTCCCATGAGAGGTTTGCATGGCCTCGGCACGGGCCTGGGCGTTGCCTTTAGCTGAGGGGGAAGGAACTGAAGGCGCCAAGTGGATGACATTGATGATCTTCTTAGATTCGTCGCTGTCTAGGTCCTTGTCGGCGCTCTGATGAGTTCGGCCGTTGCCAGCATCTCCCGTCTTGATGTACTCCTCCAGGTGGCCTTCCTTGGCAAGCTTCTCCAGGTGAGACTTTAGGATTCTGCATTCTCGGTTTTATGCCCATTCTGTTTGTGGTAGGCGCAGAACCTGTCTTTGTCACGGGTGGAGGGGTCGCCTTGCATGGGCTGAGGCCAGCTGAAGAATGGCCTGTGCTTGATCTTGTGCATGATCTGATGGATCGGCTCCCTGAAGAAGGTACTCACAGCTTAATAGGGATTGGAGGGAGGCCTGGGCTTCCTGCTGCCCCCAGATTTGGACGCTGGGCCCTTTGCTGAGGTCAAAACCTAAGCTTGGTGCGGCTCTTCTTTCCGAAACGGCTTCTTGTCCTTCCTAGGGGGCTGGTTGCCCCTATCCTTTTGTCCCGCGCCGTGGTTTTCCCGGGCCCGGATATCATCTTCCTCCCGGGCGACATAGCGCTTTATCCTGGACATCAAGGCTGGCACAGAGGTTACGAGATCTCCAGCCAGGTCTTTCCTAAGCTCGTTTCCCGGTAACAGAGCGTTCTCGAAGGCGAAGACTGCGACCTCATCCCTGGTAACCTCAATCTGGCTGTAAGTCGCCCAGAATCGTCTGGCGAACTGGGTGATGGTCTCGCCCTGCTTCATCTTCAGGGCCAATATATCAGCATCAGTCTTGGGGACGACGTTGTAGGCCTGAAACTTCTTCAAGAAGGAGAGTTGGAGCTGTCTCCAACTCGAAACAGACTTCTCCGAGAGGGCGTAGAACCACTTCAAGGAGAGGTCACCCAGACTGGAGGAGAAGACTTTGTAGTTGAGGTGGCCCTCGTTTCCCCAGATGGACATCCTTTGAGAGAAATGCCAGAGGTGAGCGGCTGGATCTGAGACTCCGTCGTAAGGGACGAACCACGGGACAGAGAACTTCTTTGGCAGAGGAGTCTCCTCGATATCCCGCATAAAGGGAGAGACCCCCAGGTCGGTGGGGCCGCAAATATCTTGCTGGTCTCGCATCTCCAAGTTATGCTGAAGCACTAGTTTAATACGCTTGTCGAGCCGCTCCTGCTCGTCATCCTTCTCTGGTGACAGTGCTCTTGACTTCCGCTTCGAGTGGCCTTGACTGTGAAGGCTATGAGCTCGTCTGTCTCGGCCACGATGACTCCGGCTATTGCTCGAGCCTTCGTCGTGGGCCCGACTGCGCTTTTCGTCCAGATAGGCTCTCAAATCCTCAGGGAAGGACTGGACTGCCTTGCTCTGGACGACTCTTTTCTCGCCTTGGCGCTCGGAGGGCTGCCTTAACGAGGTGGCCCCCGCTGCTCTAAGTTGCTGGCGGAGCTGACAGATTAACTTCTCCTGCTCCTGGATGAGAGCGTTTTGAGCTGCGATATCCCCACCATCAGCGATGTGTCGTGGACATTGTGGCCTGTTGACTGCTACGGCCTTGTGCTTTTGGGGACACTCCTGTCGTCGTTCGTCCCGTCAAGGAGGCGTGACTTCCTCGCCCGGGGATGACTCTGAAACTTGTTCTGGGAATGGAACTGGGATGAAGATGCGCGAGTCTGGGCACTCCTCGCCTGCAGACATGCCATGCCCCGCTCCGGATCGCCTTTGAGGAGGGGCGTCCGTCGACGGGCCCGGTAGCTGGATCATTGGTCTTGAAGATTCTCCGTCTTTCTTGGCTTTTGGAGGCATGGTGTTTGGGAAGATTGGGATAATACTTCCCCACAGACGGCGCCAATTGTAAGTGCAAAAACGATGACTCACAAAATTAGGGGTGCCTGATAGGACTTATCCAAATGAAAGAAGAAGATCAGCTGCCTCAAAGCCTGAAAAGGGAAGAGCGAACGGTCAGAGGAACCTGGCCTGAGTGGCGCAAGGCTCTCCGATGCCTAAGTTAGTGTATGAACTTGAACAAAGGAAGGAGAGGAAGAAGAGAGGCAGAGTGACAGTTCTCGAGTGTGAATATTGTGTACCTTTGTTGTGGAATGTTGGTCTATTTATAGAGGATTTTACCTGATATTTTGGAGTGGGCCCCTTGATTTGACAGGGAAGCTCTCATTAGCCCACAAAGTAATAAATGCGGGTCCATCACAGCCCACAAAGCATTTATTGCCAGTCCGATCAGCCCACGTCGCATTAAATGCATGTCATGTTGGGCCTGATCGTGTTGGATGGCTTTGGCGGTAGAGGTCCCATCGAATCCATCATCGGGCTTTGCCCAGATTTGGCTACAGCCGCTGGATGCCGCCTTGTCAGAGATCTGGCGAAGATTGTGGACGACTGGGATGTTAGTTTTATGGACTCAATCCAGTAGATGATATAATAAATTGATTAAATTCTTTATTTATTCATATATTCATGCTTTCCTTTCATGAGATGAATGGTGATTTATTATATACTTGCACATAACCAATACGAATGACATGATGGTTCATGAGATGAACCGGGGTCCACAAGTATATTAGATGTAACACATGTGTATGGATGAGATCCACATACGGGAGACATGTGTGACAAATCTTATACTTAAATATCTTCACAACCAGTGATGAGACTGGACATCTCATACTGACAAGGTTGCAGCACTTTGATCACTATGAGATAGTGTGATTTGTCTCGATCATCAGAATGGAAGATTCTGGATCATAGTGTTGGTACATTGGATGTATTGAAGGACCATGAGAAGCACCTTATAAACACTGTCTTTATTTTA
This sequence comes from Litsea cubeba, assembly GCA_012931725.1. Classification (NCBI taxonomy): domain Eukaryota; kingdom Viridiplantae; phylum Streptophyta; class Magnoliopsida; order Laurales; family Lauraceae; genus Litsea; species Litsea cubeba. Next base: position 28,565,771 of record CM022951.1, on the reverse strand, counting down.
AGGTCTGCTCTCATAATTCCCTAGCAATAGGCTCTCAATCCTGAGACATTAATGAACTCAAGTTTCTATCTATTCATTTGCTTTGATTCACCAATGAGTGAGGCCAACTGTAGGTCAACACCTCGGTGATTTGGGTACATGGTAGTAAGAGCTGTGGGAACATTCAATAGTCAAGAAGGAATCTATCTCTAATATCCCCTTCTGCCAATTAATGGATTTATCATTGGTAAGTGCGCACCCATTCCGATTAAGAGTTAATTGGAAAGGTACCTATTGATCATTATAATTAATTGGGGCTCAAGGATAATAAGATATGGATCTATTTTGGAAGACAGGTCCAATTGATCCATGGATATTGATAGAGGGGTCTACTTGTGGTAATGTGGAAGTTTAGGTTCTTCTATGTAATATTCCTAAGACTGGAGTTCAATTGTATTTATATAGTGGAGTTATTTGCGATTAACTGTGGGCCCGGATTACACATGAGATGTGGGGTCGCGTGTCCCAGTTGGAGCCAGCTTTCTAAGGAATCCCTAGTGGTCCCCACGCTAGCCCAATTATTAGAAAGTATCTAATTCTAGTTGAACTCTAAAAGGAAAGTTACTATTTCTAGTAGAAGTGAGACTTCTAATAGTGGTAATAGTAGACTTACTAATTTTAGTAGAAGTGAGACTTCTATTTTAATTAGAAAGGAATTAGAAAGATACTAATCATATTTGAAGTGAGACTTCTAATTATGATATGATAAGTTACTAATTAATGGAAGTAAGACTTCTATTGTAATTAGTAAAGAAGAGACAACTTGCAAAAGTTATAAATAAGAGGAGAGGATGCCTTGGACGTCCATGCTTGCTCCTTCCATTGGGATTCACGCCCAAGGCTCTCTAAGTGCAAGTGTTGCACGAGCTCTTCTCCTCTTTCCTCTTCTAGTTCTCTTTCTAGTTCCTCCCTAGAGTTCCTAGTAGTTTTCTCTTGGAGATCCCACCATCTTCTTGAGAAAAGGAGAATCTGATACGGGTCATAGCGTGGAAGATCAAGAGGTCTTGGAGATCCTTATTTGATTAGTGAAAGCGTTTCATCATCAAAGAAAGACGCAACTCCTCCATTAGAGCACAACCGAGCTCCAAAGGTATAATCCACTTCCTTGCATGTTGTAGATTATTATGGATGCTTGTTAGTTGCTGTTTCTATATTCTAGATAGATTGTATTTACTGATCATGATGACTGAGATTGAGGACATAGATCTTGGATTGGGTTTTGTAGCCTTATGGATAGTTGATCCCTGCGTCAAGTGGGTCAAAAGTTTTTGAAACCTATCCTAGAGGCCCACCCTATTTCCAACAATTGGTATCAGAGCCTTACCTCATCTCTTATCATGTTAGATCAGTAAGCTTGATCTAATCTTTACATGAGATGCGAAGAGGATAGATCAAGGGCTATGTACGGATCAGTTTTGATGGTTTTGCTTGGACAATTAGTAAATCCATGTTTGGATAGTCACATAAGGGTTTAACAATGATGGAATGATGGTAGGAAGCCATTGGAAATCTTCAGAAGAGTTTTGGAGATGGTTGGACACGAAATACAAAAAACCCAACTTGCAGATTTCCGTCAGGCAGGTCGACCGAGCCCTCTGGCCGGTCGACCGAAGACACTGAGGCCGGTCGACCGAGCCCTCTGGCAGGTCGACCGAACAGACTGACATATGAGATCTCAATTTTTGTTTTTGTTTCGGGGGCGCTGCCCCCGAGCCCCCGCCGGGGGCGCTGCCCCCTGGGCCCCCGCGAGCTGACCGGGCAGCTCGAACCCCGCCGGGGGACACCCCCGGACCCCCTCTGCGTAGGGGGCATGAATCATAGTAGTGGCAATATTTGGCATCCTGTCTTTCCATTATTGTTTGGTAACCTGCCTTTGTGAGTTGCTTTGCTAGTATGAGATACTAACATGCAGGTTATCATGTTCTCTCCATATGGCCCACAAGTCTTTTTACTTTCTTTGTTGAATGTTTATTTTGGCAAGTTGTAAAGGGCATCATGGTTTCCTTGGTTTCCCGGTTCAAGGCAAGGCATGGTGAAATTCCCTATGTGCCTTTTTATTTCCATTAATAGATTATCATGTAAGTCTCATCGTAGAGACATAGGAATTTATGTAATTTTCTTAATTTGTAAATTCTGGCGATGTCCGAGACTAAGAAGGAAAGTGAAGTTGGACTCTTAATCAAAGAGTTTGAAGATTACCAAAGGTGTTTTGGAGTTTCCCAAAGAGTTTGAGGAATTCCAAATTTTTGGAAAGTCTAGAAGTCCAAGAAGTCTATTCCGCTTGGGCCATGTGGAGGAGAGGACTAGTTTCTAATTTTAGCGTTTTCTATTTATAGTTGAATGCTTTATTTAGAATGTTTCCAAATCTGATCCAAACATAGCAAGTTACTAATATTGGTCAAATCAAATTAATTTTTGGAAAGAGTTCTAATTAGTGTTGATGTCCCATGAGATGGACACATTGGTAACACTAATTTAAGAAACTGGACTTTCCTTAAAATAACTTGACTTGGAACCAATCTTAAATCACATCATGAGATGATTTGATGATTCATATATTTATATATGTGGGCCCTAATACCTTAAAAGGAAATCCTCAATTTTAAAATATTAAGTGGGAGCGGGGCATTTAATCCCCATGGTTTTCCACCATAGGTCCATTGTAAGGAAAGTATTAGCCTCGCGCCACCAAGAGAGTGGCCGTTCCCCACGGAGGGCTTTTATTTATCTGGTTACTAGATATGGATCTCCTATGGATAGTATTCATGAGACGTGGTGGGGGTTCACTCCCCAAGGAGGAGCTGCCCTTCGCGGTTGTCATGCAATATTAGTTGGTGGGTCACACTTAACTAAAATAATGATGTAGTATCCCCAAGGATTTGCCTCATGTATTTTAGAAACCAAAGATAATCGGGAGTCATACATTATTTGGTATGAGATACCTAGATGATAGTGAATGATTGGGGATCAAGGATAATTAGTCTTAATCTTAATTTTGACGATTTTGATCCGCACCAATCTATGGGGCATTTGCACTCCCCAAGGAGGCATGCCCTAGGGGATTGGGATTCCGATGTATTCTAAATTCAGTGCTTATGAGGATTCCCATATGAATTTGGTAGAATACTAAACCCTAATGTCATTTATATTCTTTCATTGAATGTATGGTTATGTGCTTTAGTTTATACAGCATGAATTCGAATACTTTCAATCCACTTGCGACCATCCTCAACCAGAACAAGTTGATGGGATCCAACTATGTAGACTGGAAAAGGAACCTGGATATTATCTTGACATCTTCAAGTTGCAAATATGTCCTTCTAATACCCCCCCTTCCTGAGCCTGAGCCTGATGCACCACAGATTGTGAAAAACTTTTACACCAAGTGGACCAAAAACAATGAGATAGCCAGATGTTTTATTCAGGCATCCATGTCTACTGTTTTGCAAGAACAACATCAATCCTATAAGTCAGCATACGATATTATATCGAACTTAGAGGAGATGTTTGCAGACCAGGTTAGGCCTGCTAGGCAGGCAGCTCTAAAAGTGCTGATGGAGACAAAGATGGCCGAGGGAACCCCAGTACAAAAACATTTGTTACAAATGAAGTTGGCATTGAATGAGTTAGATGTACTGGGGACTACGTTTGATACAGAAACGCAGATCGACATGATCATTCAATCACTACCAGACTCATTCAAACATTTCAAGATCAATTATAGTAAATTGGAAATGACCATAGCTGAGCTGTCTCGCCAGCTGGTAGTGTTTGAGGAAATCATGAAGAAAAGACCAACTGCCCTCATGACAGAAAAGTCATTTGCTAAGTCTAAGCCGAAAGGCAAAGACCGGGATAGCAAGAAGAAATCAGTCATCAAAGGTTCTAAGGTGAAGTATGGTTCCACTAGTGGTGTGGCCAAGGTCAAGGGTACAGGAGCAAAAGGAAAGTGTTTCCACTGTGGTATGACAGGACATTGGAGACGGAATTGTCCAAGATTTCTGTCAAAGGAAAAGACCTCAGGTATGATTGAGTCATTTGTTTCTGAAGTTAGTTTTACAACTAGTACTTCAGAATCTTGGTTTGTAGACTTCGGTGCAACTAATTACATCAGTAATATGTTGTAGGAGTTACAGGTAATCAGGAGGATTAATGACGGAGAAATCAGTATTAACCTGGGATCGGAAGTCAGGGCAGAAGCAGTGTCAGTAGGAGTAGTAACTTAGTTGCTTTCAAATATTAAGTTGATTTTTGTCAGATACATTATATGTACCGTTTTAAGACGGAATTTTAATTTCTAGTATGATGAATAAGAGTTATTCTGTTACTTTTGGTAATTAAATTGTCTTAAAGAGGAGCGGTACTCTTATATATTCTGACAAGGTAATCAATGGCTTTTATTTGTTAACTCCCACAATGTATGAGATACATGACGCTGATATTAATAATAGACCATCATTAAAGAGGTAGTCACCTTCATCTAATCCAACAAACTTTGGCACCTAAGAGGCTAGGTCATATAAACCTAAAGAGGATTGACAGGCTAGTGAAAGATGGTATCTTGCCTTCATTGGTGGTAGAATCAATGCCTGTCTGCAAATCCTGTCTGGAAGGCAAAATGACCAAAAGACCCTTATTCATCTAAGGGCAGTCGGGCCAAAGATTTATTGGAGTTAGTGTTTACTGATGTGTATGGACTCATAATATTAGAGTGAGAGATTGATACGAGTATTTTATCACTTTCATCGATGATTACTTGAGATATGAATACATATACCTTATACACCGCAAGTCCGAGATTTTTGAATAGTTCAAAGAGTTTTCGAGCGGAAGCGGAAAAGCAATTAGGTAAAAGTATAAATACTCTTCGATAAGATCGATAAGGCGAATATCTCTCCACTAATTTTATGGGATACTTATCAGATTTTGGGATTTGATCCCAGTAGTCTGCTCGTGGTTTGCCTCAACAAAACGGAGTAGAAGAAAGAAGGAACAAGACTCTTTTAAATATGATCAAGTCTATGATTGAGTTTCTAGGATTACCTATATTTTGGGATATGGAAACTGAAATATATATACTAAACCTCATTCCATCTAAGTCTATACTTGAGACTCCCAGGGAGTTATGGACAGGGCGAAAGCCTAGTCTACAACGTTTTCAGGGTTGTCTGGCACACGTGCTGAAGGATAAGACGGATTAGTTGGAATCGAAGTCGGAAGTATATATGTTTATATTCTATCCCAAAAGGAACTAAAGGTTGGTTGCTCTATAATCCCAGAAAGCAAAAGTGCTTCATAGCACCAATGCGGTTTTCTGGAGGGAGATTATAAGATTAACTGGAAATCTTTAGAAATGGTTATCTTGGAAGAAATTCAAGAAAGAACAATTCCAAATCCAAGAATAACCAAACTTTAAGAAAATCCGCCCATACTTGACCCAGTAGTTACACCAGTGCCTTGTCGTAGTGGGAGTATTGTCAGGACCCTTGACAAGTTCTCGGTTTTGGGAAAGTCTTACAAGGCAATCCCGGTGTAACCGGAACAAAATCCCTATAACTATGATAAAGCAGTTAATGACATAGTTTTGGGACGTTGGTTAGATGCTATGAAAGCTGAGGTGGAGTCTTTGTACTCTAATCAGGTCTGGATACTTGTGGGCTTGCCTGCCAATAGCAAACCTATTGGGTGCAAGTGAGTCTACAAAAGGAAATGAGAGCCAGATGGAAGAGTTCCATCCGGATACTCTTATCCATTGCGGTTCATTGGCAAATGGATATCAAGACAGCGTCTCACGACGGGAATCTTGAGGAAAACATCTATATGATGTAACCAGATGGTTCTATAGCTAATAACCAAGTGCGAAGAGTTTGCAGGCTGCATAAGTCCATTTATGGATTCATGCAGATATCCCGAAACAGGAACATCCGTATTGACTAAGGAAATCAAGTCACTTGATTTTTATCAGAATCCGGATAAGTCATGTGTAAATGAAAAGTCAAGAACGCTGGGTAGTTTTTCTGGTATTATATGTCGACGACATCCTTCTCCTATGGAGTGATATAGAGATATCGTCAATAGTAAAAGTTTTGGTTGGCTAAGACTTTTGATAATAAAGGACTTTGGAAAAAGGCAGGTGCATCCTAGGAATCAATTTCCATTGAGACTGGAAAAATAGGATGATAGGCTTATCCCAATAATGTGTACATAGATAAGGTTCTGATACGGTAAGCTATGCTTTGTACTAGACCGGATATCTATCACGTAATAGGCCTAGTCAGCTAATACCAGTCTAGCACAGGTCTTTATCATTGACTGTTGTAAGATGTGTTCTCGAATACTTGAGAAGAACTAGAGATCACATGTTGAGTTACAGCAGTGATGAGTTAATTCCAGTCGGTTACATAGATACTGACTTCTAGTCAGATCAGGATTCCAGGAAATCAACTTCTGGGTATGTGCTTATGTTGTAGCAGCTTGAGAAGTAGCTAAGGTAGCATATTGACTCAAAAGATTCCTTATGGAATTTGAAGTGGTATTTTTGGCAGGACAGCCGATCACAGTTTACTGTGATAACAGTATGGCAGTCATTAAGTCCAAATAACCCAAGAGCCAAAAGGTATGTACAGAGGAAGTTGTACATGGTCAGATAGATTGTGCAAAGAGGTGATGTACGATCACCAAGATAGCCTCTGCAGACAATCTAGTAGATCCATTTACTGAGCCTTTGACTACCAAAGTTTTTGAGCTATTAGTAGACGGGATGTGCATGAGATGCAACTCTAACTGGCATTGAGCCCAAGTGGGAGATTGTTAGTTTTATGGACTCAATCCAGTAGATGATATAATAAATTGATTAAATTCTTTATTTATTCATATATTCATGCTTTCCTTTCATGAGATGAATGGTGATTTATTATATACTTGCACATAACCAATACGAATGACATGATGGTTCATGAGATGAACCGGGGTCCACAAGTATATTAGATGTAACACATGTGTATGGATGAGATCCACATACGGGAGACATGTGTGACAAATCTTATACTTAAATATCTTCACAACCAGTGATGAGACTGGACATCTCATACTGACAAGGTTGCAGCACTTTGATCACTATGAGATAGTGTGATTTGTCTCGATCATCAGAATGGAAGATTCTGGATCATAGTGTTGGTACATTGGATGTATTGAAGGACCATGAGAAGCACCTTATAAACACTGTCTTTATTTTAAGGTCTGCTCTCATAATTCCCTAGCAATAGGCTCTCAATCCTGAGACATTAATGAACTCAAGTTTCTATCTATTCATTTGCTTTGAGTCACCAATGAGTGAGGCCAACTGTAGGTCAACACCTCGGTGATTTGGGTACATGGTAGTAAGAGCTGTGGGAACATTCAATAGTCAAGAAGGAATCTATCTCTAATATCCCCTTCTGCCAATTAATGGATTTATCATTGGTAAGTGCGCACCCATTCCGATTAAGAGTTAATTGGAAAGGTACCTATTGATCATTATAATTAATTGGGGCTCAAGGATAATAAGATATGGATCTATTTTGGAAGACAGGTCCAATTGATCCATGGATATTGATAGAGGGGTCTACTTGTGGTAATGTGGAAGTTTAGGGTCTTCTATGTAATATTCCTAAGACTGGAGTTCAATTGCATTTATATAGTGGAGTTATTTGCAATTAACTGTGGGCCCGGATTACACATGAGATGTGGGGTCGCGTGTCCCAGTTGGAGCCAGCTTTCTAAGGAATCCCTAGTGGTCCCCACGCTAGCCCAATTATTAGAAAGTATCTAATTCTAGTTGAACTCTAAAAGGAAAGTTACTATTTCTAGTAGAAGTGAGACTTCTAATAGTGGTAATAGTAGACTTACTAATTTTAGTAGAAGTGAGACTTCTATTTTAATTAGAAAGGAATTAGAAAGATACTAATCATATTTGAAGTGAGACTTCTAATTATGATATGGTAAGTTACTAATTAATGGAAGTAAGACTTCTATTGTAATTAGTAAAGAAGAGACAACTTGCAAAAGTTATAAATAAGAGGAGAGGATGCCTTGGACGTCCATGCTTGCTCCTTCCATTGGGATTCACGCCCAAGGCTCTCTAAGTGCAAGTGTTGCACGAGCTCTTCTCCTCTTTCCTCTTCTAGTTCTCTTTCTAGTTCCTCCCTAGAGTTCCTAGTAGTTTTCTCTTGGAGATCCCACCATCTTCTTGAGAAAAGGAGAATCTGATACGGGTCATAGCGTGGAAGATCAAGAGGTCTTGGAGATCCTTATTTGATTAGTGAAAGCGTTTCATCATCAAAGAAAGACGCAACTCCTCCATTAGAGCACAACCGAGCTCCAAAGGTATAATCCACTTCCTTGCATGTTGTAGATTATTATGGATGCTTGTTAGTTGCTGTTTCTATATTCTAGATAGATTGTATTTACTGATCATGATGACTGAGATTGAGGACATAGATCTTGGATTGGGTTTTGTAGCCTTATGGATAGTTGATCCCTGCGTCAAGTGGGTCAAAAGTTTTTGAAACCTATCCTAGAGGCCCACCCTATTTCCAACAATTGGGATAGCTCATCTGTCTCCCTGGCTCGCGCCTCTGCTCCGCCACATGTCTGGTGACGTGGCTGGCGTGGGGCCGAGATCAGGGTTTTCTCTTCATTTTGGCTTCCGTCCCGGCCCCTTCCGCCGAGGTCAGGCGCACAGCCGAAGTCGACCTTAGTAGCCGGGTTCGGCTATGGCAGCCGAAGTCGGCCTGGTTTCGGCTGAGGCCTTCATCCCGGCGCCGAGGTGAGTCTGGATGACACGTGGACGTGCTAATTGACGTCTAATCAGCCGAGATTAGCATAATCCTGGTGTCTTGAAAATCTCCCCACACAGTTCCAATTGGAGTTTTTGGTGCATCCTCTTTCTTCCCTTGGGAGCAATTAAATTGATGGTCATTAGGTATTTAGGTTAGCATTAGGATGGTCAAAATCAATTGGAGTTGATTTCAATTTGAAGTCAGTTGGCTTCATATGTACTTAAACGTCTACAAAAGTGCCAATGTGATGATCAGTTCGATTGATCTATTTTGTAATTTTTGTCTTCAATGACATAGGCCTGTTTGTTTGCGTTATAATACCTAGGAATTCAATACATATGATTCCTGCCATGTGTAGTTAAAAATAGGGATGGCAATCAGGTTCAAGTTTAGGTAGATCTGAACCTGATCCGATTGGTATTTTTATTGTACCATACATGCCCCGACCCAGCATGACCTTTAGAAATATATTTATGCTCATTGCCACTACACTATTGAGCTCTTAGATGAAATGACACCCAAAAACCCAAACCTGTCCTGACCCCGACTCGAGTTAATGCATGGAAAACCATACCCACTTACTCGAACCCTACCAACATGCTACCAAACCCGCCCCTAATAGGAGCGAGTCATAGCGGGTCTCCATTTAAATCCGACCCATTATCATCCCTAGTTAAGATGAAGATTAAGAGTGAATTCTCATAAAGAAATATTAAGTAACATTTCCTCTTAGAGAAATAGAATCAAAAGAAGATGAAAAATGAATATTCAAGCCATCACCCTAGTATTCTATTTATCATCTTCTTTTTGTTATGTTTCCTTAAGAATTAAAGGTTATTTGATGCTCTTTTTTTTTTAATTTCATCCTTAATTGATCTTCATTTTTTAACACTTAAGGTATGAAGCCTGTGTATTCAAGTCTTCTGTATTTTAATGTAAACAAATTAAACAGGCCCTTTACAACAATTTATCTGATGCTTTTTTTATTTTTATTAATTCCATGGGATGGAAGAATCATTGATATTGCATGTAAGATCCCATTTTTCTGATGGAGAACTCTATTCTTTGTGGTGCATGTATTTTGCTTGGAAATCCAAGAAATTTTATTTGGTCGGCATTTTCCTTTGTTCCTCTGTTTACTCTTTCTTTGTCGTTTTTTACTGGTTGTTGTTAGGTTTTTCTAATTATCTAATTATTCTTAACAGGTTTTATCCATTGACAAGTAGTGATGCACTTTTTAGGGCTATTTTGTTTGATTTTTTACCGTATGCTTACGTCCTTACCTGTAAAGAGAGATTTTCCTGCTATTTTGTTTGATTTTTTACCACATGCTTACGCCTTTACCTGTAAAGAGAGATTTTCCTGCCCTCCCCACCACTCTCTCCCTCTTAGTAAAGTAAGGCTCTGCTCTCTCTCTCTCATAGTAAAGTAAGGCGCTCTCTCTCTCTCTCTCCTCTCTCTCTCTCTCTCAGAGTTAAGTAAGGCGCTCTCTCTCTTAGTAAAGTAAGGCGCACATTAGTAATGTGACAGTTCTTCTTGCCTAAGATCTTCCAATTCCAGAGAACGAGTGGTAAGGAGTGGCAGTTCTCACCTGGCTATCCAGGGTTCGAATTCTCGGTACGCCACCTCTTCCCGCATGCACGGGCTCCCTTTCCACTTGTGTGGGCTTTCTTCTTGCATTTGCAGGCTCCTTTCGCACTTGAGTGTGAGGTCTTCCCGTCTGTGTGGGCTCTTAATTGGGTCACAGCCCCCTTGGCTGGGTTACTCAAAAAAAAAAAAAAAAAAAAAAAAAAAAAAAAAAAAAAAACATCTACAAGTTCTCCTTTCCCTCAATGGATTGCATTCATTTAGGTGGGCCTTACAAAATCATTTCACTCATCTCACCTGGTCATTTCCCTAGTATACATAATGGGCCATGTTTTTATGGGTCAAGACTGGGTCAATAAGGTAAACGCGAACCCATTGCTTATTTAAAAAGGTGTTAGAATGATGTCGTGATGGAGTCTGGTGGTTTTACGTAGAAATTAGGTGGCTTTTTATTAAGGGGGCTTTGGTCAGAGGTCTCTCAAAGCATAACTTTGTTGCAAACAGTCCACAAAAAAAAGTCATACAGCCAAAGGTCCCTCTCACACTTTTTCATACCTAAAATGTCTAACTTATTCTTTCTTTAAGTAACTCAAACCGTCCGGCGATAAGTTATTCTCTTCCCGTCTCGTTTCACGATATCTCGCAAGTCCCTCGGATGCTCTCGTGCCGGTGCGCGCATGACGTTATGATCCGACACGTCCTATCTTGATCTGCGACACGTGTAAAGTCTGAGGACACCTGTCAACTCGATCTCGGAGTCGCTGGCTGTAATCATAATTCAAAAATGCCTCGATAGGCCCCACCCTCACCAGATTCTGAATCCTCTGCCACGTTAGCCCCCTCATTTCCTACCAGCTCCTAAAATAGCGACAAGTGCCCTATCCTTTTTCCAAAGACAAAAAAAAAAAAAATGTGTGCAAGGCGTTGGCAAAAAAAGAGGTATTTGTGGAGACCCATCTGTTCAATCCACCTTCTGTTTCGTTGGCTACTATTTTGAGAAGCACTGCTGAGGAAGCTCGAGATGCTTTGAAGAAATTCAATGGTAAGTTTTCTTTAAATAAAAAACGCAAATAGATTTGCCAAAAAACTCATATAAATTTGAAAAAAGAACTCAAATGAATTTGTCAAAAACATAGTTAACTTTGACAAAAACACAGATAAATTTGATAAAAACACAGATAACTTTGACAAAAACTCAGATAAATTTTACCAAAACGCAGATAAATTTTAAAAAAACTCAGATAAATTTTACAAAACACAGATAAATTTCAAAAAAACTCAGATAAATTTTACAAAAACACAGATAAGTTTCACAAAAATACGGATAAATCGAGGCCTCGCTGCCTTTCTTCTCCGGTAACATCAACGACAATGGTGGATTCCGGTCATCATGTTAGTAAATGCCACTGTGCTTCTGGGCAGAGCAGATCAGACCTGACCTTGAACCTACCTGAAACCAAAACTAGCTTGGCCTTAATCCAGGCGTTTCTTCTTCTTGCTCACCTCAGTTCCGAGACAAGGCATCTTCTTCATCTTGGGCGCCGGCTTCCTCCTCCCATGGGACGCCTTCATCACAGTTGTTGATTACTTCACCTATCTCTACCCAGACACCAGCGTCAACCGCGCCATCGTCTACATGCTCGTCTGCCTCGTCATCCTCCTCATCATCATTACCGATCTGTGTGGCCCACCGTCCAATAGACAGACGATCGCTGGAAGATTTAGCAATCCGTTGCGGGAGCGCAGGTCGGATCGTATCTGAGAACCATTGTCGATCGGCGGCGGAGTCCGGTCTGGGGTGCTGGAGCTTTAACGATTTGTTCCGGCCGAGCGAGAGCCCGAATCTGAATGGAGATAAGGAGACAGCGCCGTTTCGTGAGTCGGAGCTGACGTCGTCGGCGCTGTGTTTGGTTGGGGATTCGGCGGTCGGACTGGTTTGGAGCGGGCACAAGGACAGGAAGATACGGCCATGGAAGATGGAGGAGAGATCAGATGGGAGTGGATGTTTCAGGGAAGGACTGACGTGGCAGGCGCATCGCACTCCAATTCTATCGATCGTTATAACTACTTACGGTATTCTTTGAGTTTTGCAATCGCTACAAATGGTGCAGCGGAGCCCCGGGCAGTGATTCCTCTTTAACTGAGTTCAAGAACGAAGATAATGGAAGATTTGAAATTTGAAATTTCAAAATTTTATGCCTAAAATGGTTGAAAGGACAATTTAGTCCATAAAAATGGGAACGTGTGCAAGTAAGGACCCAAGGCTGAAAAAAGTCTAGCTGAGTGGACCAGAGGCCTTAATAAGTTTTTGCTTGGACTGGAGACTGGATACAATCCATTCTAGAGACCTTTCGCTAATTTTGCATTTTATTAATATATCAGAACTGGTAGGGGTTTATAGTAAATTTCCCTTTAAGAGGCGCCAAATGCACATTGATTTGAGAACTGCTATTGCCACATTCCAAACTTCTTTGAGTACACTTACATAGCCCAAATAAGTAAAAAAAAAAAAAAAAAAAAAAAAATTCAAAATTTCTTTCTACACACCCATTTTTTTCAAAATACCAAAACCCCTCCACCATCAATTTCTCAATTCACTCCCCTTCTTCCTTCCTCACTTTCACCTGACCTTCTCTCCTTCTCCTTATCCCTCTTTCCCTCTCCCTCTCCCTCTTTCTCTCTCTTCCTTTGTCTCTCTCCCTCTCCCACCCTCTCCATGTCCCTCTCCCCCTCCAGAGATGCTACCGGAGTGGGCAGTGATAGCTGGGCTGGGGTGGGGGTTGGGTGAGTGTAGAAAGAAATCGGGTGAGGTATGAAACTATGAATGATGACAGTTTGGGTAATTCCTCACATGGGTATATTGGTCTTAAAATAAAGGGATGTGGCATTAGTAGCTCTCCACTACTTATTTCCTTTCCACACACTGTACGTTCTTATGACCAATATACCCATGTGTTATATTACCTAAACGGACATCTCTCCCTCCCCAACTTCTTTCTACACCCACCCACCCACGATCACCATCGCCCCCTCTGGCAGCACCGCTAGAGGGGGAGGGAGCGAGAGAGAGAGAGAGAGAGAGAGAGAGAGAGAGAGAGAGCAGGGGGTGGAAGCAGGCATGGAGAGGGAGAGAAAGGGAGAGGAATAGAGGGAGAGAGATAGGGAGAGGGAGTGGAAAAGGGCGAGAGAGAGAAAGGGCAGGCGGAGTCGAGCGGTGAGAGGGAGGGAGAAAGAGGAATAGGGCGGGCGGGTGAGCAATGGGCAGAGAAAGGGAGAGAGACATGACGAGGGAGAGGGAGGGAGACAGGGAGAAGGAGGGGGAGAGAGGGAAAGCGGGTAGGGGAGGGGGTGGGCGGCGGCGAGATGGAGTGGGGGAGAGAGAGGCAGGGAGAGAGGGAGGGCGGGCGCCGGGTAGAGAGAGGGAGTGTATAGAGAAGTTGAGGGAGTGTAGTTTAGGAAAAATAGAGTGTGCATAGAGTAGTTTTTGTAATCTTCAGTGGCTGTAGAGAGAAGCAATGTGTGGTGAGCCAAAATCAGTGTGCTATAGCCCCTCTCTTTTCCTTTATTTAATCCTTGGTGGATAAGAGTGACATAAAACCTTGTTGACCCGACTGCTGGAAAACTAAAGCCTCTTCATTTGCACCATTGTAAGGGCCCAGCAGGCACTCGAGCGGCACTTGCATTTGATTGCAGTCCTTTGCCCCATGCCTTTTCTTCTTATTTTATTGGCCTTTGTCTGGACAAGCTGACTTGATTTGCCAAATCACTGAGTTTGGTTAGTCAATTAAAGTGTAAAAGCTTATAGATTTGACTCGGTAGGTCACCTAATGGAGGAACAGGTGCAAGTCTAATTTGAAAACTCCTCTGAGCTCCATAGATGTGTTCAACGTGTGCACACCCATCACCCATCAAGTTAGTTGACTCAACCAGGCTCAAGTCAAATTGAGTTATAAGACACCTGTTGCTCCTTTGGCGAAATTTTTGACAATATTATCGGTTGTGGTTCAGCATTGAAAATTGATTCATAAGTTCTTAAATATATATATATATATATATATATACTGTAGGTGCAAAAAATAACGACCCACAATAAGAGGGTGCCTTACAGGACTTATCCGTGAAGATGATGGTGTCTGAGATGTCTGGATGCCGTCCGAGAGCCTGAAAAGGAGTAGCAAACTGTCAGAGGACCCTGGCCTGAGCGGCGCAAGGCTCTCCGATGCCAAAGTCAGTGTGTGAACTGGAACAATGGAGGGAGAGGAGGAAGAGAGACAGAGTAAGGGCTCTGTGTATGGGATGTGCGTACCTTGCATGGTGTTTGAGGGTTTATTTATAGAGGAGTGGATCGTATCTTTCTGAGAATATCTGGGTGTGGGTCCCATGATCTGACTGGGACGTCATGATCAGCCCACAAAGTAATAAATGCGGTCTAATCCGGCCCACTCAGCATTAAGTGCCAGTCGGGTCAGCCCACATTGCATTAAATGCATGTCTTGTTGGGCCAGATTGTGTTGGGCGCCTTTGGCGGTAGGAGTACCAGCGGATCTGCCCTCGGGCCTTGCCCTGATATGGCCTCAGCCGCTGGATGCTGCCACGTGGCGATCTGGCGAAGATAGTGGGCGGCTGGACGTCGTGTCTGTCCCACTAGATCGTGACCCTATCCTTCCACGTGCCTGGTGACGTGGGGGATGTGGGGTCTTGGCGAAGGTTCTTTCTCGCTTCGGTTACTGTTCTGGCTTCTTCAGCCGAGGTGGCTTTAGCCGAGGTAGGGTTATCTGCGGAGATAGCGTCCGGGGTGGCCTTGCCGATGTGGACTCTCTGCCGAGATGATGCCCGAGGTGATCCAGTTCGGCGCTTGTGGCCTGGAGATGTATGATGTCGGCCAAGGCCTCTGCCCTGGTAGCCGGGATGAGACCGGTGCCACGTGGATGGCACGCGGATGGCATGCGGATGGCACGTGAGGATGTTTAGCCCCGTATGATGGCTGTGATTAGCCTAATCCTGTAGCTCTGGGAATTTCCCCACACAATTGCCCCCTAGCTTCTGAGCTCGCGTAGAACGTCAGTGCCGTGAGGTCGGGAGCTATGTGCCGGGTCTATCTGTAGGAGATCCTTTTTCGACCCTGACTCGCTGTCGCTTTGGATGTTCGAGGTGATAAATGGTGTCCCCTATTCAATGCTGAGGACAGTTCGACGGTTCCACGTGTCGTTCCTGGGCTGGTTGTCTGTCTCCTCGAGGTCGTACGCGCCGTTTCGTCAGGGGCGCAATCAATTTTTGAAATGATTCGCGCGAAATCCCAGGAGGAGGGCGCCCCTTGGCACGCCCGATTAGGGTTTCTGTAAAAAAAAGGGGGAACTCTCTGCTATTTATAGGGCAGTTGAGGTCTGTTCCATCCTTCGTTTGCGATTCTGAATCAGAGGCGAGCGTCAGAAGAGGGAAGGCTGCTGTGAGGGAGCTTCATCCGAGAAGTGGTGCGCTGCTGAGGTTGAGCCTCTTCGCTGTCCAGCGTCTTTCTGCTTCCGTAAGTCCTTTCTGCTCTGCTTCTTCTTCTGCGGGTTTCTCTGCTTTTAGACTGGGATAGGAATGGGGATTTACAACCACTGGTTAGAGAGCGAGGCAGCGATCGAGGGTTTTAGGTCAGCCTTTGGGATCCCTGCTGATGTCCAAGTCAGGGGTGCTGATCCCCATGGCTACAACCCTCGCGCCTTTCTGGGAGGCTGGATGCCTTTTCCGCTGGTGGCTGTGATAGAAGGCGGGGTCCGATTCCCCCTTCATCCGCTTCTCAGGAGGTGCCTAAGTCAGTGGCGTCTCTGCCCTTGCCAACTGCTGCCGAATGCCTTCAAGATCGTGATGGGCACGGTCAAGTTGAATGAGGTCCTGGGCACCGACTTCGGCGTCTTCGATCTTGAGGACGTCTATGACATATGCAGGTCCGGGGAATCTTACTATCTCCGGGCTAAGTCAGGCCGGGATGGCTTCGTCCGATACTTGGAGGATTCGAGCAAGTATGCCGGGGACGATCTTCTATACGTCTCTGGGAACTGGGAGTTTGGGGAGGCCGACACCGATAGAGGCTACCAGGTCCCTCGCCACTTCGGAACCATCCCAAGTAAACGTCCTCCGTCCCTTTTTCTTTTTTCATAAGTTTCTTTTAATTCTGCCGTGCTCATGATCCTGACTGCTGCAGCTTTGAAGGAGAGGAGACGGGCTGCCAAATACATCTGGAAGAGGAACGATGCCTGGCTCCGTCTGGTGAAGCGGTACAGCGGTCACGACGGCAGGGCGGCTTGGTCGCTGCTAGGATATGAGCCGAAGTACCGCGGGTATCTGAGGGGCACCGTAGAGCCGATCCCGAGTGAAGGTGCTGGATCCGGGGTTGGTCAGGAGCGGGCCGTTCCGGAGGTCGCAGAGCCCTCGCGGGCGTCGTCTGAGGCTAGGGCAGCGTCTGGAATCCTAGTTTCCTTGGCAGAATCAAGACTACCCCAGGTCTCAGGAAGGGAATCGAGTCAATCTGCCCGATCTCCCTCGCCAGGATCCGGGATGAGGCACACCAGGCGTTTGTCCTTCGAGGATCTCGAGGCCTTGGCGCTTGGAGTGGAGGACGTCCGAGCCCCTTGTAGGTGCAGAAAATAACGACCCACAATAAGAGGGTGCCTTACAGGACTTATCCGTGAAGATGATGGTGTCTGAGATGTCTGGATGCCGTCCGAGAGCCTGAAAAGGAGTAGCAAACTGTCAGAGGACCCTGGCCTGAGCGGCGCAAGGCTCTCCGATGCCAAAGTCAGTGTGTGAACTGGAACAATGGAGGGAGAGGAGGAAGAGAGACAGAGTAAGGGCTCTGTGTATGGGATGTGCGTACCTTGCATGGTGTTTGAGGGTTTATTTATAGAGGAGTGGATCGTATCTTTCTGAGAATATCTGGGTGTGGGTCCCATGATCTGACTGGGACGTCATGATCAGCCCACAAAGTAATAAATGCGGTCTAATCCGGCCCACTCAGCATTAAGTGCCAGTCGGGTCAGCCCACATTGCATTAAATGCATGTCTTGTTGGGCCAGATTGTGTTGGGCGCCTTTGGCGGTAGGAGTACCAGCGGATCTGCCCTCGGGCCTTGCCCTGATATGGCCTCAGCCGCTGGATGCTGCCACGTGGCGATCTGGCGAAGATAGTGGGCGGCTGGACGTCGTGTCTGTCCCACTAGATCGTGACCCTATCCTTCCACGTGCCTGGTGACGTGGGGGATGTGGGGTCTTGGCGAAGGTTCTTTCTCGCTTCGGTTACTGTTCTGGCTTCTTCAGCCGAGGTGGCTTTAGCCGAGGTAGGGTTATCTGCGGAGATAGCGTCCGGGGTGGCCTTGCCGATGTGGACTCTCTGCCGAGATGATGCCCGAGGTGATCCAGTTCGGCGCTTGTGGCCTGGAGATGTATGATGTCGGCCAAGGCCTCTGCCCTGGTAGCCGGGATGAGACCGGTGCCACGTGGATGGCACGCGGATGGCATGCGGATGGCACGTGAGGATGTTTAGCCCCGTATGATGGCTGTGATTAGCCTAATCCTGTAGCTCTGGGAATTTCCCCACACATATACCATCTTAGATTATCACTTTTGGGTTATAGAAATATCTAAATTGATTAAAAAAAAAAAACGGGGGAGACTAATCTAGATATTTGTGAATCTAGCTGGGGAACAACATTTGTGAACTGTAGATGTTGTTTAACCAGGAATTTCAAGACATCCAATAAATTAGTGAGCAGATAAGCGACTCTCATACTAAGAATCAAAGAAATTATTAAGAGTGTTTGGTCGGAGGTCCCTCAAAGTATGACTTTGTTGCAAACAATTCACAAAAAAAAAAAAGTCATGCAGCCAAAGGTCCTCTAAAACATTCTCATACCTGATATGTCTAATTTACCCTTCCTTTAAATCATATCCCATGATTGGTGGGATATCCCATTAATAATTGTCAACTACCATTTAATTGACCACGATCAATGAAATCCCATTAATAAGATTTTCAAATAAATTTTAAAAACCCACAAATAAATTTTAAAATAACGCAAATAAATTTCAAAAAATACAATAATTTTAAAAAACTCAATAAATTTAAAAAATAATAATAAATTTCAAAAGAACGCAAATAAATTTAAAAAGACCCAAATAAATTTCAAAAGATCCAAATAAATTTCAAAAGATGAAAACCAATTTCAAAAGATTCAAATAAATTAAAAAAAAAGTAAATAAATTTCAAAAGTTAAAAGACTTAAATAAAATTAAAAAACGTAAATAAATTTAAAAAAGAATGCAAATACATTTGCCAAAACTAAGATAACCCAATTTTCCAAATTAGCGAACAATCTGGCAAAAACTAAAGTATTTTTGTCAAAACTCAGTTAAATTTATGTCAAAAAATATAAATAAATTTTAAAAGACACAAATAAAATTCAAAAACACAAATAAATTTAAGAAAATATAAATAAATTTTTCAAAAACACAGAAAAATTCGTTCAAAAACTCAGTTAAAATTTTTAAAATGGAGATAAATTTGTAAGAAACTGACCTATATTTTTCAAAAACTCAAATAAATTTGCCAAAAAATCAAATAGATTTGTTTAGAACTCAGAAAAGTTTATTTCAGAACTCAGATTAATAGCCAAAAACTCAGATAGATTTGTCCAAAACTCAAATAAATTTGTCCAGAACTCAAATAAATTTATTCCCAAACTCAGATAAATAGCCAAAAACTCAGATAGATTTGTCCAAAACTCAAGTAAATTTGAAAAAAAAAAACTCAAATAAATTTGACTTTGACTGGACTGGGGATGGACTTCTGGAACGGAACAGGTCGAACCTGACCTGGAACCAACCTGGAGCTGCTGCAGAGCCCAGGCCCACTTTCTTCTTCTTCTTCATTCTGGAATCAGAAACACAGAAGCCTTCTTCCGTTCTTCCACTTCCTCGCCCATGGCACAAGGCGGCAACACCGGTGGGGGCCCTCCTTCTCCGGCGACACGCAGCGGCGTCGGATACTCCGGTGGTTTTTTCACGGTGATGTAGGGCCCAGCCGAAAATAGGAAAACCAAAACCACCCTCTTTGCTGCCTCTTCTTCCCCGACGATGACCTTAGAAAATCGGTAACCAGAGCCCGGATTTTCTCTTCTCAGCGACGAAAGCAGTGGCGGACCTACCTGTATCGGACTGGGGGCTGAAGCCCCCTCCAAATTGGGAAAAAGCCCATAGGGCCCTAAGGGGCCTTAAGCCCAGCCCCCACTTAAATTTATCCCAAAACCCCAGTAGTCTCCACGATCCTTTAACCTTTCCACTTTAACCTAAACAGACAAAAGTAAACCTAAACCCCTTTCTCATCTCTTTCCCTCCCCCTCTCAAAAATCCCCATCTCAGGCAGGGCTACCGGCATCGGCACGACGGACGACGCCATCCCTCACTCGGGCAGGGCAGTTGGCATGTGCTCATCTCTCTCTCTCTCTCTCTCTCTCTCTCTCTCTCTCTCTCATTAGGTAAAAAAAAAAGACAATGAAAAACGATATTTGTTTTCTTAGAAAACAAATAAACAATGTTTGTTTTTTCTTGATGCTGTGGTGGTCACTGGTGTACAACTGTTTATACTTTCTTTTCCAACTTTAGCAATAAACAATGATTGTTTGCTTGTCTATATTAAAAAAGATATATTTAATAGCATTGATGATGAGACAATCATGCAAATGTTTCAAAACATGAAGAACCGTCGAGGGCAATTGTAAAAGCTTTGTTTGATTTTTTCTTTTCTTGCTAAATAAAATCTTTTGTAATTAGGTGATCATAAGTTTTGATGATAGAATGTTAGTTGATCATGTAATTTCGATATTTTGTAAATACAAGACATTTCTCTTTTGCAAAAGTTAATGTTAAGAACTACCAACAAAATAGCAATTGACTTTTTCAAATGACCATCTTAAGCCCCCACCAAGTCAAAATCTTGGGTCCACCACTGGACGGAAGACCTCTACTCCAGCGTCAATACTAGAGACTCTCGGTCCGGACCAGATCCTTCAAGACTTCTGCACGATCCCTCAATGTCTCCTCCACCAGAGTTCCGACCATCGATACAGAATCATCCTCAGAGATTGGATCCTCTGAGTCTCGCTTCTGTTAACAACCTTTGGAATGATGGCTGCAACCCACTGCTCCTTCTCCGATGAGTATGGAACAGTCCGGATCCCCTCTCTCGTCACCGATCTCAAACAAAACAGAACAAAGTCCTGTCCCATCTCCGATCGACCAGCCTTCTGAAAGCCACGTGCAGAAGTCCGAATCAAAAATAAGAGGGAGAATGGAAGATTTAAAATTTTAAAATTTAAAATTTTATACCTAATCAGTTGAAAGGGCAAATCAGTCATGAAAATGTATGAGATGGTGATAAGTCCACAAAATTGTAGCTTTCATTCATCATTTTATATGCATTTGTGGACTTAATTAGGCTAATTGCATAGAATTACACTTAATTTCATGATTTCATGCATTTAAGCATCATAGTTGGAATCTTAGTCAAATTTGGTCAAAATTCATTACATTGCATGATTTTTGTGAAATTAGGGTTCTCATCTCATTCATCACCCAAAATTAGTTTTCTTTTTACTAATGCATACCTGCTAATTTTGACACCATGTGTTATTTCTGGCAAGTTGAGTATTTTTGGTGTATTAAGTAGGCATGTAGAATCCCATGCATAGTCCATCTAGATTCCTCACACTTGATTATTATTGACATTATTTAATTTTATTTATGTAGGAGAAATCAAGAGTGGGACCTGCATTGGTGAAACTTGAGAGAGATCAAAGGCGGGACACCCTTCATGGTGGGCCCACATATCTTGACATCTTGGTGGAGTTGGAAAGGTTTAAAATTCTCAAAGAAGAAAGAAGAAACTCAAATTTGGAAAGATGATGTTAACTTGCTAAATTTGGAAACAAAAATCAAGAAAAAGAGAAAATTAGAAACTTTGCAAGGGGAGTTGATTAGTCAAAGTTGCAAGTAAAGAAGCATGCCAAATATGGAAAGAGAATCAAATAAGCAAGCAAAGAAAGAGTCCAAACATTCCTTGAACGTCCAACATGGGTCCCACACACTCCATTGCATGCCAAACATAGAAGTTTCCTTAATTGCCATTATTTTTGAAATTTTCAGGGGCAGTAAATTGAAATGGCCATAACTTTCAAACTGAGTATCAGATTGGTGCAATCTACCCACCGTTGGAAAGCTCTTTTCGAGTAGATATCCGTGGACCCAAGATTTCATAAATCGGAGCTATATTGAGGGAGATATGACCTCGGAAAGTTGGCTGATATAATTCTATGCGGGAATTGCAAAAAGTTTTTAAAATTGGCAACATGAGAGATGTTTGAGGAGTTCAATTTGGCAAGACTTAGAGCTCAAGAGACCACACCTAGTAATTAATCCTCTCCAATTCAAATTCTTTCTAAGTGTGAAGCCTAGCTTGAGTCCTAAGCAAGAAATCTCTACAACTAAGGAAACAAGTTCTAAAAGAGAGGAGATTCTTTGCTAAAAAGGAGGCATCAACAACTATAAAACAAACCCAAAAGGGGGATGGAGAAGCATCTCACTTCCAACCCTCTCTCCAATTCTCTTCTTTCTTTCTTCTTTTCCATTAGTTGTTTTTATTTTGGTAGCTTTGGGCCTTGTCCAAGCAAGTACTTGAAGGAGAAGTTGTAAAGATGCAATCTTTAATGACAAATCAAGAAGTCTTCTTTGCAATGGCGGGCTAGTTTTGATTAGAGTGATGGATGACGATAAGTGATTGCTTTTTATTTGTCTAGTAATTCTAACTTGTTTGCATATCTTTATGTTCTTAATGATTAATAGGCTTGTCTTCGTGCCCTAGGCAAATCTCTAGTTTTAATTCTAAAAATAAATTTTGATTTTTGACTATTCATGCTTAGGTTTGATAGGCCATGCTTAGGATTTAGATCTTTTGATGGTTTATACTTATCTTTGATGGGTAGTGCTTAAATTATTTTTATTCTTTTATGAGATGAAGGAAGTCTTTTGTTTTGGATTCTATAATTAAAAAGGGGTTTTTAAAGTTAGATTTTCCAAATTAAAAACATTGATTTGTCTTTGATTTGAAGTAAAAATTGGAATAAGTTAGGATTACTTGATAAATAATTGGTGGATGCTTATTGGATTCCTATGCTCTAATCTTTTCATTAATTGGTAGTTTTCATATTTCTAAATTAGTTGCTTTCTTTTATTTCTAAATACTCAAAACTTTTCTTAATTGTTAGTTAATTAGTTTTCTTAATCTAAAAATTTATTTAATTAGCTCCCTGTGGGTTCGACCCGTTCTTGCCACTGTCTCATCTAGACACCCGTGCACTTGCGGTATTTTATGATTGATAAAGATCACATCAGATGGCGTATGTTGGGACCTCTCGCCGAAATATATTTAAGTTGCATGGACTACAAGTCTTAGAGGAAAAGTTGATGGACTGAGGCCTTATAAGACCTTTATGAAGGACCTTTCGCTAATTATCTCAAATTATTAGATGGCCTTTCTATATAAAGTATAAATGCATCGATGAAGCCATTTGCTGTGAATCCATAGTTTGGCCATAATATCATGCTTAATTTACACGTGATCGGTTTGATTATGGAATAACTTTTATAGGACTGAAATATGGCCCGGATCTCACATGAAAAGAAGTGATTTGAAGAGAACCAATACTCCCTTGAGCGTTGGTCGTATGAACAAAGGTAGAACTTTCCTATACAACCCACCAAGGGTTTCACGAGATTCGAACACATTTCCTTGTCGGCCTCTTTGGCATTGGACTGGACATAAATGTTGGAGAAAGAAAGCTGATACTGACCGCTGGATTCTTGGTCCTCGTTTGAAATAAATGGAACACTCCAGTGTGGCAATAATGGAGAGGGACTCAGTCAAAAAGAAAAGGTTCTTGACAAGTTCTCGGCTTCATGAGTCCTGATGCCGTGGGCCGGTCGCATCAGAAATTAGAGGGTGGAAGAATGGAACTCCATACGGTGAGGCACACCTAATTAAAGGCATGTTGCTTTTCTTGAATTCAAGAAATTTTTAGTTGGAGAAATTTCTAAGTTTTCAGATATAGTGGTATTTTTAGATGTTTCTTTGGACTTAGCATTCAGGAATTCCACCAAAATAAAAGGAGAGTGGAATTTCTTAATTCCCAAGGTCATGTGAGACGTTTTATGTAACTGAAATTAGTCATTGCCAGGCAAGAAACTGTTAGTTTTATGGTCTCAATACCAGCATATGATGTAATAAATTGATTCATTTCTTTATTAATCAATATATTCATGCTTTCCATTTCATGAGATGAATGATGTTTAATTATATACTTGCACATAACCAATACGAATGACATAATGGTTCATGAGATGAACCGGAGTCCATAAGTTTACTAGATATAATACATGTGTATGGATGAGATCCACATGCGGGAGACATGTATAATAAATCTTATACTTGAATATCTTCACAACCAGTGATGAGACTGGACATCTCATACTGACAAGGTTGCAGCATTTTGATCACTATGCGATAGTGTGATTTGTCTCGATCATCAGAATGAAAGATTCTGGATCATAGTGCTGGTACATTGGATGTATTGAAGGACCATGAGAAGCACCTTATAAACACTGTCTTTATATTAAGGTCTGCTCTCATAATTCCCTATCAGTAAGCTCTCAATCCTGAGACATTAATGAACTCAAGTTTCTATCTATTCATTTGCTTTGAGTCACCAATGAGTGAGGCCAACTATAGGTCAACACCTCGATGATTTGGGTATATGGTAGTAGATCTGTGGGAACATTTAATGGTCAAGATGGAATCTATCTCTAATGTCCCCTCGTGCCAATTAATGGATTTATCATTGGTAAGTGTACACCCATTCCGATTAAGAGTTAATTGGAAATGTACCATTGATCATTATAATTAATTGGGACTCAAGGATAATAAGATATGGATCTAATTTGGAAGACAGGTCCAATTGATCCATGGATATTGATGGAGGGGCCTACTTGTGGTAATAGGGAAGTTTAGGGTCTTCTATGTAATTTATTCCTAAGACTGGAGTGCAATTGCATTTATATAGTGGAGTTATTTGCAATTAACTGTGGGCCCGGATTGCACATGAGATGTGGGGCCACGTATCCCAGTTGGAGCCAGCTTTCTAAGGAATCCCTAGTGGTCCCCACGCTAGCCCAAGTTACTAATTCTACTTAAACTCTAAAAGGAAGGAATTAGAAAGATACTATTTCTATTTGAAGTAAGACTTCTAATAGTGGTAATAGTAAAAGAAGATAGTTACTAATTATAATGGAAGTATAACTTCTAATTAATAATTAGTAGGAGAGGGTGTTATGGGTTATAAAAGGGAAGGCTTATGGGCTCCGTCCACACTCATCTCCCTCATTGGAATTCACGCCCATCTCTCCTTGTGCAAGTGTTGCACAACAACCTCTTCTAGTTCTAGTTCTCCTTCTAGTTGCTTAGAGTTTTCTAGTAGTTTTCTTTAGGAGATCCCACCCATCTCCTTGAGAAGAGAATCTGATAACGGGATATAGCGTGGAAGATCACAAGGTGTTGGAGATTTTACTTTGATTAAGTGAAAGCGTTTCATCTTCAAAGAAAGTAGCAACTTCTCCATTAGAGCCCAACCGAGCTCCAAAGGTATAATCTACTTCCTTGTATGTTGTAGATTTATTTGTTGCATGTGTGTTACTGATTTTCTATCTCCTAGATAGATTGAATTACTGATCATGATAGATGAGATAGAGGGTTTGCATCTTGGACACATTGGTAGCCTTCTGGATAGTTGATCTCTGTATCAAGTGGATCAAAAGTTTTTGAAACCTATCCTAGAGGCCCACCCTATTTTCAACAATTGGTATCAGAGCCTTACCTCATCTCTTATCATGTTAGATCAGTAAGCTTGATCTAATCTTTACATAAGATGCGAAGAGGATAGATCAAGGGCTATGTACGGATCAGTTTTGATGGTTTTGCTTGGATAATTAGTAAGTCCATGTTTGGATAGTCACAAAAGGGTCTAACAATGATGGAATGATGGTAGGAAGCCATTGGGAATCTTCAGAAGAGTTTTGGAGATGGTTGGACACGAAATACAAAAACCCAACTTGCAGATTTCCGTCAGGCAGGTCGACCGAGCCCTCTGGCAGGTCGACCGAAGACACTGAGGCCGGTCGACCGAACCCTCTAGTAGGTCGACCGAACAGACTGACATATGAGATCTCAATTTTTATTTTTGTTTCGGGGGCGCTGCCCCCTGGGCCCCCGCGAGCTGACCGGGCAGCTCGAACCCCGCCGGGGGACACCCCCGGACCCCCTCCGCGTAGGGGGCATGAATCATAGTAGTGGCAATATTTGGCATCCTGTCTTTCCATTATTGTTTGGTAACCCAACTTTGTGAGTTGCTTTACTAGTATGAGATACTAACATGCAGGTTATCATGTCCTCTCCATATGGCCCACAAGTCTTTTTACTTTCTTTTATGGTTGAATGTTTATTTTTGGCAAGTTGTAAAGGGCATCATGGTTTCCTTGTTTTCCCGGTTTAGGGCAAGGCATGGTGAAATTCCCTATGAGCCTTTTATTCCCATTAATAGATTATCATGTAAGTCTCATCGTAGAGACATAGGAATTTATGTAATTTCTAAATTTGTAAATTCTGGCGATGTCCGAGACTAAAGAAGGAAAGTGAAGTTGGGCTCCTAATCAAAGAGTTTGAAGATTACCAAAGGTGTTTTGGAGTTTCCAAAAGAGTTTGAGGAATTCCAAGTTTTTGGAAAGTCTAGAAGTCCAAGAAGTCTATTCCGCTTGGGCCATGTGGAGGAGAGGACTAGTTTCTAATTTTAGCGTTTTCTATTTATAGTTGAATGCTTTATTTAGAATGTTTCCAAATCTGATCCAAACATAGCAAGTTACTAAAATTGGTCAAATCAAATTATTCTTGGAAAGAGTTCTAATTAGTGTTGATGACTCATGAGATGGACACATTGGTAACACTAATTTTAGAAACTGGACTTTCCTTATAATAACTTGACTTGGAACCAATATTAGATCATATCATGAGATGTTTTGATGTTCATATTTATATGTGGGCCTTAATACCTTAAAAAGGAAATCCTCAATTCTAAAATATTAAGTGGGAGCGGGGCATTTAATCCCCATGGTTTTCCACCATAGGTCCATTGTAAGGAAAGTATTAGCCTCGCGCCACCAAGAGTGTGGCCGTTCCTTCGGAGGGCTTTTATTTGTCTGGTTACTAGATATGGATCTCCATTGGATAGTATTGGTGAGACGTGGTGGGGGTTCACTCCCCTAGGAGGAGCTGCCCATGACGGTTGTCATACAATATTAGTTGGTGGGTCACACTTAACTAAAATAGTGATGTAGTATCCCCTAGGATTTGCATCATGTATTTTAGAAACCAAAGTTAATCGGGAGTCATACATTATTTGGTATGAGATACCTAGATAATAATGAATGATGGGGATCATGGATAGTTAGTCTTAATTCTAATTTTGATGAACTTTGATCCGCACCAATCCAAGGACATACTCACTCCCCTAGGAGGCATGCCCTAAGGGATTGGGATTCCGATGTATTCTAAATTTAGTGGTTATGAGGATTCCCACATAAATTTCGTAGAATACTAAAACTTAATGTCATTCATATTCTTTTAATTGAATAAATGGTTATGTGCTTTAATTTATACAGCATGCATTCGAATATTTTCAATCCACTTGCGACCATCCTCAACCAGAATAAGTTGGTGGGATCCAACTACGTGGACTGGAAAAGAAATCTGGATATTGTCCTGACTGCTTCAGGATACAAATATGTCCTTACCACAACCCCCCTTGATGAGCCTATGCCAGATGCATCACAGGAACAGAAAGATCTTTATGCTAAGTGGACCAAAGACGATGAGATGGCCAGATGTTATATTCAGGCATCCATGTCTAGTGTTTTGCAACACCAACATCAATCCTTTAAGACTGCATACGATATGATATCGAACTTAAAGGAGATGTTTGCGGAACAGGGCAGGCCTGCTAGGCAGGCAGCTATGAGGGTGCTTATAAGCACCAAGATGGCTGAGGGTACACCAGTACAGGACCACATGCTTAAGATGATGGACTCATTGAATGAGTTGGATATACTGGGTGCCGCGATTGATGCAGAATCGCAGATTGACATAATCCTTGAGTCGCTACCAGATTCATTCAACAATTTTAAGGTCAATTATAATATGAACAAAATGAATCTGACTCTGGCTGAGCTGTCTAGCCAGCTGGTAGCAACTGAAGGGATCATGAAAAAGCCAACTGCCCTGATGACAGAAAAGTCACATGCCAAGTCCAAGCCGAAAGTCAAAGGGCGGAAAGGCAAGAAGAAATCAGTTCCCAAAGGTCCTAAAGCAGAGAATGGTCCTACTGGTGGTGTGGCAAAGGCTAAGGGTGCAGGTACAAAAGGAAAGTGTTTCCATTGTGGTATGACAGGACATTGGAAGAGGAATTGTCCTGATTATCTGTCTAAGAAGAAGACTCCAGGTATGATTGAGTCACTTGTTTCTGAAGTTAGTTTTGCAACTAGTACTTCAGAGTCCTGGTGTGCTGACTCCGGTGCAACTAATCACATATGTAACTCGTTGCAGGGGTTCAAGGAAACCAGGAGGCTAAGTGATGGGGAGATCATTGTCAACCTAGGATCTGATGCTAAGGCAGGAGCGGTTTCAGTAGGAGTTATTACTTTATGTTTTTTAGATAATAAATTGGTTTTGTCAGACACTCTATATGTACCGTCTTTACGACGGAATTTAATTTCAGTTTCTAGTTTGGTGAATAAAAGTTAAATAATTACTTTTGGTACTGAAGTTGTCATAAAGATGAACGGTACTTTTATTTGTTCTGGCAAGGTAATCAATGGACTTTATCTGTTAACTCCCACAATGTATGAGATACATGATACCGAAACAATTAATAGACCATCATTAAAGAGGAAATCACCTTCATCTAATCCAACAAAACTTTGGCACCTGAGGCTAGGTCATATAAACCTAAACAGGATTGACAGGCTAGTGAAAGATGGTATCTTGCCTTCATTGGTGGTAGAACCAATGCCTGTATGCGAGTCCTGTTTGGAAGGCAAAATGACCAAAAGACCTTTTTCATCTAAAGGCAATAGGGCCAAAGATTTTTTGGAATTAGTTCATACTGATGTGTGTGGACCCATAAACATTAGAGCCAGAGGAGGATATGAGTACTTCATCACTTTCACCGATGATTACTCAAGATATGGATACATATACCTTATGCACCGCAAGTCCGAGGCTTTTGAAAAGTTCAAAGAGTTTCGAGCGGAAGCGGAAAAGCAATTAGGTAAAAGTATCAAGACTCTTCGATCAGATCGAGGAGGAGAATATCTCTCTGCTGAATTTATGGGATACTTATCAGAGAATGGGATTCTATCCCAGTTGTCTGCTCCTGGTATGCCTCAACAGAATGGAGTAGCAGAAAGAAGGAACAGAACTCTTTTAGATATGATCAGGTCTATGATAAGTTTCTCAAGATTACCAATATTCTTTTGGGGACATGCCTTGGACACGGCTATGTACATACTAAACCATGTACCATCTAAGTCTGTACCTATGACTCCCCGGGAGTTGTGGTCTGGGCGAAAGCCTAGTCTACAACATTTACACATTTGGGGTTGTCCGGCACACGTGCTAAAAGTTAAGACGGATAAGTTGGAAACAAGGTCGGAAGTATGCACTTTTATAGGATATCCCAAAGGAACTAAGGGTTGGTTATTCTATAATCCCAGAGAGCAAAAAGTGCTTGTCAGCACCAATGCAGTTTTTCTGGAGGAAGATTATATGAATGACCGGAAATCTTTAGAAAAGGTTATCTTGGAAGAAATTCAAGAACAAACAATTCCAAATCCAAAAATAACCGAACTTGAAGAGAATCCACCCTCTCCTGACCCAGTAGTTACACCAGTGCCTCGTCGTAGTGGGAGAATTATCAGACCCCCTGTGAGGTTCTCGCTTTTGGGAGAGTCTTACGAGGCAATCTCGGAAGAGCAAGAACAAGATCCCTGTAACTATGATGAAGCAATCAATGACATAGACTCGGGACGTTGGCAGGAAGCTATGAAAGCTGAGATGGAGTCGATGTACTCTAATCAGGTCTGGACACTTGTGGACTTGCCTGCCAATATTAAACCTATTGGGTGCAAGTGGGTCTACAAGAGAAAGAGAGGACCAGATGGAAGAGTGGAGACCTTTAAGGCCAGGCTTGTTGCGAAAGGTTATACTCAGAAAGAAGGCATCGATTATGAGGAAACCTTCTCGCCGGTAGCCATGCTCAAGTCCATCAGGATACTCTTATCCATTGCAGCTCATCTTGATTACGAGATTTGGCAAATGGATGTCAAGACGGCGTTTCTCAACGGCCATCTTGAGGAAGACATCTATATGATGCAACCAGACGGTTTTGTAGCTAAAAACCAAACGCAAAGAGTTTGCAAGTTGCAGAAGTCTATTTATGGACTGAAGCAGGCATCCCGAAGTTGGAACATCCGTTTTGACGAGGCAATCAAGTCTTTTGGTTTTTGTCAAAATCCGGATGAGTCATGTGTGTACATGAAAACTGAAGGAGGCAGGGTAGTTTTTCTGATATTATATGTCGATGACATCCTACTCCTAGGGAGTGACATAGGACTATTGTCAACAGTGAAAGTTTGGTTGGCTAAGACTTTTGATATGAAGGACTTGGGAGAAGCAAGCTACATCCTAGGGATTAAACTCCATCGAGACCGGAAAAATAGGATTATAGGCTTATCCCAAGCTGCGTACATAGATAAGGTACTGGTACGGTTTGCTATGCAAGATTCCAAGAAAGGTATCACACCTTTCAGGCATGGAATGAACCTTTCCAAGGATCAGTGTCCCAAGACATCTGAGGAAAAGGAACAAATGAGAGCAATACCATATGCTTCGGCTGTGGGTAGCCTCATGTATGCTATGCTATGTACTAGACCGGATATCTGTCATGCAGTGGGCCTAGTCAGCAGATATCAGTCTAACCCAGGGCCTGATCACTGGACTGCTGTAAAATGTATTCTCAAATACTTGAGAAGGACTAGAGATTACATGTTGATTTATGGCAGTGATGAGTTGATTCCAGTCGGATACACGGATTCTGACTTTATGTCAGATAAGGATTCCAGGAAATCAACTTCTAGATATGTGTTTATGCTTGGTGGTGGAGCTATTAGCTGGAGGAGTATTAAACAGGAATGTACCGCTGATTCCACCTCGGAGGCTGAATATGTAGCCGCTTGTGAAGCAGCTAAAGAAGCAGTATGGCTCAAAAGATTCCTTCTGGAACTTGGAGTGGTACCTTTGGCGCGACAGCCGCTCACAGTTTACTGTGACAGCAGCGGGGCAGTCGCACAGTCCAAGGAACCCAGGAGCCATAAGAGCCAAAAACATGTACAGAGGAAGTATCACTTGGTCAGAGAGATTGTGCAGAGAGGTGATATTGCTATCACCAAGATAGCCTCTGCAGACAATTTGGCAGATCCCTTTACTAAGCCTTTGACTACCAAAGTCTTTGAGCAGCATGTAGACGGGATGGGCATGAGATGTCAACCAGACTGGCATTGAGCCCAAGTGGGAGATTGTTAGTTTTATGGTCTCAATACCAGCATATGATGTAATAAATTGATTCATTTCTTTATTAATCAATATATTCATGCTTTCCATTTCATGAGATGAATGGTGTTTAATTATATACTTGCACATAACCAATACGAATGACATAATGGTTCATGAGATGAACCGGAGTCCATAAGTTTACTAGATATAATACATGTGTATGGATGAGATCCACATGCGGGAGACATGTATAATAAATCTTATACTTGAATATCTTCACAACCAGTGATGAGACTGGACATCTCATACTGACAAGGTTGCAGCATTTTGATCACTATGCGATAGTGTGATTTGTCTCGATCATCAGAATGAAAGATTCTGGATCATAGTGCTGGTACATTGGATGTATTGAAGGACCATGAGAAGCACCTTATAAACACTGTCTTTATATTAAGGTCTGCTCTCATAATTCCCTATCAGTAAGCTCTCAATCCTGAGACATTAATGAACTCAAGTTTCTATCTATTCATTTGCTTTGAGTCACCAATGAGTGAGGCCAACTATAGGTCAACACCTCGATGATTTGGGTATATGGTAGTAGATCTGTGGGAACATTTAATGGTCAAGATGGAATCTATCTCTAATGTCCCCTCGTGCCAATTAATGGATTTATCATTGGTAAGTGTACACCCATTCCGATTAAGAGTTAATTGGAAAGGTACCATTGATCATTATAATTAATT
The DNA here is from genome assembly GCA_012931725.1 of Litsea cubeba. Taxonomy (NCBI): domain Eukaryota; kingdom Viridiplantae; phylum Streptophyta; class Magnoliopsida; order Laurales; family Lauraceae; genus Litsea; species Litsea cubeba. The sequence goes on along the minus strand of CM022951.1, from coordinate 28,533,841 downwards.
GGGACTCAAGGATAATAAGATATGGATCTAATTTGGAAGACAGGTCCAATTGATCCATGGATATTGATGGAGGAGCCTACTTGTGGTAATAGGGAAGTTTAGGGTCTTCTATGTAATTTATTCCTAAGACTGGAGTGCAATTGCATTTATATAGTGGAGTTATTTGCAATTAACTGTGGGCCCGGATTGCACATGAGATGTGGGGTCACGTATCCCAGTTGGAGCCAGCTTTCTAAGGAATCCCTAGTGGTCCCCACGCTAGCCCAAGTTACTAATTCTACTTAAACTCTAAAAGGAAGGAATTAGAAAGATACTATTTCTATTTGAAGTAAGACTTCTAATAGTGGTAATAGTAAAAGAAGATAGTTACTAATTATAATGGAAGTATAACTTCTAATTAATAATTAGTAGGAGAGGGTGTTATGGGTTATAAAAGGGAAGGCTTATGGGCTCCGTCCACACTCATCTCCCTCATTGGAATTCACGCCCATCTCTCCTTGTGCAAGTGTTGCACAACAACCTCTTCTAGTTCTAGTTCTCCTTCTAGTTGCTTAGAGTTTTCTAGTAGTTTTCTTTAGGAGATCCCACCCATCTCCTTGAGAAGAGAATCTGATAACGGGATATAGCGTGGAAGATCACAAGGTGTTGGAGATTTTACTTTGATTAAGTGAAAGCGTTTCATCTTCAAAGAAAGTAGCAACTTCTCCATTAGAGCCCAACCGAGCTCCAAAGGTATAATCTACTTCCTTGTATGTTGTAGATTTATTTGTTGCATGTGTGTTACTGATTTTCTATCTCCTAGATAGATTGAATTACTGATCATGATAGATGAGATAGAGGGTTTGCATCTTGGACACATTGGTAGCCTTCTGGATAGTTGATCTCTGTATCAAGTGGATCAAAAGTTTTTGAAACCTATCCTAGAGGCCCACCCTATTTTCAACAGAAACATATAATTTGCAAATACTAAAGAACATTTTCCAAAAATCCCAACATATATTAGGAATTCTAGTGAAAAAACAAGCGCTAAAATCTCTAAACTCTCACCTTATATTGGATGTCCTGAATTTGACCCAACACTAGTTGGCTCACTGTAAAATTGATTATGTAATGAATAGCGTGATTAGAATCATCATAATGTGAATCTTACAATGGAGTTAATCTCTATTGAAGTAAAGTTTGGGGACATAATATAAAGTGATGATTTTCATTTTGAATGGCTCTAATTTCAATAGATGGACTCTACTTCCACTCTTGAGTTGCAAGAGTGGCGACTTCTATTGGATTTTTTTAAACTTTCAATTCAAATATTTTACACATGATTAAGATTAATCTTTCTTTGAGCTCAACTTCTACTAGATTGAAGTTTAACAGGTTTCTATGAAATTGGGGAGCATTTATTTTTCAACTATTTAAAGTTTTTAATTGGTGGGTCCCTTCCATTAGTGCCTCTCTAATGTCTCCTGAGCGTCCGTCACAGAGGATCATGGCATGGTGAAGTGTCGGCCTATGGTACATTTTTCATGTGTTTCACGTTCCTTCTCCTCATTGGGACATACTCAGTAATCACAATGCTGGTGTATTATTATTTTATTGCTCTTATTGACGCGTCCAAACCTTGGCTGGAGTGAGTCAAGTTGACTGGATGGTTTAATGATTCGTGTAATTTCCTTTCCAAATCATACCCAATGTTTGTAAGAGAATAAGGTCTAGCCGGTTGGTTGGGAGTCCCTTTCCCCCCAAGCTGGATTCCGTCTAGACAACTGAGACGCGCCTAATTTGGTGACATATCGAGTTTACTCAGTTCATTTAGGTTTGAAAAAAACAATTGAGAAAAAAAAAAAAACTCAAATTTGTAGATGTCTGTTTAACGTGTATAAACTTATTTTTGTATTCGAGAGAAATTAAGATTTGTATCGAAATCAATATATGTAGGATTTAAAACATTTGAATTTAGAACTTTATAGTAGAATCTTCCAACCCAGGGCTCCTATACATGATGATTAGATTCACATATAAAAATTTATATATGTTTTGAGGGCTACATAGCTTGAGCTATATTCATAGCTGCTGCTTTTCTTAAATTTCTATTAGGAATTTTAGATGTTAGAGTTTTTGGATATGATGTGACATCATGTCACTGTCACTTGCAAATTCTATATTTTTTCACAAGCACTTTTAAAATCTCAACCACATATGAAAGGTCTTAAATGACCAAGAACCCAGAAATTCTATTCTCTTTACTTTTTCGTGGAATTATTTGATGCTTAAGTACAAGAAAGCATCCAGGAATTATACTATATCAGAAAATTCATAAATTCACCAAAAATGAATTCCTTGAATTTTAATATAAAAAAAGGCCCTTAAAATCTACTTAGCTATGGAGCCTGAGGGTGGCTCAAGTGGTTTCAGGACGTACCGTCAGCCCGGAGGTCCCGAGTTCAACTCTTGTCCCCCGCTTACTCGCTCCTTGATGATTTTCCTGCTATTGTCAAGGGTATAAAGACTAGTTTAGTCATAAGACCGAAATACCCTACGATATCCAAAAAAAAATAAAATAAAATAAAATCTACTTAGCAATGCATATCTAAATCAGGTCCTAACCCTTGATCGTCAATCAATATCATCAATAATTTAGAGGACGTAAATAATTTCCGGATGATGAAAACAAATCTGAATTACCCCCTAAATTATGGATGATGGAAACAACAGTGACCCTCCTAACTAGCCTCCCTGATCTTCTTGATATGACACATTTGCAGTGAGGCCCATGTGATGAAGGGCCTAAATCTTATACACGTGTATGAAAATGGTGCACGTGTGTAAGGAGCATAGCACCATCAGCATCCCTCCTTTTCCACTCCATCCACAACTTCTTCCCGTAAAATTTGCTGTCCTTAAATATAGAAAACAACACAAGGTGGCAAACATAAAAGCGAGAAGAGTAGAAGACAAAGATAAGGAGTAACGCTTCGAACAGAAGGAAAGCATCTTGAACGACGCAAGCACCATAAATACTTTCTACCGTAAACCGCGTAGTCTGGACTCTCCTCATCTGTACGTCACCGATGACGCAAGCAAGCCATTGCCACGCACATGACCGATATCCAAAACGTCATCAAGACGACTTCAGCAGATCAATGCGTATTAAATAAAAATAAGAGCTGTGCTGCACAGCCCGCGCTTCCCGGGATGTGGCACGGACTCCACGAGGGTCGTGGGATCTCAGCTGGGTTGGACACAATTTTTGGGCTGTGTGGACTTTTTTTAAAAATAAGTTGTGCTACATAGCTCGGGCATTGTGCCCGATTCGAGCTCTCTCTCATCTGATTCGGTTTTCTGTAGTCTGTTGTTATATTTCATTTTACAACCATGCTACATGGCCCCGGCTTCTCAGGCCGAGTCATCTGCGGCGTTCAACTGTGATCAGGCACACGGCCTGGCCCTTGTATAGACTTTTTGTTCATTTTATTGTACCCTAACTACAATTAAAGAAGAGGTATATGAATAGTATAAAGGTGTAGTGAATGTTAAATAAAAAAATTAATAAATATTAAAAATAAAAATAGAGTTGTCGTAAAATGTTTATTAAGAGAGTATGAGCTAGAGCATAGATGAAAGAATGAGAGTATACTAAAAATACATTTTGTTCGTTAAATTTAGTTTAGCACAATTTTCTATTTTTTTATTTCTATAAAATAAAGAGGCTCATAGAGGAAAAAAGGTAAGTTGTGTCATGTCACAAATTTACTTATTCCAAATATGGGTGTAAGTGCATAAAAACTCACAAGTTTAGGATGATGAAGGCGAGGTTCCTTAGAAGCGATCTGATGCCCGAAACCTGAAAGGGGAAGGGAAAGAAGCACTGAAAGACCCTGGCAGCGCAGGGCTCTCCGATGACTAAGTCAGTCCAGGGAACTCAACAGTAGGATGGAGATTTGGGGAAGAAGATGATACCAGCGTATGGTGTTGTATCTTGTATGTGTTGGAGGAAAAAAGTCCCCTGCTCTCTGCGCCAGCTGCTTCTTTTATAGAACGGAAGAGATGGAGAGAGTTGACCTTGGGAGAGAGAAAGGACTCTGTAGCTCTGACAGGAAGTCCCATCGCAGTCCATCTGTCCCATCGGGCCATATCCTGGCGCCTTGGGAGCTGTGGACGGCATGGATGACTATCAAAGGATATGGGCGGCGCCCTTGTCTTGTCGCACGTCTTGTAGCGTGCTTGAGTGTCCATGGGAGGACGGCTGTCAGTCCCTGCCTTGGCTAGCTCTCTGGCACTATAGCTGAGGTGCATGACCGAGGTCAGGGCGTGTTGCTGAGGTCAGAGATGACCGAGGTCGGGAGCGATCTTGACTTGGTTGGCGACCTGGCACGGGTGCCAAGGTGCAACACTTGACCGAAGTGGAATGCTTGGCCAAAGTGGAGTTTGTCGAGATGGAAGCATGGGCCAAGGTGGGAGCACCTGGCCGAGATGGAGCTGGCCGAGCTGAGATATGTAGTCGAGCTGGAGGATGTCGAGACCAGGACCCACTAAAAGGGAAGAGATGGCACTGCCAGGGGAGGCCAAGACCTGCTGAGTTGGTGGTCTTTGGTGGCTCGGAAATATCCCCACACAATAGCCCCCCCAGCGTCTGACCTTTGAGAGTTCCCCTACTCTTTGAGGTCAGAAGCTATGAAGGGAGAAGCTGTTGAGCTGCTGAGTTTGGTAGTCTTCAGTGTCTGGTTCGTCACCAACCGAGAGACCGAGACATGACCAGCTTGCTCGTCACCAGAGGTGTAGTCTCGTTGGCCGACGATCTGGTATTGTTATCGATATGTCATTTGGCCGAGACCAGTACGAGGCCGAACCAGCGTGAGGCTGTAGCCAGCACGAGGCCGAACCAGCATAAAGCCGAGATGGCTCGGTGCTGCTTTGGCTTGTCTCAGCACGAGCTTGTTTGAACCGGGACATGACCTTGGCTCGTCACCAGAGGTGTAGTCTCGTTGACCGGCGATCTGGTACTGTTACCGAGATGCCATGTGGCCGAAACCAGCATGAGGCCGAACTAGCGTGAGGCCGTAGCCAGCACGATGCCGAACCAGCATGAGGCCAAGATGGCTCGGTGCTACTTTTACTTGTCTCAGTATGAGCTTGTTTGAACCGAAACATGACCTTGGCTCGTCACGAAAGGTGTAGTCTCAATTTGCAGCATTCTAAGCTGGAGATGTCAGACAGCGGCAGGGGATAGTGTCATCGAAGCTGACAGTAGAGGATCGTGCCATCGAAGATAATAGCAGATGATCGTGCCACCGAAGCTGGCGGTAGAGGATCGTGCGATCGAAGCCGACGGTAGAGGATCATGCGATCAAAGCTGACGGCTAAGGATTGTGCCGCTGAAACTGAGTGACAATGGGAGACATCTAGTAGCCCCCTGAAGTAGAAGGGGCTTCCGCCAAGCTGGGAGAGACATATGTTGAGCTGGAAAGGGATGTCCGCTGAACTGGAGACGTCTGCCGGGCTGGAGGACACGTCTGCCGAGCTGGAGGGTGTTTCGTCTCAATTCTAGAGGTCAAAGCTTTCCCGAGTTTTGGCCTTGTCTGCTTTCTTGCTTGATAGATTGGTTTACCCTGGACATTAGTGTTCTCATTGAGGCCGTAGGGTTTCGGACCAAGTCTTTTCGGAGCTCGTTGCCTGGCTGTAGGGCTTGTTTGAAGGACTTGGTTGCTACTGCGTCTGTGGCGTCTTCGATCTGGCTATAGACAGTCTAGAATCTTCTGGCGAACTGCGTGACGTTCTCAGTCCACTTCATTCTGAGGGCCATTAGGTCAGCGTCTGTGAAAGAAGTCGCGATTCAGATCTGGAAAACACTACCAGAAGATGCCCATGGCTAATTTAGAACATGACAGATTTTAAAACAAATCTGATTTCAGCATATACGCAGCACAAATCAGCTATATAAAATCGCATTATAACTCCACCGAATCATGATCAACAAGTGTATAATTAAAGGAGATACAAGAAGACTATTACCTTGATGATATGTAGACTTCAAATCTTTGAAATAAAAGATCCAATGGGCTGAACTCAGACCTGCAATCAGCAAACACCTTACTGAAATTTTCTGCAGTAAAATAGCTTTTAATCTTCTTCTCTATTTCACTTCCAAATCTGATTGGCTAAGATGGTGGGATCTTAATCTAGATTTCTAGATGGGTTTTTGAGAACTTTTAGTCTGTGGAAAAATCTCAGACCTGAAGCTCTCTTCAATGAAGAAGAGAAAAAGGCTGGACGTGTGGGATTTTCTCACATAGGGATGTCTTGGACGTCCATGGTGTCTTCCTCCTTTTATTGAAAGCTTTAGGATTCCTTTAAACATATCATATACAGCCATGAGGGAGATTTTGAAAAAGAAATCCTGCTCTCTTTTTCTAACCAAAACTTGTACAACCATGAGGGAGAGTTTGAAAAAGAAATCCTATCTTCTTCTTAGTGCTCTCTTTTATTCAAAAGGAAAACAAAGAATGCTTTCTTTAACATTAACAACCATCCAATATGGGTGTCCAAATCATTCCAATGATTTGTTTACAAAATAATTAGGATACTATAATAGTAGGATTACTTATCCTAAGGTAAACCAATTTTCCAAGTAAAGATACTTATGTAAAAAATGGAAACCTTAAACAAGGGGCCCGCTTTATGGCTGGCCCATTGAAAGGACAATCACACCATGGCCCACAAGTCAATAACTTTTCCAAAATAATTCAACCTCATCTCATCTAAACAAATTAGGAAACCATGCCAATATAGGAAAGTGACTAGAGAAAGGACCAAAAGACATATTTGCCCTTGGCTCCCAAAATGACCAAAAATGTCCATGCTAAACCCATAGCAACATTAAGACCATTTTAACCTTAACTCATTCCACTATAGAGTTATGGTTGAACTCCAGGGATAAATAATAATTATAAAATAAGCTCGTCAGAAAATGACAGTTGTCTTCGACCTACTAAGTAAAATGATCTAAATGCCCCTCTATGTAACATCCATAATTAAGTCAGGTTATCCGATGTACTATCAACCTTCTCGATTACATCTAAACCTTAGAACTTCATATCCTTAACTTAATCATCATCCGAATATCATTCTCTTGGTCCAGGGAGCGACCCACAAGTTCAATATCCATATGGAACATCCATATACTTAAGATCTTAGATTTTGATGATTAATCGGATAATTCTAAGGGGACGATCATTCCATCATTAGATGGCATATATTCTTTATTGCATCTGCACGTCCCAACTGATCAAGTCCGAGTACCCAAAACACAGAGCTGTTGACCCATGAAAAGAATCTCACCCATAGTGAATTAAAGCACAAGAACTTGACTTTGTTAGTTCATCCACAAATGCTCAAGATTAAGAGCACTGGTCACTCAGTAGCATGATGTGACTTGATCTCTCTCAGTGATAGTACTATTTTAGAGATCACACCTACAATAGTCCTGTTCAATGCATGACATATGCACTAATGAGATAAATCCGGGAAAGACCTCCCGTGACTTAGGTAAGTCACCCTGAATACAGGAGAGTATCTCACTATAACTTACACCAAGATGAAGTGCACAAATCCATCTCTCAGTTATGAACAAATTTATTATTTTCAGTGTCCATGAATCAGACCTATCTGTGTGTAGTCACTACACACCTAATTCATTTACTAGAAACAATGGGCCTTACACAACCATACATATATACATGTTTATAGAGAAAAGAGTCATTCCATTAAATAACCAGTAAATATCCAGTGACAAAAGATGAGAGTGCAGCTAGTGGGCTTTTAGGACATACACCAATCCCAACAGTCTGACCTGGGGATGACCCTGTGAGCTTGGAACTTCGCCATGAAGGAATTTCGGAGCTGCTGCCAACTTATGATTAATCCTTGCTGGAGTGCGTAGAACCACTTGAAATTGGAAGAGAAGACTCTGCAGTTCAGGTGACCTGTGTCGCCCCACATCGACATTCTCTGAGTTAAGTGCCGGAGATGCGCTGTTGGGTCCAAGGTCCCATCGTAAAGGACGAACCTCGGGACGCTGAAATCTTCTGGGAGGGAGAAGTTTCTTATCTCTTGAAAGAAAGGAGATGTGCCGAGATCGTCATCGTCATAGGCGCTTGGCCGACCTCGGGTGAGGCCGACCATCTCCATGTTTTGCCGGACCGCTTGCTTGACTTACCCATCAAGCCATTCTTTGAGATTTGCGTCTTCCTCCAGCCTTCGTCTCGGTTTATTTGAGGGACTGGAGGATGGAGCTGAGGTTGCCCCTTCTTCTTGTAGCTGTTGCTGAAGTCGACGGATCAACTCGTCCCGGGCTTGGATGGCAAGGTTTTGGGCCCTGATCCTCGCGAGGAGCTGGTTGTCATCGTCAGTCTGATGATGGTGTTCGTCTAGCCGAGGATCCTTTTGTCGGGAGAGTCTCAGTCGAAGGTTATCTCATCGGGAAGGTACTGTGACCCCCTTTGAGGATGAACCTGACTGAGTCTCCGGCCTTTGGACGCTTGCTGGACCAGAGTATGCTCCGGATCTCTTCTGGCGAGGGGCCGGAGGTAGCTGTGTTGGCAGTGTTTATGGTTCTTTCCCCTTTCTGGTTCTTTGAGGTATGGTGTTTGGGAAGATGACTTTTTGATCGATTTCCCACAAACAGCGCCAATTATAAGTGCATAAAAAATCACAAGTTTAGGATGATGGAGGCGAGGCTCCTTGGAAGCAATCCGATGCCTGAAACTTAAAAAGGGAAAGGGAAGAGGCACTGAAAGACCTTGACTATGGGTAGCGCAGGGCTCTCCGATGCCAAAGTCGGTTCAGGAAACTCAACAGTAGGATGGAGATTTGGGGAAGAAGATGATACCAGCGTGTGGTGTTGTATCTTGTATGTGTTGGAGGAAAAAAGTCCCTTGCTCTTTGCGCCTGCTACTTCTTTTATAGAATGGAAGAGAGGGAGAGAATTGACCTTGAGAGAGAGAAAGGACTCTGTAACTCTGACAGGAAGTCCCATCGCAGTCCATCTGTCCTATCAGGCCATATCCTGGCGCCTTGGGAGCTGTGGACGACATGGATGACTATCAGAGGATATGGGCGGTGCCCTTGTCTTGTCGCAAGTCCTGTAGCGTGCTTGAGTGTCCATGGGAGGACAGCTGTCAGTCCTTGCCTTGACTAGCTCTTTGGCACTATAGCTGAGGTGTGTGACCGAGGTCAGGGCGTGTTGCCAAGGTCAGGGATGACCGAGGTTGGGAGCGACCTTGACCTGGTTGGCGACCTGGCACAGGCGCCGATGTGCAACACTTAACCGAAGTGGAATGCTTGGCCGAAGTGGCGTTTGCCGAGATGGAAGCATGGGCCGAGGTGGGAGCACCTGGCCGAGATGGAGCTGGCCGAGCTGAGATATGTGGCCGAGCTGGAGGATGTCGAGACCAGAACCCGCTGAAAGGGAAGAGATGGCACTGCTGGAGGAGGCCAAGACCTACTGAGCTGGTGGTCTTTCGTGGCTCGGAAATATCCCCGAACAATGGGAACGTATAATATGTCACATGATATGTCTATCTTAACTTCACCTTATACTTGTCGACATATGCCATGAGAAAATACTTGGCATGGTTTCTCCGTGTCTAAACATGCCCAAAGTTACTCAGATTTATTCGGTTTTTGTAACTTCATTTGAAAAGGCTCTTTCCCCATTTCTGTTGGAAATAGGGTGGGCCTCTAGGATAGGTTTTAAAAACTTTTGACCCACTTGACGCAGGGATCAACTATCCAGAAGGCTATAAAACCCAATCCAAGATCTATGTCCTCAATCTCAGCCATCATGATCAGTAAATACAATCTATCTAGAAGATAGAAACAGCAACATATAAGCTACAAATAAATCTACAACATGCAAGGAAGTAGATTATACCTTTGGAGCTCGGTTGTGCTCTAACGGAGGAGTTGCGTCTTTCTTTAATGATGAAACGCTTTCACTAATCAAATAGGGATCTCCAAGACCTCTTGATCTTCCACGCTATGACCCGTATTAGATTCTCCTTTTCTCAAGAAGATGGTGGGATCTCCAAGAGAAAATTACTAGGAACTCTAGGGAGGAACTAGAAAGAGAACTAGAAGAGGGAAGAGAGGAATAACTTGTGCAACACTTGCACTAGGGGGACTTGGGCGTGAATCCCAATGTATGGAGCTATGCTTGGACGTCCAAGGCCTCCTCTCTTCTTATTTATAGCTTTTGCAAGTTGTTTCTTCTTTACTAATTACAATAGAAGTCTTACTTCCATTAACTAGTAACTTACCATATCACATTTAGAAGTCTCACTTCAAATATGATTAGTAAATTTCCAATTCCTTTCTAATTAAAATAGAAGTCTCACTTCTACTAAAATTAGTAAGTCTACTATTATCACTATTAGAAGTCTCACTTCAAATAGAAATAGTAACTTTCCTTTTAGAGTTCAACTAGAATTAGATACTTTCTAATAATTGGGCTAGCGTGGGGACCACTAGGGATTCCTTAGAAAGCTGGCTCCAACTGGGACTCGCGACCCCACATCTCATGTGTAATCCGGGCCCACGGTTAATTGCAAATAACTCCACTATATAAATGCAATTGAACTCCAGTCTTAGAAATATTACATAGAAGACCCTAAACTTCCACATTACCACAAGTAGACCCCTCTATCAATATCCATGGATCAATTGGACCTGTCTTCCAAACTAGATCCATATCTTATTATCCTTGAGCCCTAATTAATTATAATGATCATAGGTACCTTTCCAATTAACTCTTAATCGGAATGGGTGCGCACTTACCAATGATAAATCCATTAATTGGCAGAAGGGGATATTAGAGATAGATTCCTTCTTGACTATTGAATGTTCCCACAACTCTACTACCATGTACCCAAATCACCGAGGTGTTGACCTACAGTTGGCCTCACTCATTGGTGACTCAAAGCAAATGAATAGATAGAAACTTGAGTTCATTAATGTCTCAGGATTGAGAGCCTATTGCTAGGGAATTATGAGAGCAGACCTTAAAATAAAGACAGCGTTTATAAGGTGCTTCTCATGGTCCTTCAATACATCTAATGTACCAGCACTATGATCTAGAATCTTCCATTCTGTTGATCGAGACAAATCACACTATCTCATAGTGATCAAAGTACTGCAACCTTATCAGTATGAGATGTCCAGTCTCATCACTGGTTGTGATAATATTTAAGTATAAGATTTGCCACACATGTCTCCCGTATGTGGATCTCATCCATACACATGTGTTACATCTAATATACTTGTGGACCCCGGTTCATCTCATGAACCATCATGTCATTCGTATTGGTTATGTGCAAGTATATAATCACTACACCATTTCAGGGCTTTTACAGCGTGAAATGCGCGCCGTAAATGTAGGTTTACGGCTCACGGGGGTCGTGCCGTAAAAGCGCCTGCCGTAAAAGGTTTGAACTATTTACAGCGTGCATATACAGGCCGTAAGTAGGATCAATGCACGCCGAAAATGATGTTGTTAGGACTTTTTGGACCAGATTTATGGCTTATTAAGCAGGCCGTAAATGCTAAACTTTTACGACGCAAACTGAGTGCCGTTAAAGCATTAGTGTGCTTAAGTTTATGGCACACGTAGTACGCCGTGAATACTTAAAAAGAAAAATATTTTACACAGCTTGCATTTGTGGGCTATAAATTGGTTGTGTACAATCTGATTAACGGCTCCAAATGCAAGCCGTAATTGAGTATATATGTTTTTACGACTTGCAAATGCAGGCCATTAAAGAATTGGCAAGTTTTAATTTATGGCTCGCAAGGCGCGCCTTAATTATTTTTTTTTATATAAAAAAAATTAATTATTTTTTAATTAAAAAAATTTGAATCCATATTTTTTTTATTGCTACAAATACAAATTAATAAACTAAAATAAAAAATGTAAACAGAACCTGCAAATAAACACTGGACCTGCAGTTAAAAACAAAAACACTGGACTTGCAGTCTATACAAGTTAGATAGGCCATGGGAAAACAAATACATGAAAATGATCATCCATTCAAATCAATACCAAAACAATGAGGGAATTCTTGTTTGTTCATTTACAAGATTCACACACTTTTAGTCTTCTTCCATTGGGATTTGTCCATCATTTGTGCTTGACCCTCCAACTTCTAAGGAGTTGCTCCATACCCAAGCCCTCTTACTCATCCTCGTGGATCAGGACTGAGTACCTTTGCAACAGCGTCATCACTAAAAGAAAAACCATTTTCTTGTGCCTTGTATTTTTTGACTTGTTGATGTATTACAATAGAGCAAGAAAATGCCAGCAATAAGAAAATGTGCATAGAATATAGAACTAAAAAAAAATAAAAAATGAAAGGTTAAAAGATAACCTTGTAATCCTTCAGAAGAAGATGGACCATCCAATCGGCCTTCTTCTTCCTCACCATCTTGCACAGGATGAGATGATGAAATAATAGCCTTGCCATTACCATCAGCAGCTGCCTGAGATCCATTTGTTCCAATTCTTTACAATCATCCCCAACTATGTCTTTATTAGTGCACCCCATGTCTCCTTTGTTCACCTAAAAGAAACACACATATATACTTCATAGACAATTATGGATTTGCAAACAAGATAAAAAGGTGATTGATTCCTCACAAAATCAAGGAATGTTGAGTTAGTGTGAAAATTGAAATTGCATACCAAATGTTTGACAACATCTGCTCGATCCTCCAACGTCTTGACCAAAGAACTTTCTTAAAGAAAAAAAAACATGTAACGGTTAAATAGCGCCATAAATTCATTTAACCACCTTAAATTCATTTAATATTGAGGGATGGGAACTTCCAGTGATCCAATCTAACAGTGAATGTGACTGATTAAAAAGCATAGACACATACCTATAGAAGGTTTCAATAAAACAAATCCACTAAAGAATGCAACTTACCAGGTAATTTAAATGATTGACCCTTTAATTGATTGTTGAGAATAAGTCTCCTAACATTTTCATCTGGTAGGGGTATATATATTCTCTTCGATCACCTGGATATAACAGCAAACAAGCATAGTTAAAATTAGTTGGTGCAGTACAACGGATTAACAAGCAAAAAATAAAACAGCGAATGGGGTATATACTGTAACCATACTCAAATTCCCCCAAACACTTATCCAAGCCCTTCAATGACTGAAGAAACAAATACACAAAACAGAATAGTGTCATAAACACAAACATTGGAATTTATCAAAGAAAACAAGAAAACAGATACATGAGGTGAAAATTAGTTTATTAGATCTTCACCATTCAATAATAAAAGTTAACAAAGAAACTAAAGTACTGAACTGAAATCAATACAATTAATCATATAGGGGCGGCAATAATAAAAACCCAATCACACACCCATGAAGTTAAATGCGAGAAAACAAAAACCCACTTCACGAAAATCACAAAGACTCTGATAAAGATTGAAATGACATCAATAAAACCAGTTCTGCCCACACCTGTAAATGGCAAAACGTATGATAAAAAAAAACTGAATTTGAGGGACAGAGTCATACCCACATTATCTTTTCAAACAAGTACATTTTCACCATATGCACCACAAGCATAGATATCATGCATCATAGGCATAGATATTGAGCAAATAGTATTTTAGTTTGTTTCTCAATTGAGTTTAAACCTTTTCAAGTTTCGTAACCTGCATTGAGCAAGATCAATGGCAAGACAAATAAGAAAGCTGACATAATATTAAAAAAAAATAAGTTTTTCAAGAAGAGATAGGCCAGGGATTGATATGGACCATGTTATTAGCATCAGTTGTGCCCCAGATAGACCTCCGCCCTATCCAAGTTAAGATCATTTTTGTTGCTCTGTTATTCCTCATATATATAGAGAAGAGAAGTAGACCTGAATGTTTGTGATTGTGGGAGATGCAAGCTTCTTAGGTTCTGGCGTGGACACAACAAGCTTGTACCTATAACATTCCATGGGTAGAATATCAAATCAGGTCACACTAAAAAGTTACTTCATGAGCACAGAAAACTCGACTCCATTCAAATACCTTATGAGAACTAGCATAAACAAAAACCAAAGTCAAATTTCATACAGAATGACCAGCTCTCAACTAGAGAAATCTCAGCAAGTTTCATTTACATGCATGCATATAGTATAGGAGAGAGTCATACATGGTGATCTTCCTCTTCTTCAGCTATCATCTTGTTGTGAAATTTGTATATTAGAAACATAATTTACATGAAAAGACTGTTACAAAAAGGGGACAGTAGACAGGAACTCACATCAGATTGGTCAATGCCACTCTTCTCAGATTCCTCCTGCACAACACAAACTTCATCAGAATCCACCATCCATAAATTAAAGGCTGGGTCAAGCATGCTTTTAGGCAATGTGGAAAAATAACTATTAAGGTGCTAAAATGCCTCCTCTTCTTTCTTTTTCTCCACTTCATCAAAAGCAGCCTTCTTAGCCTGCAAAACCAATCAAAAGTCACAAATTAGACACTTCTTTCTAAGGCTAAATGATGGACACACTAAACAAAGAGCACTTTCACTGACAAATACAGATGATATTGAAGTGATGAGATTGTGCTCTCTAACTCACGCAGGTGAAGATTTTAAGATTCACATGAGCAACATTTGTATGTAATAACTTCAATCACTGGACATATGGTCCAATTCTTAAAACTCATGTTACACTCACATTCGCTATATACAAATGTTAAACTCACATTCGCTAGATGTGAACATAAACCCATTCCCATATAGCAGTGTTTGCCATGCTGTCTGATTCTTCCCGACCTTATACAAAGTAGTTTTGTTTGCACTCTAAATTTCCATGACTTCAACATGAGCAGGATGACACAACAACAAAGCATAAACAAAGCATCCTTGCTTTTCACATAAGAAGTACTTTCGCTAGCTTTGCAAACAAATAAACTGCTTGATAGATATACAAAGGAAAAAAAGTTTTTCCCAGCAGCAGCATTACTGCTTGAATTGCAGTACCAGACAAGCCAACAAATAACACATTATGCATTAAAAAGCATAGATCAGATTTAGTTCAACAACACCACCAATCACATTAAATTGCATGAGCAGAAGAAAACCACCAACCAGCAACTTTCCAAGCAAAGCCGCTTTTTCCACTTCTTTCTGTTTTATTACAATCCCAAAAACATCAAAAGCATAAGTCCTTCATAGTAGTTGAAACCTGAAGTAATAATTGAAAACAAATTTCTATCGATAAGGGGAAAGAAATGAAACAAACTATATAACAATTTAGCACAGATAGGAATACTGTTCAAAGAGGAAAGAGTCTCACGCTAGTAAATTCAGATTCTGAAGTTCCACAAAGCTCAATTAACTTAAGCTTGTCTACTTTAAGCTGCAAGAAAAAAAGAATGTTAGGTTTGAGTTACATGTAGGAAATAGAATCTTGGACATCAGGACAATTAAGCATCTTGGATGTTTGGATGAATTGGATCAAGTTTGCTTCAGATCGACCATAATTATTGTTGGGTCAGACACCTGAACCCATATTGAGCCCTGTCCATTATTAGAGGCTAGGTAAAAGAATGCTAGAAGAACAAACCGTGAACAAACCGTGATTAAAGAAAAAAAAAACCACAGAGAAAATAGAGCAGAGCACTTCTCGATTTTCTCAATTATATAATTGTTTTTACAACCTGATACAAGTGGAAAACTCTCTGTAGAACCCAATCAAGCAAATTCACCATTATATGGATACTAATAAAATAAAACCAACACCAAAAATAAAATCCAAGACATGTGAGCTGATTCATGTGTGCTTGAGCCTTGAACCCTCTCACTTCTCTTCCTCTGAACAGAAAAGCACCCAGTGTCACTGCATTTCCTTATGAAAATTATTAGTGCATCCATCAAAAGGCAACTAAAATAATCATGTAAAAGGAAAGGATCATACTGCCATATGTAATCATGCTCTGGAATGGTTGAAATTAGTAAAAAGGCAACGTAGAATAGAAGTTCCTCGCAGAAAATAAGGGGGTTTCTGAAAACCCAAACCACAAAAACCCTACTTTCGGAAAACACGCTCCTAACATTTTCCAAAACCTTGCAAAAACAGGAAGGGAGGATGGGAAAGAACAAATCAACGAATCTGTTAGAAAAGAAATCCACTAGTCCATACCATAAATCCATCCAAATAGAAAAGAGAGAGAGAGAGAGAGAGAGAGAGAGAGAGAGAGAGAGAGAGAGAGAGAGAGAGAGAAAGAGAGATTAGGGCAACTTATGGAGTAGGAATCATAATTTTTTTTCTTAAAAATACTCAAGCACAGATCATTCAACCGATTTATTTGGCATACTTGCAGCATTAAAATCTACAAACTCAAGCAGGCAAAATCTCTAAAACATCATTCGCAAACGCACAAAAAAAAATCACAGGGGCACGCCAAAAATTTGGGAAATGAAGAGATCACATGACATGAGCTGAAAACAGAGAAGAAAACACAAAAACATGAATAGAGCAGTGCAGATCATGAAAAAAAAAAGTGCTCTACATCATCAGAACCATCTAAACCCTAAATCGACAGATCTACCAAAAAATCAAAAGTTAAGGTCAAAACTTGCAAAAAAAGGAACAGTCTATACACATGCAAAACCGAAAATTTACCACAGAAAAGAAAAAACCCATTCACACGTCGTTTCATTTGCAGACATCGTAACATACAGATTAGAGATAAGGACACATCAAATGAACAAGGAAATTTCAGAACGGCCTTCCTTTCACCTCATCCGGAACCTTCCGACTCAAATTCTTCCACAGCGAATGCACCTCCAGCGAACGCAGACATCCACTAAATTAGGAAGAAGACAAATTGTGGAGGCTTGTGGAAAAGACTTAGCCACCACTCAGAGATATGAACCCCAACAAATCAAAACAAAATGAAAGTTACATAATAATCAGACAACAACATTGAATTAGTGTCTGAAATCAAAGAGATTTTAGCGCAGATGGAAGAACACAAAGAAATGCATTCAACTAGAAGAGTAAAGTGAATCTTACAGAAGGAAGAGTTTTAGGGTCTGGTGGTATTGAAGGAGAAGATGGAAAGGAAGAAACAAACATCAGCCCAGCTTGCTGTTGCTAGGCTTCTGCACACGAGTCAGGTCAGAACCGACCAGGAACTGGACAAAACCTGGTCTAGCCCAGGCTCGATCATCTTCCTTCTTCGTTTTCGATTCTGTCTGCAACCCAAGCCCTCCTTACTCTCCGGGTACTGCTCAGCGGTGACGAAGACGACTCGTGGAAGTCCTGTCCGGCGACGGAAGCACTGGATCCTTGGTGAGTCTGGGTTCTTTGCAACTTGGGGAAAAATTAGGGGAAAACTCTTCTTCTTCCACACGTCTTCTTTGCAACAGAAAGCGGCATTGTTCTGCTTCTTCTTCCTCACGTTTTCACTTCTTCTTCCTTCTCCGATCGTTGTTGTTCTACGAGCAGCGGTGTGCACAGAAGATGCAGCAGTCTGGAATCCCCTGAAAGAAAAGCTCCTCTTTCTCTGTTCTCCGGTACGCAGAACCTGAGAGCAATGCCTGAATCTCAGTTTTTTCGAAGGAGACGCTGCAGTCCGGAATCCTCTGGATCCTCTTCTCCGCTGCTCCTCAAAAGATTGGCGCTGACATTAGAAGAAGATGCAGCAGTCTGGAACGAGGTATGAGGATTTGGGCGCCAATGGAATGAGATAAAAGGGATTTGGTCACGCTTTAGAAGATTGACGCAAAGGGAATAGATGGCTTTTAGGGGATGGGGTCCGGTGATGGATAGATGCCTTTTAGGGGATGGGGTTCGGTGATTGATGGATAGATGGCCTTAAGGAGAGTGATGGATAGATGGCCTTTAGGGATTTGGTGCTCGATTTCCTGATGGTGTTCACAGCTTGCAGTGGAGATGGAGATGGCCGAAGCTCAATGGGCGAGTCGAGAGATGCAGAGTCGTGCTTGAGAAAAAGAGAGCAGAGGGCAGGAGGGAAAAAGAGAGCGGATGGCGGGAGCAGAGACATTTGGGGAGCAGAGACATTTGGGGAGCAAAAATAATTTTTTAAATTGGAAGAAAATTGAAATTTATCTAGTCTTCGCCGGCGAAAATAAAAGTATGCCGGGAAAAAGTAAATCTTTTCCGGCAAAAAATCAAATATGCCGGGAAAAATGAAACTTTTACCGGCGAAAACAAAAATACGCCGGGAATAACTCGACCTTTGCCGGCAAATAAATATTGCCGGGAAAACTATATAATATCGGTTTCATAATAACCGATATAAAATATAGCAATTAATATCACATATGTGCTAACTGATATTATATATAGCGATTATTATGTCGGTTACTAATATATATAGCGATTATTATATTGACTGATATAAAAAACCTTGACTGAAGATATTATATCGGTTATATTAAAAACCGATATAGGGCAGTTTTTGTAACCGATATAAAATGTCCTTTTTTTAGTATTGATAGACAGAAACAGAGAGAAACAGAGGGAGGTATTGAAGTTTTGGTGTATGAGGTTTTGAAGGAAGATCTGATGAGTCTAGAAGAGGTTGGATAGATATAGTGAGATGAAATTGCATACCCACATAAGAAACGCATAGCAATTTTTTTAGCAAAACCCCCAAAATTTCTAAATTAAAGAAACCCCAAATCCAGAAAGTCTACAAAATCAGCCCTAATTCCCATCTTTATCCATATATTTGAGAACCCCAAAAATCAAAAGCATGAGACTCTACCTTTGGATTTTCGCAGTGAGCAAAGAAGGAGCCAGAGAAACGAGAACCCTCTCTCCTATCTCGAGTTGCAGTGAGGGTCGTCTTCAATGGGGCGGAGGAACTAGCCTGGGCCAGGGGGTTCTTCTCTGATGATGATGCAGAGAGGAGGGAGAGAGGCTCTTACCTGTGAATGGGATGAGTTCTACACGTGGAGGGAGAAGAGGGAGAGATGATGGGGCTCTGCGCTGCTGGTGGTGGTGGTGTGGTCTGCGCGTGGAGGAAGAAGGGGCGACGGTCCGCGGGCGTGAGAGAGATGAAGATCAGAGAGACTGGAGAGGGTGGTTGCCTCTGAGATGGGTCTGCGCAAGGGGTTGCGAGATGGAGAGAGAGAGGGCCGAGATCGAGAGGGAGAGGAGGTGATGGTGCTGCGCCTTGGTTCCATTGTGAGAGAGATGAACGAGGTCTGCGTGCGAGGGAGATGGAGGAGCACAGGTCTCCTGGGAGATGGAGGAGAGGGCTAAGGTCGTGAGGGAGAAGGAAATGGAGGGATGACTGAGAAATAGATGAGGGATTGAGGGATTGTTGGGCGAGAGAGGGTCAGATAGATGAGGGATTAAGAAGAGGCGAGGGAACTGGAAACGATATGCACTTGAGCAGGCGCGGGAAATGGAAAATGAGGCGGGCACGGTGGAATGTTATTTTTGGGGCTGAATTGATTTTGAAGGCCCGAGTTAACTTTTATTCTTCCAAAATAAAAATAATGAAAATATAATTTTTCAAGTTAAATAAATTATCAAAATTTGGCAAATTGACATTTGCCGTCGATATAGGTATTTCGCCGGCAAAAAATATATCCTTTGCCCGCGACACAAATATTTTGCCTGTAAAACATAACCTTTGCTGGAGAGAAAGAGAAAAGCACGCAAGAGAGAGAGAGAGTGAAAAGAGGGGTTTCAGTGGCGGGAGAGGGAAAAAAATTGGGAAATTTACCGACAATTATTTTTCGTCGCAAAAAATAGAATTTCTCATTGGTAAAAATTAATTTATTTTTTTTTTGAAAAAAAAGTAGAAAAGTCTACCAACCTTTACCGATGCTTTATATTAAACGTCGGTGATAAATTTTCCGACGCTAATTTTCGTCGGTAAAAAAAAATTTCCGACACATTTTGTCCGGGGCAGACACGGGCGAGGCAAAATAGGAATTGTTGCCACTAACTCTATTGGTGGTGGCAACAAGTAAGAAATAGCCACAAAAACACTAGCCGCGGCAAAAAGTTTGACGCTAAAAGTCATTTTTTTGGTAGTGTGAGCAATGGGTTCTCAGTGAGTATCGTGAGAAGAAGGTGTGCGAAATTTTTTTAGTGTCAAGATTTAGGTTCTTAGTGGGTATCGTCTATCCCTAATTTGGGGTTAAATTTTGGGTGTAAAAAAAAAGGGTGCGAAATATTTTTGGAATATTAATTTGGCGGGTTCCTTTTTTTACGGCATATGAAATGTGGGCTGTGAAAGCTGATTAATCTTACAGCTTCTCAAAGCAGGCCGTGAACTTAATTTGGATGGCTTGGCCTTTTACAGCGTGCAACATGTGGGCTGTGATACCCTAATATTTTTACGGCTTGCGAATGTGGGCCGCAAATGCTCAATAATTTACGGCGTCCTAAATGCACGCCGTAATTGATAAGATCTCACGGCGCGCAAAATGCACGCCTTAATAAAGAGAAGAAAAAGCCCTTTTGCGGCTCGCATTCCATGCGCGCCGTACTATTATATCATTTACGGCTTGCATTCAATGCACGCCGTAAATGACACGCTGTAAAAGCCCTGAAATGGTGTAGTGAATAAATCACCATTCATCTCATGAAAGGAAAACAGGAATATATTGATAAATAAAGAAATTAATCAATTTATTATATCATCT
Source organism: Litsea cubeba (assembly GCA_012931725.1). Lineage (NCBI taxonomy): Eukaryota > Viridiplantae > Streptophyta > Magnoliopsida > Laurales > Lauraceae > Litsea > Litsea cubeba. Next base: position 28,513,140 of record CM022951.1, on the reverse strand, counting down.
ACTGGATTGAGTCCATAAAACTAACAATTTCCACTTCTCAATAGAACATAATGTTGAAATGCCTAGATCTAGTGGTTTACATGATCACAGATCAGTAGGTCCCTCTCTTGTATTTAAAACAAACATATAAATAAAAGCCTCTTTAAGGGAGATTTTTTTAAAAAGTATAAGATTTTTCTCTCAGTTTAAAAAAAAGTACATGAAGATTTGAATATGTTTAAAAAATATAAAAAGATTTCCATAATTCTTTCAATCATGTCCTCTCCATAAAAAAAATTATGAGAAATGGCAAAAAATAATTTTATGTTACTTTTCGGAATTTTTCTTTAAAAATCCTTTAAGAGAAATGATCAAGTCCAACTCGAATAACCTAGTGGGGCCCATTTCAACTATGTTTGTGCATTGATAGTTTAAAAGGGGGGATTTCAAATGACTAAAAAACTATCTTCATTAAATGGTTATGATCATCAAAATCAAAATGGCCATTTTTTTGGGGAGGAAAGAGATTAAGAAAAGGCAAAAATCTATTATAAGAGAAGGATATTTTTGTCATTTCTCAAAACAATTTATGGAAAAAACTTGATTGAAAGAATTGCATTAGGAAGTTTTTATACATTTTTGAAGTTTTCAAATCTTCATGTACTTTTTTGAAAATAAGCTAAAAGTTTTATACTTTTTTGGAAATCTCCCTTATTTTAAATAAAACAATTGCACATATCCGCTTATCTATAATTTTTTCCATTTAGCGGCTTTTATGACATACGTTATTTGATGGAAAACGCATGAGAGAAGGTTTATAAAAGGTCAAACTTGCCTGCAACCGTCGCTCAAAAGATAGAAAGGAAAAATAATACTGTTCGAAGTTGTAAATCCCATCCAACGCAAAGTCTCATTGAGGAAGAAGTCGAAGGAAGACGTACAACATCAAATCTATAGAATCAGGTATGTGGGTTTATATTATTTTTATTTATCTTCCGTATCATTCAAATTAAAACCTATAATATGTAGATCCCGACGTTTAGAAATGATCCAACTTGTCATCAAAGCCCTCCTAGTTTATTTGGGATTTAACTTGAATGATCAATTAATGATTTTTATTTTCAATTTGGTTAATTTAAATAATCAAATAAAGATCTTTTCCAATTAAGGTTTTTTTCCCTTGTTCTGCCTATAATGAATTCAAGGTTTGGGTTTACCCTTCTTATTTGTGGGATCAATCCAAAAACTTGATCCACGGAACATATTAAAATGGTTTATGCATTTGGGCATGATTTTGTATTATATATCTCAAAAAATCTATGCGTGGTTTTTTTTGGGAATTTTGAGGTGGGGTTTCAAAAAAAGGTATAAAAGAGCAAAGAATACAGACCAATTACAATTCTCCTTTTAAGGGACGAAAGTTGAATAGGTATTTGACTTGGTACGATAATCAAAGCAGAAAAACACAAAAAAACTAGAGAGAAGAAAAACCAAAAAAATCTGATTCGTGCACTACTTCGAAAACAATTACTTTTGATTTTGATGCCAATTTTAAATCTCTAATTAGGTAAGTCTATCAATGCAAATCACGACAATCATATATCATGATTGACATATTTCCTTAGATAATTAGAACACTAGCATTTCCCATCCAGTCAAGTCTTTAATAAGGGTTAAAATAAGATATTAACATGACAGTCCTTTAAAAAATCTTTTCATAAGAAAATTGATTTTTCAATGTATCTTAGGAAGTGAGTTGTTTTTTTCTATACTTTTTTTGAAAATTCCCCTTATTTTAAACAAAATAATTTCAAATATCCGTTTATAATTAATTTTTCCATTTAGTGTCTTTTAAGACATATGTTACTTGATGAAGAAAATGTATAAGAAAAGGTTTATAAGAGGTAAGCCTTGTAAGGAAATTACTTTTTATGGTCTTTTACTTAGACCATAAGTCCTTACCTTTCCATAAATTGTGGTCATTATAGGAATCCCGTTTTCATAGGATACATGCTATCTTTTAATCATATAAGGTTTTCTAAAGAGATATAGTCCATAACAAACTCTACCTTGATGGACGGTTGCGATTAAAACTAATGGAATCCTAATTGGAATATACTTGGTCCTCTCTCCACCTATAAAATAGAGTCTTTCCTCCATCACAAAGACTCATTCACAAAATTCAACACATTAAGGATTATAGGCAAAGAGAGAGAAACTGAAGTTATTCGCTAAAGTTTTCTTGGCGGCTCTCAACATCAACATCAGACAGCAGGATCGGAAAGCTCTCTGCATCAAGATGTCTGGAGGTAATCTTTAATTAAATCCTTCACGTGATAATCATGTTGTTCTCGATCTTAGGATTCATGTTAATTATAGACTAACATGTGGTATCAGAGCATGGTTATTGGAGAACACATGATCGTCCATTAATTAGGATAATTATGCATTGCCATAATCGGCAAAATTAGATCCGTACAATTGGTGGGCCATTCGTTCATCCTCAGTCCGTAAGTATGAGGCCCTACAATGTCTGACCGTATGTGAGTGATTTTGATGCATCTGCTGTACCACCAATTGTACGGACGAATGAATAAATTTGTTTTTGTTACTTTACTCGTATTACACGGCAACTTGTAAAACCCACGTCTCATATATAATGTGTATAATCAACACTCTGGAGATGAACCGTCTGATCTCATGAAAGTCTTGGAGGAATCATTGATTTCCGTGGGCCTTTAATTAAATAGTGAATGATGAATACACAAATTTTGTTGGAGAATTTCACCCATAGCCAGGAACGTCCAAGCTATAAAATGCATCCAGCCTTACATGCAACTGCTGCAAGTATCAGTAACCTTTAACCAGTTACAAAACTGCCCATCACAGATGCGTATGTAATGTAATTAATGGGTGTAAAATATACCCGCAAATGGAGAGATAGTGTTTTGCTTGTTGTACATGTGATGGGTTGTATGAAGATGCTTGTATAGAGGTTTTATGTCATGCAACTCTACGCGCCCAGTAAATCCCAAACTCAACAAGCACTAGATAAAGCATCACATAGACAAGAAAAGCAGGCCAACCAACTTCACTTATACTGGAGAAACACCTGGTCCAGCCCCTTTCCATCACATAGCCAGCATGGGGCTTTCAGCCCCAAATAGCCGGAGGACTGCCCTCCGGGGCTCGGCCATCTTTATCAGTATTTTTCATATAACGAATGATCAATTATGACTTTATGCAATATATAATGTTATCTATTCATATTAAGCTAATTTTGATCACCAAAGTTGTATGCTTAAGGTTAGGTCTCACCACAGTGACCCTAACAATTAAATACTGATATTTAACCCTAATAGTACCATCATGATGTTTACTTTTCCCATTGTTCAAGCGCATGAAGAATTTAGTCGCCCATAGGTGGATTATAATCATACGTTTGAATAATAATTAAGGAGTGTTTGTTCATACATGGACCAAAGATATCCACAGATATCTTACTCGTTCTAATTAAAAGTAACATCACTCAATTACAGAAGTTGGTTCCATTAAGGGTACTTGAACTGGATATGGCTCTTCGTAAAGATAAGCCGGCTCCACTCACTGCAACAAGTAACGCTAAGGAAAAGACCATCTTTAATGCTTGGGAGAGGTCTGACAGACTAAGCACTATGTTTTTGCGAATGACTATTGATGCCAACATCAAAACATCCCTTCCTACACCTGAGAATGCTAAGGACTTTATGAAAGCCATTGAAGATAGGTTTAAGACTGTAGATAAATCCCTTGCTGGGAAACTAATGGCAGATCTTACAACCATGAAGTTTGATGGCACTCGCTCAATGCATCAGCATGTCATTGAGATGACCAACCTTGCTGCTAAACTAAAGAATTTGGGACTATCCGTGGATGATGCTTTTCTCGTCCAATTTATCCTAAACAGTTTACCTCCTCAGTACGGGCCTTTCCAAATTCACTACAACACTATTACGGAAAAGTGGACAGTGAATGAATTGGCCAATAAATTGGTTCAAAAGGAGGCCAGGCTGAATCAACAAGGTATTAAAGTAGCTCATCTCGTTCAAGGAACTGGAAACAAAACTGGGAGAAAGAAAAATTCAGGCCAGAAAGGGCACCACCCAAATCTAATGAGGCCAGTCAGAACCCCAAGAAGAAAAAGAAGGAAAACTTATGCAAATTTTGCAAGAAACCTGGACATTTTCAGGCAGACTGCATTAAACGTAAAGAATGGTTCGAAAAGAAAGGTAACCCTCTGGGTTTCGTAAGTTATTTCGAATCACATCTTACTTATGTTTATTCTGATACTTGGTGGATCGACACTGGTGCTAATATTCATGTTTCCAATTCAATGCAGGGATTCCTTACGATCCAAACCATAAACCCAAGTGAGAACTTCCTTTTTATGGGCAACAAAGACAAAGTTCCAGTTGAAGCCATTGGCACTTTTCGTCTTATTTTAGATAGCGGTTATCAGTTAGACTTATGTCAAACTCTTTATGTTCCGTCTATTTCCCGTAATTTGGTTTCTGTAATCGCACTTGATAAAGATGGTTACTCGTTTGAATTAGGAAATGGTAATTTCAGTTTACTTAAAAATTCTAGTCGTATTGGTTCTGAAATTTTATTTCATGGGCTATACAAGTTTCATCTTAATAGTCAAATTGCTGAAACCCATCTTACCCTGCATTCTAAGGAAACCAAACGAAAGTCATCTGAAAATAACTCTTATTTCTTGTGGCATAAAAGACTGGGTCACATATCCAGTGAAAGAATCAAACGATTAGTAAAAGATGGTGTCCTTCCGGATCTAGATTTTACTAATATTAAGGTATGTGTGGATTGTATTAAAGGTAAATCAACAAAACACACAAAAAAAGGAGCCACAAGAAGTACTCAGCTTCTTGAAATAATTCATACAGATATTTGCGGACCCTTTGATGTTCCAACCTTTGGGGGAGAAAAGTACTTCATTACCTTTATTGATGATTACTCACGTTATTGTTATTTATACTTGTTGCATGACAAATCTCAGTCTGTGAATGCTGTACAAGTGTTCATTACTGAAGTCGAAAGGTAACTAGATAAAAAAGTGAAAATCATAAGGTCAGATAGAGGTAGTGAATTTTATGGTAGGTATGACGAAACAGGACAACATCCTGGACCTTTTGCAAAACTTCTCCAAAAGCTTGGAATTTTTGCTCAATACACAACGCCTGGTTCTTCATGGCAGAATGGTGTAGCTGAAAGGGGAAATCGTACATATATGGAAATGGTTAGATCCATGATGAGTCATGCTAACTTACCTATATCCTTGTGGATGGATGCTCTACGCACAGCTGTTTATATCTTGAACAGGGTTCCCAGTAAGGCAGTTCCAAAAACACCATTTGAACTGTGGAAAGGTTGGAAACCTAGTTTAAGACATCTCCAAATTTGGGGTTGTCCAGCTGAGGCTAGAGTCTACAATTCACATGAAAAGAAATTGGACCTTAAAACGATCAGTGGTTACTTTATAGGTTACCCAGAAAAGTCCAAAGGATTTAGGATTTACTTCCCTAACCATAGTACGAGAATTGTTGAAACTGGTAATGCTAGATTCTTTGAGAATGGCAAAATCAGTGGGAGTAATAAAACTCAAGATGTGATCATTCAGGAAATCAGGGTACCTATCCCTTTACCCTCTATTCCGAAAGATGTTGGAAATCATCCCGTTGTTGAACCATTTAACAATGAGGAAAACCCAATCAATGATCAACAACTCCATAATGAGATTATCACCAATGAACATATGGATGAAGCACCAGAGGAACCAGCATTAAGAAGGTCTCAAAGACAAAGGAGATCAGCTATTTCCGATGATTACATGCTTTACCAAGTAGAATCTACAGAAGGGACAATTAAAGACCCGGTTTCTTATTCACAAGTCATTAAGGATGTTAATTCTAGTAAATGGATTGATGCCATGACGGATGAATTGAAATCTATGGATGAAAATCAAGTATGGAAAGTTGTTCAATTGCCTCCAGGACACAAACCAGTTGGCTGTAAATGGGTCTTCAAGACCAAACACGACTGCAAAGGCAATATTGAACGACATAAAGCCAGACTTATTGCCAAAGGTTTTAATCAGAAAGAAGGCATTGATTATACTGAGACCTTTTCCCCTGTGTCCAGGAAGGATTCTCTTAGAATTATTATGGCATTAGTAGCTCACTATGACCTCGAGTTACATCAAATGGATGTGAAAACTGCCTTTCTTAACGGATACTTAGAAGAAGAAGTCTACATGCGTCAACCTGAAGGCTTCATAATTGAAGGTCAGGAAGACATGGTCTGCAAACTTAAGAAATCAATATATGGACTGAAACAAGCTTCGAGGCAATGGTACCTAAAGTTTCATGAAATCATTACTGCATTTGATTTCACAGAAAACATGGTTGACCCTTGCATATACCTCAAGATCAGTGGGAGTAAGTTCATATTTTTGGTTCTGTATGTTGATGACATGCTATTGGCTAGTAGCGACCTTGGTTTATTACATGCTACAAAGGATTATCTCTTTAAGAATTTTGAAATGAAAGATATGGGAGAGGCTTCCTATGTGATAGGAATAGAAATATTCCGTGACAGGTCACTTGGTATTTTGGGGTTGTCTCAGAAAGCATATATTGACAAAATTCCAGAGAGATTTGGCATGATGACATGTTCCTCTAGTCCTGTTCCACTGCATAAAGGAGACAAACTTGATCTTACGCAGTGTCCACAGAACGAATTGGAACGTAAAGAAATGGAAAAATATCCTTATGCTTCTCTAGTAGGGAGTCTGATGTATGCACAGGTCTGTACAAGACCTGACATTAGTCATGCTATTGGCATGCTGGGTAGATTTCAAAGCAACCCAGGAATCACTCATTGGAAAGCTTCAAAGAAAGTGCTGAGATACCTCAAGGGAACAAGAAACTATATGCTCACATACAGAAAATCAAGTCACCTACAGGTGACTGGTTATTCCGATCCAGATTTTGCTGGATGTCCTGACACCAGACTTTGCACTCTTGGTTATGTGTATCTTTTATGTGGAGGTGCAATATCATGGAAAAGTCAGAAATCAGAGTTACTTTACACATCCACCATGATGGCTGAGTATGTGGCATGTTATGAGGCTGCAATTCAGGGAACATGGTTGCGTAACTTTATCTCTCAGTTTGGAGCTTTGAGTTTCATCTCTAAGCCATTAACTCTTTACTGTGACGATGAAGCTGTAACCTTCTTCTCCAAGCATGACAGGATATCTAAGGGAGTCAAACACATGGACCTTAAATATCTATCACTAAAGCAAGATGTTAGATTACAGAATTTTGTAATAGAGTCCATACGTATAGATTTCATGGTTGTAGACATATTCACGAAAGGACTACCTCCAAAGACCTTTCAGGGTCATACTGAAAGCATGGGTCTTGTAGATAGTTCTTGATTATTATTTTCTGCCTTTTATTTCTCTACTTGTATTGGACATTTATTGAGCTCTTAATGCATATCTACATCTGTCATTTCTGTTTTTCCATTGTGTACATATTTATGTTTGGATGAATAATAAACAGAAACAGTCTTTAACCAAAGACATTATGAGACCATTACGTCAATCTCTTATTATGGTCTAGTTATGCAAGTTGTAAATGACGTAGTACATGGAAGTAAGCATGTTGCAAAATAATGTGTGCACGCCATGACTCTCATTCACAACCGAATTAGCTAAGACACTTATGATAACCGACTAAAGAAGTGTTTAGCATCTAATGCGCGCCTTATGATTCCTAATATGAAAACATTAATGGATCTTCCTATTGACCAAGTGGGAGACTGTAAGGAAATTACTTTTTAGGTCTTTTACTTAGACCACAAGTCCTTACTTTCCATAAATTGTGGTCATTATAGGAATCCCGTTTTCATAGGATACATGCTATCTTTTAATCATATAAGGTTTCCTAAAGAGATATATTCCATAACAAACTCTACCTTGATGGACGGTTCAAATTAAAACTAATGGAATCCTAATTGGAATATACTTGGTCCTCTCTCCACCTATAAAATAGAGTCTTTCCTCCATCACAAAGACTCATTCACAAAATTCAACACATTAAGGCTTATAGGCAAAGAGAGAGAAACTGAAGTTATTCCCTAAAGTTTTTTTGGCGGCTCTCAACATCAACATCAGATAGCAGGATCGGAAAGCTCTCTGCATCAAGATGTCTGGAGGTAATCTTTAATTAAATCCTTTACGTGATAATCATGTTGTTCTCGATCTTAGGGTTCATGTTAATTATAGACTAACAAGCCTTGCGTGAAACCGTCATTCTAGAAATAAAAACGTGGAAGGATATAGAAGTTGTAAACCCCATCCGACACAAAGTCCCATCGAGGAAGAAATCGAAGAAAGACAACATCAAATCTATAGACTCAGGTATGTGGGTTTATATTATTTTTATTTCTCTCCCGTATTGTTTAAATTAAAACCTATATATATATATATAATATGTACATCCTGACGTTTAGAAAACATCTAACTTGTTATCAGAGCCCTCTAATTTTATTTTCAATTTAGGATTTAATTTGAATAATCAAATAAAGATTTTTTCAATTGAAGTTTTTTCCCTTGGTCTGGCTATAATGGATTCAAGGTTTTTGGGTTTACTCCTCTCGTTTGTGGGATCAATCCAAAAGCTTGATGAAGGGAACATATTAATATGATTTTGTATTATGTATCTCACAAAATCTTTGCTTAGTTACTTTTTTGGGTATTTTGAGGTTGGGTTCATAAAAAGGTATAAAAGAGCAAAGAATACAGACCATTACAATTCTCCCTTTAAGGGACTAAAGTCGATTAAGGATTCGATTGGGCACGATAATCAAAGCAGAAAAACACAAAAGAAAATTAGAGAATTAAAAAACCAAAAAACTTTGATTCATGCACTACTTTCAAACAATTATTTTTAGATTGATGCCAATCTTAATCTCTAATTAGGTAAGTCTATCAATGCAAATCACGGAAGTCATATATCATGATTGACATATTTCCTTCGGTAATAAAAACACTAGCATTCCCACCCAATCAAGTCTTCAATAAGGGTTAAAATAAGATCTAAACATGAAAGTCCTTTAAGAAATCTTTTCATGAGAAAAGTAATTTTCCAATGCATCTTAGGAAGTGAGTTTTATTTATTTTTTTATTTTTTTTTATTTTTTTATACTTTTTTGAAAACTCCCTTTGTTTTAAACAAAATAGTTGTAAATATCTATTTATCTTTAATTTTACCATTTAATGGATTTTAAAACATACATTACTTGATGGAAAAAACGCATAAGAGAAGGTTTATAAAAGGTAAAACTTCCCTAAAACCATCGTTCAAGAGATAGAAACGAAGAAGAAAACCAAAGTTGTATACCCCATCCAAAGCAAAGTCTCGTCCAGGAAAAAATCAAAGGAAGAATACATCAAATCTATAGACTCAAGCATGTGGGTTTATATTATTTTTATCTATCTCCCATATTATTCAAATTAAAACCTATAATACGTACATCCCGGCGTTTAGAAAACAAACAACTTGTTATCAGAGCCCTCTAGTTTATTTGGAATTTAACTTGAATAATCAATTAAAGGTTTTTATTTTTAATTTGGTATTTAATTTGAATGATCAAATAAAGATGTTTTTCAATTGAAGTTTCTTTCCCTTGTTCTGCCTATAATGTATTCAAGGGTTTTGGGTTTACCCCTCTTGTTTGTGGGATCAATCCAAGAATTTGATCCTGCAGGGAACATGTTAAAAAAATTTATGCATATGGGCATGATTTTCTATTATATATCTTACAAAATCTATGCGTAAATTTATTTTTGGGTATTTTGCGGTTGGGTTCATAAAAAGGTATAAAAAAGCAAAGAATATAGACCATTACAATTCTTCCTTTTTTAAGGGATGATAGCCGAATAGGGTTTTGAATGGGCATGAGAATCAAAGCAGAAAAACACACACACACACAAAAAAAAAAAAAAAAGAAGAAAAAACTAAAAACAAGTTGATTCATCCAGTACTTTGAAAACAATTACTTTTAACTTTGATTCGAATCTTAAATCTCTAATTAGGTACTGTCAAAGCAAATCAAGGACAGTCATATATTATATATAATTGGTACATTTACTTCCATAATTACAACACTAATATTCTAACTTAATCAAGTCTTTTACTAAAGGCACCTAAGCAACATGAATATAGAAAAAGAGGAAAAATAATGCAACATTTCCTCATAAATTGTGTTGCCCAAATGAATCTTGATGAACTGCAAAATGAAGGATTATCAAATAGACATAGCGTGTGATTTGTACTTAAAATAAAATAAAAAAAATGCTTACATAGTCCTTGAAGTCTTGTCCAGTGGGCAAATGCTCTTCACCAGCTGTCCCAGATCCCCAGTTAGCGTTTATTACATGCTTTCCTTTTAAGGAACTTTAATGTGGGGCCTATATAAAGTTAATCTAAAGTCCAAACCATTCATCTTGAACATCATTCCGACCGGTGACATATCCTCAAATATCATTTCATGATTTCAATCACATGCACAGTCCAACAGTGGAATGAGATTCTATAAGCATTCATCAGAGGGCGATGAGATTTAAGATGTAAGGTCCAAATTATCTTCATGTAAGCCCATGATGGAGTTCAACGCGTCTACTGCATGGAAAGCCTGAGGGGGGACTTGTATTCCACCGCCGTTGGTTCGTCACGGCCACCTGCTCCAAGTCAGCAACATTTGATATAAAATCTAAAAAACTACCTTGAAAACATAGGGATTAATTTGAGAATTTTTAAAACTTGTGTATGCTTTTTGAAATAAGATAAAAAATTAAGACCTTATTTAAAAATCGCCCTTTAAAAAAAAACAACCAACCAAGCGAATCCACATGCCAGCTGTGCTCCTGCAGTACCAGCCCACGCAATCGTTTGTTCGTCACGGCTACGTACGTAAAATCAACAGCATCTGTAAAAAAATAAATAATAATAAACAAAACAATCTACATCACTCTCTTGGTGTCGTCTGGTCAACTCAACACGACAGCGGCCCTGCTGCATTCACACACCTCACCTGACCACACAGTGCATTTCATTGGTCGATCTGGTCATCAGTAACTGGGACCTACCTACTTCAACGGTCTTGATGACAGCCCCAAAAAAAGGCCATTAACACGCGCGCTCTCTCTCTCTCTCTTCCCTGAAAAAGTCGGATGAAATTCAACGGACGGTAGAAAAAGAAGAGCATCTCGTCTCGATACCGTTTTTTAGGGTTTCTCTTCTATCCGGAATCAGCATTCCCACCTCTTGCACCAAATCGCAATCTATATTCGTCTTTCAAGTGCAGTCTATGAGAATTTTGTCTAAGATTGGAAGAGACTTCGCGGAAAATCTGATCGTTTGAGCTCCATTTTCATGAATTTACATCCAAAAACTAGGAACTTTCGTTGCAACCGCTTTGGGTCACCGATTTCTCATGATTTCTCTCTATTGATTTAGAGAAAGTTTGCGAAATCTCGACTCCTTTTCCTCTGCTTGACTTTCAGTGAATTTTGTTCGAATCTTTGTCTTTTGATGCTGATCAGGATAGATCGGAAGAAATTCTGCCATTTCTTATAAAATCTTCGATTTCTCGCCTTTTCTATGCTTGATGAGAATGAATGCGTTCGAATTTGGATCTTCTTTTTTCTTGAAGTTGTTGGTGTGATTTGTTTTAATTTGGAAGAAATTGTATCATCATTTGTTTTCATTGGTGAGTTTCGTCTTTAAACGGAAAGGGACTGAAATTTGAGTGAAATCAAAGGTTTTTGTATATGGTGAAGTGAAGATCTTGCTTTATTTTCGCGTATCTGGCGAGCAATACACTTCCAGTGATCTGTTTTTTACATATTTCTGTTGTGGTGTATGTTAGAATAGAAGACTTTGGATAAATAGGATCTGTTGCTTTGTTATATTCAACAATTTAGACTCTATTCCTGGAGAAATTCATGTTCATGGATCTGTGAATTCAAATGCGCGTTGGTCTGAATAGGATTAAGTGTGATGATAGAGTGAAACATGTTGAATTGGGAAGAACCGTCGTCGTCTTTGAGCTTTACTTCATCTTCCATTGTATCTAATGGAACCAGTAACTGCAACAATACACAGCCTTTTAGCAGCCATGATACTGTAGGGGCTAATCTCGATATCATCCGGTTGAGTAGGCTCAGCTCTAACTTGGAAAGGCTCTTGGTTGATCATGAATTCGATTACAGTGATGCTGAAATCATTGTGGAAGGTGTTTCAGTTGAGGTTCATCGCTGTATTTTGGCTGCGCGAAGTAAGTTCTTCCATGAACTCTTCAGAAAGGATAGGAATGAGTCTTCTCATCAAGAAGGAAAACCAAAGTATTATATGAATCATTTGATCCCTCATGCTAATGTTGGACATGACGCTTTCAAGATTATCTTGAGTTATTTGTACACGGGAAAGCTGAAGCCGTCGCCACCGGAGGTATCAACTTGCGTTGATCCTGTCTGCACGCATGATGCGTGCCGTCCTGCTGTGGATTCTGCTGTGGAATTGATGTATGCTTCAAGCGTTTTGCAGATTGCGGAGCTGGTTTCGCTCTTCCAGGTTAGTGATTCTCTCTTCTGCTAATGTATATTTGTAATGGTTGTGGTACTATATGTTGAATTAATTTCTTAGGTCAAGTGGTTTCATGTATTGATAATGATATGGTGGACATGCTAGCCAAGTTTGGTGCATCTATTTGAATCTTTTGTTTTCCTTTCCTTCTAGTAAGAGTATATTGGATTCTGTCTTGACAATAGCAAGAAATTGGTAAATTCTAACGGGTTTTAGATATTCTGAGGAACCTTGTAGGTCTTTACTAGGCTGCCTGACAGCTTAAGGATGACTCCTGAACCTATGCGGTATTTATTTATTTATTTGGGTTATGACTGAATGATTAACAGAAATTTTAGGGACCAGTCCTTTATGATGGTTAGGCTTATTGAAAAGGCTAATTTGACGCTACTCTCTGAATTGTGCTCTATGGAATTACATGTTGTGTCAATAGCCCAAGTGAACTATTTTTAATCGATGTAGAGTTTTTTTTCTTTACTTGTGGGATTTGGGTGTTGTGCAGTTTCTGTCATGTATCTTTCTTCTTGATGATTGCCTCAGCCTGTGTTGATCCTCTGTCTGTTAGCTATCGATCATGTTTCTTTTCTGAGGGTGAATTCCTCATGCCACTTGCTCTACTCTCTTTTTAATTAAACCCCCCTGCTTAGTACCTATTCTATTCTCTCTCTCCCTCTCTCTCTCTCTGTGTGTGTGTGTGTGTTTTTTTTTTTTATCGCGCGTGCGTGCGTATGTGTATTCATGATTGTCATCATCAAGGCCTTGTTCCAACTATGTTGGAGTCAGGCTATTTGAATTTGTATCTCCATTCCAGTCTATCATTGCTCTCTCTCTCTCTCTCTCTCTCTCTCTCTCTCTCTCTCTCTCCTTATATATATATCTCTGTGTGTGTGGTCATTGACAACCTGGTCATTTTTATTGACAACCTGGTCATTTTTTAGACTGTGGTTCCTACTATGGATGTGTTTTGATTGACAACCTGGTCATTTTTGAGACTGTGGTTCCTACTATGGTTGTATATATTTCGGTTACATATCAGAAAGTCATTTTTCTTAATAAAGGGTATCTACCAATATTTTCTAGTAACAGAGATTCCCCAGTTTCCAAGGTTATATTGGATTGGAGATCAAATACTGGAGATCCAGTTTTTTGTTTGCTGTGAATCGTGTTGGACTTGAATTCCTCTGTTTCATTATCTTTTGATTAGCCACATAAGAATGTCCTACAAATGGAGCTCAATTCCACTTGAACCTTATCCCGCCCTTCAGAATGGCTATGGGAACCAAGAAGGTCGATATCTTCCTAAAAGAAATGGCTATAATGTAAGAAAATGGGAAGGATACTTCTTTGATGAATAGGTGCAAAATCACCTCCCCCAAGAAGTGATTTGGACTAATATCTGTGCTAATCATGGAGTGAGTATTTGTCATTTTAATTTGGACTCTGGAGGTGGTTAATTTGCTTTGGTTTTTCTATATTTTCTCATAAAAGAACGAAGATGCTGAGATCAGAAAGGAAGTTGCAGTAAGTAAAAAGGTGAGGAAGAGACCATGTCAAGACACATCCACAAACATAGCATATTTTGATTACCTAAATAGTATTATGTTTATGGATCTGCAACGATTCATAAACGTTATAGCATACACTATTGCTATTTGTGTGTTTTGTCTGTTTGTGTATGCTTTAGTACCTGACATGAAGTAGACACACACGCACACACACACAACACATATATATATATATATAGCGAGAGAGAGAGAGAGAGAGAGAGAGAGAGAGAGAGAGAGAGAGAGAGAGAGAGAGAGAGAGAGAGAGAGAGAGAGAGAGAGTTCTCCTGTATTTCCATCCTTTCAACTTGGTCCACGTGTGACATCAAACCCCCTACTGTTGAGAGAGAGAGAGAGAGAGAGAGAGAGAGAGAGAGAGAGAGAGAGAGAGAGTTCTGTATTTCTATCCTTTCAACTTGGTCTACGTGTGACATCAAACCCCCTACTGTTACCATTGGGGTTGGAAATCGAAAATATTTACGTCTTTAAACTATTCAACATTCAGGGTCAAAGATAAAGGGATTATGATAATGTGGTGGGACCATTTTTTGCACAGCACTGGGATATCAATGAACTCTTTCTATCCCCCTCACCCTTCATGATTGACATGCATCCAGGTGGTACTCATGGCCTGGTTCACACGTAAGTTAGGTATGAGTGTGCAATTGATACCTTGGGTGAGAGAGCCCAACATGGCACCTATGATCACACCCACCCTTCTTCCCTCCATTTTGGCCCACCCAGGATGGTGAATTGTCACCAAAACGAATTTTACACTGATCTGAATTTTGCTAATTATTGGTTTTGAGCCCCAATTTGTTTGCCTTCGCATTGATTTTGGGTTTATTTCTGTTGGTGGTGGTCGGGGAGGAGAATATGAGATTAGGTGGGGCCCCATCGAAGAAAGACCCTCTCCGTCCCCAGCCCCCCCCGCCCCCCCCATGTGGGCCCACTGGGCTCTTGTCCATGAAGCCCAGTTTGTGTGTGTTACGTGAGGACGGTTCTCATAGTCATATGTGTGTATTGTACGATTTCAATAAATTCTGGAACTTAAATGCTTATGAAGTTGATGTTTACTCTCTCAACTCTTGGAGCTACTAAATTAGGTCGATCTTGATTAGAATATCACTTCTCAATTTTAATGGCTTGGTGACCTTAACCTTACAAATCAATTACAGAAATACTATAAGCTGACTTGAAGTATGAATTCATGCAGCGCCGACTTCTCAATTTTGTCGACAAAGCTCTTGTAGAAGATGTAGTACCAATTGTTTTGGTTGCTTTTCACTGCCAACAAAATCAACTACTCGAACCTTGCATTCAAAGAATTGCAAGGTCCAATCTTGAAAACATCTCCATAGAAAAGGAGCTCCCAAAGGAAGTTGTAAATGACATCAAATTGCGCCGTCTCAAATCTCAAGCAGATGAACCTGTGGCACAAACTATGGAGCCCATGCATGAAAAACAAATTAAGAGGATCCACATGGCACTGGATTCTGATGATATTCAGCTTGTAAAACTGCTGCTTTCTGAATCAGACATCACCTTGGATGATGCCAATGCTCTTCACTATGCTTCTGCATATTGTGATCCTAAGATTGTGGCTGAGGTGCTGGAGCTTGGGCTGGCAAATGTTAATCTAAAAAATGCCAGAGGATACACAGTACTCCATGTCGCTGCCATGCGTAGGGAGCCAGCCGTTATCGTGTCACTGCTGACAAAAGGTGCAAATGCATCGGAGACAACAGCAGACGGCAAATGTTCTGTTCGGATCTGTCGGGGGCTCACAAGGTCAAAGGATTATCATGCTAAGACAGAGCAGGGACAAGAGTCAAACAAGTACCGTATATGTATTGACATTCTGGAGAGAGAAATGTGGAGGAACCCAACAGATGGGTTTGAGTCTATCTTGTCACCGATGTTGGCTGATGACCTGTACATGAAGCTTCTGTACCTGGAAAACAGAGGTGAGTTTCTAAGGAATATTCATCCTTTCATTGGGAAAAATCACACACACAACATAGTTACTTATTCTCCTTAAGTTTCAAGGTTCTGATAAACATGCATGTGATGCGAACCATAAGTTGGGTCCTATTATAGATGAGAAATTATCCAAATATTACACAGATTGGACAATTCTAACCTTTTTAACTGCAGGTCTTTTTTTGCAGAAGATGCGTAGTCGGTGGAACAATAATTGACCTTTATGTTAACACTGTTAATTTTCATTCACTGCAAGTCCAAAAATCAAATTATTAGGAATTTTCAAACTGCTTGTCAATTTAGGCTAATAGCATAGTTTTCCTTTTTATCTTGTAGTAGAATCTTGGAACTTTTGCTAGAGTTTTTTTTATTGCTTTCTTCTTTTTTTTTGGTTCTTCTCCATTATATAAATTCTCTGATAAGACTGATTAGCCACATCTCTTTTTTTTTTTTCTTTTTCTTTTTTTACTGTTGATGGTTTTAATATGAGAAAATACTGTGTTGATAGCTCTTAACTTAATTTTTTTTCTGTCTATAGATTATGGTAGATTGGGGAAAACATTTTCTAAAAATCATATTCAGGACATCCACTAAAAGAATAACCGGACATGCACTTGTGTATCCACCTAGTTGCAATTAGACATAAGGAGGGTCAACATCAAGGAACTGGATTATATCCATTAAATCATTCTACTCTTAGTAAGTAATTTGGGAACAAGTATCAGAAGTTCCAATCATAATTCTAAACCATCCGTTTGGAGGTACCAACCTTATCTTAGAAAAGATTCTCAGTGATCATTTCAACAGTAATATGCAACCTTTCTGTTTGTAACTTGTGAAATGGATGATTATATTAAGATGGAACCAAACTTTAAAAGGTTCGGATCATCCAACTATGGTATCACCATTGGAATGAAACACCCTATCTTTTCACCAAAGATGGGTTGACAGAATGGGCTTTCCCCATAAACGCATCAGTGGGTTGGTTCAACATGATGTATTTACATGTCCAAATGCATCTAAGCTGTCGATGGAACTGGATCCAGGATGGTTTGCCCACTTAGGACTAGATCTAGGCATGAATTTGGTTTGCTGGATTGGACAGAGATTTATAAATTGGTTTCTGCATAAGGCTATACTTAATTTTGATAAGATTACAAAATCCGTTGGTGAAAAGATAGGGTGTTTCATTCCAATGGTGAATGTCCCTATGATTAGAAGCAGAGATAAGTGTAATAAGGGTTGGTGGGACCCTTGGTGGAACCTAGTTTATGTGTGTCGTGTGTGCATTGGCAGAACCCAGGGTGGACCCACATGAAGGTTGTATGTGCTAGCAGTTCATAGTTGATAATTGAGTAATGGCACTGAATATTTTCATCCTGAGCATGTTAATTAGGAAATAATTTAAAGAAATATCTTTTTTTTTTTTGTGTATAAAAAATAACATTAAATTCATCCTTGGGCCCAGTTATATTATTTGGGTACTGCAATTATAAAAGATCTGGATCCAGACTCTTGCATCCACCCTTTTTTCAGCCCTTAATGCATTTAGGTGCTTTGAAATTCAGTGGAAAGTAAACCTTGGCTAGCATTAGAATAATTCCATGAACAATGTATTTCATCCCCTTTGAACTATTTAGGGGCAAATGCATGAAACATATGGACTAGCTTTTCATAAAATAGCATATACAATAATTCAGTGCACATGCTATACACCTTAATGTACCTCAGCATCAATGTTTCAAAACGCTCAGTGGGACTCCTCCAGTTTAAAGGCACATGTCTGTACAAATGGTGTGTTTGAACCAATTTGATTGGTTTGCTCTTGGTTTTCAAATACAAAATCTGAATATAGCTGTATTGATGCATGTGCATATGCTGGAAAGCAGGTTGACAGGGGCAATGTTCAGCTTAATAGCTTCAGAATTAACCTGTTGGAATAGGCAGATTGAATTAACATGTGTATTCAGCTTAATAGCTTCAGAATTAAACAATTGGAATAGGTGGATTGAAATATAAACCTTATGAATTGTGCATTGTGATATCCATTATGGCAAAAGACTTTATTCGTTTCTATTTTCCATTTCAATATTTGATCTCACATCATCGCTTACTAAGAACAATTATTTTGTATATCAGTGGCATTTGCAAAGTTGTTATTCCCTACCGAAGCTAAACTAGCCATGCAAATAGCACATACTGAGACCACAGCAGAGTATGCTGGTATTTCTGAACCAAATAGCATATGTGGAACATTGAGAGAAGTAGATCTCAATGAAACACCTACAGTGCAGAACAAAAGGCTACGTTCAAGAATGGATGCCCTTATGAAAACAGGTATTTTACTGTGATGTGTTACTTAAATGGAAGTTTTAGAACAAATGACTAATAAACAATAAGAGATACAATCTGCAGTTCTATCATTTACTTGGCCAACTATACATGTGTCGCTTTGATTTTTTCTAATTCAAATAGTTCATTCTGTGGGCCTTATTGTGGATAGAATATACCTTGCGGATCACTTCCATCAGATAACACTAATTATGAACTCTCCAATTAAGCACCCTTTAAATGTGGCATGCATTTTTTATTGGACAGAAAGTATCACCTTGTGATATTGAGCCTAATACAGGGCACACCATTTCAACTGTTACTATTTTAATGGAAAGGTGGGCCCCACATGTACAATTGCTAGGATATGAAAATGAAAAATATTTTTCATTCAAGAATTATACAAAACCTCTTATCGGAAACCCCCTCCATCTTGATTAGATGGTGACAACATTAAGGACTTTCTCCTAGATAGGTGGGCCCTACCATGACAAAATGTATGAGGATAAAGGTGCCTAGTTGTCCTTTTTTTTAATTAAAAAAATATTGCATAGTAGTCACTTAAGCTACAACATTGGTGTAATCATCATTCAATAAAGGATAAAAAGAAAGAAAGAAACAGAGAAAATATGTGAAGTGAATGATACATCCTTCTCTATCTATATATCAATCTCTGCATTTTTTTAGTAAACATATTCTGAAGTTATTTTCCTTTGTGGTGATTTTCAATTTTGAGAAAACGTATTGTTTTCTGATGCTTTCAATTTCGGAAGATATTGTTTTCTGATGTTTTGTGTATCAAGGCATTTCTGCCTCATGCTTCGTTCTTAGGATGACCATGTTGGCTGGTTGAATGTAGAGAAGAATGTGATTAATCCAAAATAGTGCGCAAAATAATTACAGATATTTTCTATCTAACCAGACCAATTACGCCTTTTATTTCCTTCTGCCTGGTCTCAGTCATTTTGGTATGTTTCCATTGGAAAGATTAAAATATGCCTGTTCTGGCTGGAACCTTTTTTTTTCCAGCCTCTTTAGCCAGTTGTTTTTTAAAATTTAGGCAGTCCTAAGACTGCTTATTCCTTTAGAAAAGAGAACTAGATAACTAGATAACTTTTTTTGTTTCGTCTATCTCATAGACTGGGAAATATTCACCTATGAGTAACTTCAAGTGCAGTCCAGCACTGTGGGGCCCACTAGGGCCTACATTTCATTAGTTCAGCCACTTTGATAGTCTTTTCATCGCATGATCTTGCATGAAGCCCAATTTTACACTCACTATACCTTCCCTCAAGGTTGGATTGAATCTCAAGAAAATCTATAGTGAAGCCCAATTTTACACTCGCTAAACCTCCCCTCACGGTTGGATTGAATCTCAAGAAAATCTACAGTGTAGATGCTATTGAATTTTAAGGTTGTGAAATCAATGGCTAGGACAATCTGGTGGAGCTGATTTCTTGGATCACCCTTGTCCATGAGGAGACCTTTCAATCTGCCCTCCTCCCATTGGCAAACTTGCAACTAAGTGGGCCCCACAATCTGGTTTGCTTATAAAATATATGCAATTTGCTCGTAGGTAAACATTTCCCCTCATAGACCCCCATACTCTTAATATGATTACACAAATGGGATTTGTATTGGAGTCATGTTCCTGAACAGACGGGTTCCCTTGTGATTTACACCTGAAAGGAAAGCTTCCTTCATTCCATTCACCCTGCACCCTTTTCTCTCATTGATTTTACTTAAAAAAAAAAAAAAAAACAAAGGGAAAAGAAAAACTGTCTTGAAAATTTCCACTGAAACATTCAATTTTACCAGTAAAACAATGAGACCACCACCTACATCTAGACCATCCAAGTTATGGGGCCTAAGCCCAAAAGATCATGTGCATCAGATGCTCCCTGCTTTTTGAATCGTTCAGGAAAATTGACTAGATTAATCCACTCGTGTTGGTCAGTGATGGCTTACAGTTTCATGATAATAGCATAGGAGTTAGTGCACTGACAACTTTGTTCAAACTCACACAACTGTACTAATGAATATTTGGTGGCCACATTAAGGGATAAGCTGCAAAGCCATGTGGTCCTCAATGCTGTCAAACTACCAAGACATATCTGAGTTAATTTCAAGTTTTAAAACATTTTGGAAAAAAAGAAAAAACTCGAGAAGTTACAGGGTGGTTGTTGATCAGTCTCTTAATTGTGTATCATCATTGTTGCAGTTGAGTTAGGCCGGCGTTACTTTCCCCATTGTTCACAAGTGCTGGATAAATTCCTGGAAGACGATCTTCCCGACTTATTCTACCTTGAGAAGGGCACTCCCAATGAACAAAAGATCAAACGAATGCGCTTCTGTGAGTTGAAAGCGGAGTTCCAGAAGGCCTTCAGTAAGGACAAGGAGTACAGCAGATCGACCTTGTCATCCTCATCCTCATCTACATCTTCTTTGAGGGATGCCACAAAATACAAGATGTCAAAGAAGTGAAAGGTATTACCGGAATGTAACAAAAGTTTTGCATTTCAACAGAAGCTAGCAGCTGCTGTACAAAATTTTGCATCTTATTGTTTTAATATAAAATCTGAACATACTCAGAATGTAGAGATTTTCATATAATTTGCAATCTGAATGAACATAAATTGGATAGTCTCTCTTCAGAACGAACACACACTGACAGGAAAACTTATGACTCATAGCATATACATAAACTCCAATCTATTTTTGCTGTCCACCGGTGTCTGATCTTTTCCACTGGGGCCATGGAGTTGCCTTTCTCCTCCTATATATAGAAACAAGTGTAGCTCATATTGTATGATAATCTGAACCATTATCTTGTGGACTCTGCCTTTTAAATTTGCTTCTAGCCGGAGCAGAAATTTTAGCAATCAAGGATGATCTGAAAGTAAATTGTTCGCACAGTAAGTGGTCTGGTGTTGCTCTAAGCAGATCCCAACAAATGCTATTTGTTGGCCTTGGCCACAGGGTGGTGTGAAACCTCCTTGAAAGTAACATTACAATAATGAAATGGAAAAGTTCACCAATGTTTTGAGTCCAGTAATCGCTCTTGCCCCAAAAGGGGCTGATTCCAAGGCGGATGTTTTGGCTAAGGCTGGAATTAAAAGTGTTCCTACCCATTGTAAATGATATTAGTTTGTAGGCAGTGATTTGATACTTCATTTTTTACTGTGCAGAATCCATTGCTAGAATGGACTTTCCAGGGACTTTGTTGCATCTCTCTTTTCCATTTTGAATGGTATACACAAACTGAAAAAGGAATAAGAAGAAAAAAACACTAAATAAAAGAGCAAGAACATTGCATTTTTTCAAACTCTGTGACACCATTTTGCCATAGCTTATTCACACGCTCGTTTAAAATGAAGCAATGATTGAGGGGATGAGATATCATCGGGTGATATGGGCAATATCGTGGGCTGTCGGTATTACCTACATCTTGGAGCCTCTTGGGTTCAGGATGTTGGAACTTGTCATTTTCAAGAAGGGCTTGAAAGATGGCCTCTATCGTCCAACAGATATTTCTTTTCCAGTCATTGCTTGAGAAGCAAGAAGTGCTCTTACATCATTTGTTCAATCCTCCTTTGGCTTTGTTCCAACTGCTCCATTCTTTAGGATAGTTGGTCTCCACCTGGAGGTGATGGAGGCTCTGAAGTTCCTCTGCCATGAAAATAGGCATGACATATGACTGGAACGAGGATATCTTTCTTGCAACTTAGACACAGCATCTTGAGAGAAGATAGATACTCATAGTTAAATCATGCAAATCAAAGGATGCATCATTGTCCTTATCAGAATATGAAAAGGAGAATGCTTGGCCTTGAGTACGAGCCACTGTCATACTCCATGTCCGGGGCCTACGAGGTGGAACTTGTGGACCCTCGTTTTACCCACGAGATATGAGTTCCTTTTCATCCTTGGCGTGTTCGGCTTTAGAAGAGAGAGCTCCAGATTGTGAGTCATCTTGACTCCTGTTTTTTTATCCTTATATTTTTTCTCCTCCTACCCTTCATGGGAGGGGAGATGGGTTTATTGCGAGTTTAGCATTAGATTTCATCCTGAGAAGGGGTAGTTAAAAACTCAAATATGGAAGCAAAAGGAAATATGGGCGTGAGAAAATCAACTCCCAAGACAACAAAACATATGAGAACTCAACAAGAAGCAGCCCAATATAGAAGATACAACCAAAAGAAAAAGAAAAAAAGAAAGCTTTCAACTAAGGGGGAGCTGACTACATAAGGATAGACAAAATAACAGCAAAAACCCGACTTGTCTTCAGCTTCTACTAGTGCTGACCT
Organism: Litsea cubeba; assembly: GCA_012931725.1. Lineage (NCBI taxonomy): Eukaryota > Viridiplantae > Streptophyta > Magnoliopsida > Laurales > Lauraceae > Litsea > Litsea cubeba. Next base: position 28,490,283 of record CM022951.1, on the reverse strand, counting down.
AGAGGGAGAGAAAATCCATAACCTTGAACAGAGACATCATGAAGGTCTCCTGGAAGCTGTGGCGGAGAACAACCTCTTAAATTCCTTGTAGTAGGAACTGAAGCACTTGCTGCTCCCTTAAATTTGCTTCTCCTAGCTTTTCTAGAGGAAGCGTTGGAGACTAGGGCAATGGAAAATTGGTTTTGGGGAGGGTCTTCAAACTGCTTGTGTTGAGGAGGAGAGCCTAAGGAATTTGGGCTTATAGAGATTGATGGAATAGGGAGGGGTTCACCAAATAAGATGTAGGGTCCTTATGAGTGTAGTAATCTAGGATGGAGAAAGGATTGCTTGTGATCAAGGTGGAAGCATGGATAGATTCCTTATTAGTAGAATTTTGGGAAAAAAGGGTTGCGGGATGGAGCCAAAGAGCCCAGCAGTGTCTTAACGGCCGAGGAAGAGGCATCAGCTGAGGAAGTAACGACAGCTAAGGAAATAGCTACAACAGCATCTTTGAATGCATTGTCTGTGATAGAAGCAACGTCAGTGGCTAAGGAAGCTATAGTGGTAGTAGAAGTTGGGGCTTTGATGGAGGCAGGGGCTAGAGTGGAGGCCAGACCTAAGGCAGAGAGGGCTGCTACAGACAAAGCAGAGACTGTCTGCCGGCTCGCAAGCAGCAGTAGAGCTAGGAGAGAAATGACCTTGGGGACCCACACAAGTTTGGCCAGCAACTGCATCAATAACAACTCCCATCTGGGCAATAGATTGAGGAACATGGCTAGGAGTTTGATGGCCAATGGAAAGATATAAACAAGACATTTGAAGCTAAGAGCATCTCCAACAGGTACTCCATTTCTCACATGCCTTTTTAAAAAATAAAGGCTTATGTGGCAAAAAAAGGCATATGTAAATTTGGCATCTCACTTGGACAACTCCAAGAGAGATGTCAAATTATTATTTTATTATTTTTTCATTTAATCATCATTTGTTTTATTACATATATCTTACTTGTATTTAATGGGATTTGGTACGATTTAAATGTTATTAAAGTAATAAATTATTAAAAAATAAAAAATGCACAAATTGTACTTGAAACTCATTTTTCATTGAAAAGGTAAAATCAAATTATATAATATTATAGTCAATCACAAGCTTCTTCATATTGACCTTGAAAATGCCACAGGTGCTCCACCAGATCGGCTTGGAGTTGAGAATGTGTTCTCTTGTCACGAATACGCAAGTGGTTTTGAATGAAATCCTGAAATTCTGCAGTGTGGTCACGTGACACAGGAAGGTCACTGCATTCACCCTCTTGTGCATCGTAATTGAGTGGAAGACTTTGATCGCGTTCATCTTCGATAATCATGTTATGCATTATGATGCATGCCTTCATTATATGTTGAAGTGTTTGACGATCCCAAAAACGAGCAGGCCCACGAACAATTGCAAAACGTGCCTGTAGCACTCCAAACGCACGCTCCACATCCTTCCTTGCCGACTCTTGAGCTGCAGCAAAATTTGTGGCTTTTGGCCCGTTAGGACATGGAATTGTCTTGACAAATGTCGCCCACGATGGATATATGCCATCAGCAAGATAGTAGCCAGTTGTATATTCATGACCATTGATTGAGTAGTTGGCGGAAGGAGCTCGGCCTTCAGCGAGGTCGGTAAATATAGGAGACCGATCCAACACATTAATATCATTGTGCGATCCGGGTAGTCCAAAAAAAGCATGCCATATCCAAAGATCATACGATGCCACGGCTTCAAGAACCAAAGAAGGCTCGCGATGGTCTCCACGAGCATACATGCCTTTCCACGCAACTGGACAGTTCTTCCACTTCCAGTGCATACAATCTATGCTACCTAGCATCTCAGGAAACACACGTCTCTCACCTTCCGATAACAATCTACAAATGTCAGCATTATTTGGTGTTCTCAAGTACTCGTTGCCAAAAACATCAATGATCGCTTGAACAAACCTTTTCAATGATTCTATAGAGGTACTTTCAGCGATCCTCACGTAATCATCCACAGCATCTGCCGCAACTCCATAAGCAAGCATCCTCACTGCAGCTGTGACCTTTTGAAGAGCTGATAAACCAAGACTGCCTGCACAGTTTCTTTTTTGTTGAAAGTATGGGTCATGAGCCTCCACTGCATTTACAATTCGAAGAAAAAGAGTTTTGCGCATTCGAAACCTCCTTCGAAATTGAGAGGGAGTGTAGACAGGGTTTTCACTGAAGTAGTCATTATAAAGCCTGTGATGTCCTGAGATTCGTCCTCTCTGGATGACTGCGTGACCTTGAATAGAACCACGATGCACTCTCGTTCTCCTTCGTAAGTTTTCTCTTTCTTCTTCCAGAGCAGCCCTACACAACATCTGCAACTCTTCGTCCGAATCGGAATTTATGACAGTATGCCATAGATCGTCCGTCGTGTCGGAAGAGGAATCAGTATAATTTTGAGACATCTCTGAAGTGATGAACCAAAGATTTTCTTATTTTGAGATGAAGAGAAGTAAGAATTTGGGGTGTAGGAGTTTTTTTCGCAAGTGGTCTATATATATGAAATATTCCAACGGCTAGTTTTCTCCAACTGCTATAAAACGGCTAGTTTTATCCAACGGCTATAAAACGACTAGTTTTTTCTCCAACGGCTAGTTTTCTCCAACGGCTATAAAACGGCTGGTTTTCTCCAACGGCTATAAAATGACTAGTGGTATAACAACTTTATATAATTAAAGTACAATATTATATTTTAACAAACAATAATTCATTAATTAAAAATAAACAATACATATTAATTCTAAAAATAAAATACAATTCAGAAGCCACCACCTAACCCTCCTCTCAGAATTTCAAGTCTTTTTTTAGCATAGTATTGTTGTTGCTCCTCAGACATATTAGACGTATCCATACTCATGATCTCCATCTCCATTTGTATTTTCTTTAATTGCACCTTCTTCTCATCTTGCTCGATTTTTTGCTTAAGAAGCTCTATTTTTTTTCATCTCTTTCCTTTTTGTCATCCATCATTTTTTGGATGAGATCTGCAACAGGTGTGGGCTCGTTGATAGCGGTTTGCTTCATCTTTCTCTTCTCAGCCTTTCTGCCTGGTGGTCTCGTCATGGGATCATAAGCATTGTTAATTGTCTCATCCTCATCAATATTTATGGGAGTGCTTGGATTAGAAGATGATGAGTGGCCAGAAGTTGAAGATTTTGCTCTTTTTACGGACGTCTTCTCTAGTACTTGTTGCTGCAGTTGTATCCACTTCGGTTGGTGCCTCAACAAGACCCAAGCATGGTCCAAGGTGAATCTTGATCCGTATAGATGTTCGAAAACTTTTCTTGCTTCTGCAATCTGAAAAATTAAATGTAAGCTCAAATTATGAATAAAATAAAAACTTCATATATATAAATATATATATTTAATTTTACCCTATCTTGTTCATTTGTGCCACTTTGATTTCTGGAAATAATTGTGGCAAGACATCCACAAAATTTGTTGACAGAAGCTTGAATCTTTTGCCATCGCTGTGACAACATTTTGTCTGTTCGAGCACTGAGAAATTGCTTATTGTTGTGATAGTATTCTCCCACTCGTTCCCAAAAGGCTCCAAGTTTCTGCTCGTTTCCATGCACAGCGTCCAGACTAGTGTTCAACCACGAACCGATGAGAAGACGGTCTTCTTCTATACTGAAGCCGGCACCTCGACCAACACCCTTTTTCTTTGGGGCATCATCAGTAGGGAATTCGGATGCCTCACCGCAATATTGTGAATATTGGGTTGAAAAATTAGGAAATTGAGAGAATTGAGAATCCATAGTGTGCATGAGGAAAAAAATGACTTCAAACACTCATAATTTATAGGCATCCAAGCTCCAAGAGTTTATCAAATTATCACAATTCACAATTCAAAAAAGTAAAAAAAAAAATGCAACGGCTATAAATCTATCCGTTTAAAACGTTCACTGACTGACCATCGTTTCATCTCCCGGACCCTTCAAATGTAATATCTCTGATGATATCACCAACGTTCAGCTGATGCAAATGTTTTCTCCAATGGGTTGAACCACTGACCCTTGTATTATTATATTGAAAAAAAAAATTGAAGGTTACTTTTTGGTATGCCAAAAAAGGCATACCAAGGCATATGTTATTTGCCAGGTGGATTTACAGCTTCTGTTGGAGGGCTTCCTACATGCCAGTTTGTACCGTTGCACGTCAAATCCAGGCTGAGTTGGAAAAAAGGCATTTCTGTTGGAGTTGCTCTAAGAAAGTAATTCGATTTTTTCTTCTTCAAAACTTAGAGCTCTAACATCAAAACCTACTCTTGAAAGGTCCCTCTGCACTAAATTTCTAGAGGCAATAACTTTTGATCCAACCAATAGATGTTTGAGTTGTATATACCATCAGAAAGCTACTACCAGCATCTCACTAGATTAACCCACAGAATCGAGCCATTCCTTGACTGCAGCAAAACTGAACCCGAGCCTAGCATCACTACCTTGACTCAGCCCGTCTAACCGAACCCTGCGAGTAGAATGATGCAGAACAATATGAAATCTAATCTAATATGGAAGATGAGATCAATTTAAAAATTATTAGTCCAATTTAAATTGTAAATCACACCATTCACACGCAATTTAATGATGAGAATTAACTAATGAAATATGTCACCGTCCAAGGCGTCATTACAAGTCTCGCAATAATGGTTCCTCAAGTAAGACGAGGGAGGGATCCTAATTAGGGACAGCCCGATTCAATTAGAGTAATTGTTCCTTTTGCGAGGGTTTGAAACAAAGGCTTTGCTTCAATATGGGAAACAAGTGTTAACTATGATTTGGGATTTTAAAACAGTAATTCGATCTGAAAATTAGCTCCCACAGCAATGTATGGCTCAAAAAATAAATTTAGATGTGAGGAATTGACAATAACTCAAGGGTTTTGTTGGAAATGTGTAGGGTTCGACTGGTTAGGAATAGGTCTAAGAAGGTTCAGTTGGGCTGAATGGGGCCCAACATGGGTTCGGCTAGGCTGGATTAGGTTGCGTTCAGGTTAGGTTGGGTTGATTTGTGGTCAAGTTGGTTTCGGGTCTAGGTGAGATCCGGTTATGGATGATTGGTTTTGGGATGGTTAGGAGGGTTGGATTTTGGTTTTGGAAGATGGAGGTGGTAGTGGTGATGGATTTATTGGCTGATGGATGGTGGGGGATCATGATCTAGGTTTAACGTTTTGAAAGAAAAAAAAATTGCAGAATAGAAAATAGAAGAAGATAATTAGGATTACTTGAAATTGGCCCCGAATCAAACTCTAGTCCAGGAGGTAGAAGAGAAGATCTCTCACAACTAGAACTAGAAGTTGAAGAACTCAAGAAAATCAGGTTTTTCATTAATAGCCATTGTTTAAATCATTATAAGCCTCTCCACATAAATAAGTCTTAGACTTTCTATAAAGAAATAGTAAAAGAAAGACTTTCTAAAAAGAAATAGTAAGAGAACTTTCTAAAAATTGATAGAAGAAACAAGAGACAACTTTCTAAATTTGATAATTTCTTACATATGGTACTTCCTAGTGTGGAGCCTCCTTCAATACAATTGCACACATGGGGCCTTTAGTCCATTAGATACTTGATCCGAAGCGATCCAACCATTGGATGTTGTCAGAATGGTAATTCAACCGTGGCGATCAATGTCCGAATAAGCATCATACATCCACAAATTAGGAAAATCCTCAATCCTATACTTCTGTCGCTAATAGGTCGTGAGGGGATTTGGGTTGATGTCTGTAAGACCCTGACCCTTCTTAAATCATGATTAGCACCTAATTAATGATGACTAGATACTAACTAATTAATCCATGCGCCTAGACTTGTTGCAGGCGGAGGTCCTTAAGCATGCCGAATCATACATTTGCATGACTGATTTGCCCCTTTAAATGCATCAAGCTGTCTAATGGATTTTTTTTCCTGGTTTTACATCAAGTTTTGAAATTCAAATGAGAGAAACAAGTTTCGAAATTCAAATGGGAGGGAACGATTCTAGGCCTCCTATACCAATGTATGATTCTCTGCAGAGGCACCACTTATAGAAGCTTTCATTTTTTTTTTTTTTTGTTGCAATCATTAGATAACCATATCTTTATATCATACCCATATTGGTGGAGAGGCCCAAGATCTGATCATCGGCCTATTTTCTTCCAACCGATCTTTGCCCCACCTCATTGTTGAGAAGTTTTTGTGATCGTTGCCCCACAAGACATATGAGAAGAATTGCACCAAGGCATATCAAAAGTATTGAATTGATCTTTGCCCCCACACAAGATCAGGTGCAAGACATATCAAAAGTATTGAATTGATCTTTGCCCCCACACAAGATCAGTATTGACTCCTTTTTAATGGGTTCGTTCTAATCATGCGCGAGAGTTTCTGTTATCTTCTATAGTTTTCTTCCTGACGTGGATTCGTTCTAATCATGCGCGAGAGTTTCTGTTATCTTCTATAGTTTTCTTCCTGACGTGGATACTATATATCCTTCCTTTTTTTTTTTATTGTGAGTTTCTTCGAAAAGATTTATAAGTTTATCTTAGTTTTTTTCAAAAAAGATTTTGTTTTAGACTTTTAGATAAATTTATTTGAACTTCTGGCAAAATTCAGACAAATTTATCTGAATTTTGATAAAGTTTATTTGAGTTTTGAACAAATTTATCTGAGTTTGGACCAAATTTATCTAAGTTTGGAAAAAAATTATCTTAGTTTGAAAAAAAAATATCTGATTTTTGCCCAGTCTCACGTGCAAATTTTTTGGATGATTTCTCATTCTCAGATAAATTTATTTGAGTTTTGCTCAGTCCCATGTGCAGATATTTTGGGTTATTTCTCCTTCTTTGAATTAGATTTCCCCCTTTTCTTTCTCTTACCTATCGTAATCATTGATTTGTGCAGTCAAATCATCTTCATGAAATTGACGGGTTTTCTCCCTTTTTTTTCTCTCCAAATAAAATTCTTAACGAAATCAGATTTCCTTTTTTGTATACCGCACAGAGTGTATTAAGAGGGGCATTCTAGAATTTTTAACTATTTAAAACTTGAAAAGGGACCTTTGGCTCTACGAAAAAAAAAAAAAAAGTGGACCGTTTGCAATAAAAACTAAAGTTGAGGGACCTCCGACCAAACGCCCCTTCTTTTAATTTCTAGGAACTTAATACTATAAGACCCAACTCCATCTCATTTCCCATTTTTCCTCCTCTCCACTGAATCTCTAGGACTCTCCACTTGACCACCATTTCTCTTCCTCTTTGCATGATCAATCGGTCAAAGGAAGCTTTGCATGTTAGATTGCTCAAGTTCCTCTTCTTTAACTTTTCCAAGTGTTCTTCTTCTCTAGTTAAACTTCATTCACTCTATTGGTTAGCTACTCACTTCCAAACACTCCCTTATGCTTAGATTCATCTAGGAAAAGCTATTTGTTGCATGCAAGTTCTCTCTCTTAAGTCTATTCTGTTGGGATTGGTGTATGCCCTAAAGCCCACTAGCTGCACTCTCATCTTTTGTTACTGGATATTTACTGGTTATTTAATGGAATGACTCTTTTATGCTTAAACATATATATAAGTATGGTTGTGTAAGGCCCATTGTTTCTAGTAAATGAATTAGGTGTGTAGTGTCTACGCACAGATAGGTCTAATTTATGGACACTGGAAACATCATGTTTGTTCATAACTGAAAGATGGAGCTGGGCACTTCATCTTGGTAGAAGTTATAATGAGAGACTCTCCTGTATTCAGGGTGACTTACCTAAGTCATGGGAGGGCTTTCCCGGATTCATCTCATTAGTGCATATGCTATGCATTGAACAGAACCATGGTAGGTGTGATCTCTAAAATAGTACTATCACAGAGAGAGATCAAGTCACCTCATGCTACTGAGTGACCTGTGCTCTTAATCTTGAGCATTTGTGGATGAACTGACGAAGTCAAGTTCTTGTGCTATAATTCACTATGGGTGAGATTCTTTTCATGGGTCAACAGCTCTGTGTTTTGGGTACTCGGACTTGATCAGTTGGGACGTGCAAATGCAATATAGAATCTATGCCATCTGATGATGGAAAAATCGTCCCCTTAGAATTATCTGATTAATCATCAAAATCTAAGATCTTAGTATATGGATGTTCCATATGAATATTGAACTTGTAGGTCGCTCCCTGGATCAGGAGAATGATATTCGTATGATGATTATGTTAAGGATATGAAGTTCTAAGGTTTAGATGTAATCTGGAAGGTTGATAGTACAAGTCATAACCTGACTCGATTATGGATGTTACATAGAGGGGCATTCAGGTCATTACACTTAGTAGGTTGAAGACAACCGTCATTTTATGACGAGCTTATTATATTATATATTTGTCCTTGGAGTTCAACCATAACTCTTTAGTGGAATGAGTTAAGGTTAAAATGGTCTTAATGTTGCTATGGGTTTAGCATGGACATTTTGGTCATTTTGGAAGCCAATGGCAAATATGTTTTTTGGTCCCTTGTCTAGTCACTTACCAAGATTGGCATGGTTTCCTATAATGTTTAGATAACATTTGGATGAATTATTTTAGTGGAAAAATAATTTTGAGTTTAAATTCAAATAGGCCTTTGAAGGCATACATGAATTTAACTCTAGATAAATTATATGTGGGCCATGGTGTGCATTATCATAAGGGATGTCCATAATAAGATTTCCATGGGTAAGGTTTCCAACTTTGAGTAGGACTCTCTACTTGGAAAGTTGGACTCCTCTTTGGATTAGTATTCTTATGAGAAGGTTTCCTTTTTGGATTAGGAACTTAAAATTCAGTAAGTGTTCTACAACTAGGATTACTAATTGTATGGAAAGTTCCTTTTAGTTTCCTTTTCTAATTGGAGTGTTTCTTAAAGGAAATAAGTCTTTCCTTTTTGGACATCAATGAGAATTAGAAGAGATAACTTTGTGGGAAAGCTATCCCAAAGTTTCTATAAAAGAAACCAAGCAACCCCTTGGACGTCCAACACTTTGTGAGCAAAAAGGAGAGCCACAAGTCCAGCCCTTTGGAGGTTCTCTTCTTGATTGAAGAAGGCTTAAGGTCTGAGATTTTCCCTTGGAGAAATAGTTCTTGATTCCTAGATTAAGATCCCACCATCTTAGCCAATCAGATTTGGATTTGAGATAGAGAAGAAGATCAAAAGAGAACACAATTTCTGCAGCAGAATTCCAGCAACATACTTGCTGATTGCAGACCTGAGTTCACCCTTTTTGCATCAGTTTTTCAGAGGATTAAAGCTTCCAAAACATCGAGGTAATAGTCTTCTATCATCTCTATTATTTGGACACATGTTGATCATGATTTAATGGAGTTTCTATGCGATTCTTTATGGCTGATTTCCGCTGCATAGTGCAGAAATCAGATTTTTTAAAATCTGTCATGCTTTGCATCAGCCATAGTAGTCTCTTATTGAGAAGTTTCAGATCTGAATCGCGGTTTCCTTCAGTGGTATCAGAGCCACTCCATGCAAAATCATGATCCCATGATGTGATTAATTAATCCTAGATTAGATGGGGCATGGTGGCACCCTGCTGAAATTTATTTCAGATTTGCTGTAATCTTGTATGATGGTTACGTTCGGATTGCTGGAATTAATCTGAATCATGTTGTACATTATGCACTAACCTATTTGGTTGCAGCCATAATTAGCATCCTTGATGGTTCGCATGTATGTTGTGTGGATTTGGATGTTTTTTAATTAGTTGGAAAGTGTACGATTGCGCGGTTAGCAATCATAGGAAGTTGTAAAGTTTCCTTAATTTTATTCCAACTAGTCTTGATGTAAGCTTTCTTGAAAAGCATAGGAATCTCCAATGTAATTTTGGTTTTGTTTTTCATGGGTTTGCTTGTATAAATCCATTTATGGAAACAAGCAAGAAAAGGAAAGTTTCAAGACAAGAAGGTTGCAAGAAATTGGAGTCCTTGGAGATGAAGGAGTCAAGACTTCTAGATGCATGAGGAGTCCTAATTCGATTAGGATTTGAAATCCTAAAAAACAGGGAGCCATCAAGGAATGCATACTTTTATTTGCTTTTATATATGGAATGCATGGTTGAGTGCTTTATATAATTGCTATAATTGTCACCTAGAAACATGGCCACCATTAGGTTCTAAAATTGGCATCTTTATTGTATTAGATTGTTTTTAGTTTGGCAAATTGTTTTAAACGGAACTTAGACCAGCACCTTCTATTTGTCTAAGGTTTAAAATTGGATAGGGTTTAGTTTATCTTGGTACCCTTGGTTTCCAAAGAAGGCTAAACTAAAATCTAATTAGATGCTACCTATGGGTTTTCATAACCCAAGATAGGTTTTTGACTCTTTGAAGGGATTTGCTCAAATGTTTTAAAGCAAAGGTTATTTGATTTTAAGATGACTTAAGTCATAAATTTAATTAACCAAGTTTGCTAGATTTAAAAAGAGCTTTTGAGTAAAACAATGTAAAGGTCAAAAAGTATAAACCCTAGCGATAAATAATCAAGTGGGAGAGGGGTTTTAGGAAAGAACCCACGGCCTTCCATTTTCGGTTCATGTTATCTCATTAAAGTGTTAGTAGGAACGGCCATCCCTTCGGTGGAGTTCTTTAACTAAAGACCGCTTTGATGGGTTAATGGGTGAACTAATGTGAATATTCGTAATGAGGTGTTAGTAGGAGCGGCCATCCCTTCGGTGGAGTTCTTTACTAAAGATCACTTCTATAGAATGTCAATGAAGTGTTGGTGGGAGCGGCCATCCCTTCGGTGGAGCTCTTTACTAAAGTTCACTTCTAGAAAGGATAAAAGTCTCTTCCCTTCGGAGGACTTGATCATAGACATTCTGGGAATTTCATAAGAGATGGTTATACACTTGACATAAGACGGTGATGACCTCTCCTTAGGAGTTAAGGGTTATTTGTCGTATGAGGCCAAACCAATAAGTGATTGGACTACCACTGGATGCGTATCCAGAAAGTGATAATCCAAATAAGTCTGCCTTAATTCAACATGACTGTAGGCTTGGCCATCCCTTCGATGGAGGGTCTATGAGGAGGTTGAAACACTGATACATTATAATTGGGGTCGAATAATGTAAAAAGTTTTTGTGCTTTGTTTTTCCTTTTGTAACAAGCACCATATGCATATTACATATATATTGCATGTCTAATTATAAACCGTTTTATATCCAGAGTGAGATGGGTAAAGATTCTTTTAGTCCGTTGATGTGCATTCTTCGTGAGAACAAACTGACTGGCCCTAACTACGTAGATTGGAAAAGAAATCTTGACATAGTACTCACTGCTGAGGAGTACAAGTATGTCTTGCTGGAAAACTGTCCTGATATTGATGCTAATTCTACCGATGACCAGCAAGAGGCTGAAAGGAAATGGAAGAAAGCGAATAGCATGGCTAAATGCTACATGCTCGCTTTGATGTCCAACGTGTTGCAAACGCAGCACGAGCAAATGGACACAGCCTATGAAATCATGATGTCCTTGTCTGAGATGTTCGTAGACAAGAGCAGGCCAGCTAGGCAAGCTGCTATGAGGACCATCATGAATGCTAGGATGGCTGAGGGAACACCTGTCAGAGAGCATATGCTCAAGCTGATGGATTGTTTCAATGAAGCTGAGATTCTAGAGGCTGAGATTGATGCTGGGAGTCAAACTGACATGATTCTCGAAACTTTGCCGGAATCTTTCAATCAGTTCAAGCTCAATTTCAATATGAGCAAGATGGACATGACTCTACCTGAGTTAATGAAAGAACTCCAAGCGGTAGAGGCCATCATGAAGCCCAAAGCCCAAGCTCATTTTTTCCAGTCTTCCTCTAAACCAAACCCGAAAGGGAAGAAGTTCAAGAAGAAGTAGAATAAGGGAAAAGGGCAGAAAAAGAACAATGCTGGTAATAAGAAGGACAACGGTACAGATGGAAAGCCCAAAGGGAAATGCTTCAAGTGTGGCCTCAAAGGTCATTGGAAGAAAGATTGTCCCAAGTTCCTGGCCTCAGTTAAGAAAGGTACATCTTTTTCATACTACATTGAAACTTGTCTAGTGGTTGATTCTACTGACTCATGGATAGTAGACTCAGGAGCCACTAATCATATCTGCAATTCATTGCATGGGTTTCAGATAATGCAGAGAATTGAGAAAGGAGAGTTTGCCTTTAGAGTCGGAACTGGAGCTAAAGTTTGGGCAGTTGCAGTAGGAGTTGTTACCTTACATTTTCCATGTATAGGATATTAGTTTTAAATAATATTTTCTATGTTCCGGACATGAGGAAGAATTTAATTTCAGTTTCCAGATTAATTGAATTTAATTATTCAGTTTCTTTCCATTCTGGTATTGATATTAGTAGAGATGGAAATATTATATGTTCCGGTAGAATACATGACAACTTATTTTATATATATCCTATTGCTCCCACACTGCATAATGTACAACAAGAAAGCTCAACTTCCCTTAAGAGGAAGGTATCTTCAATCAATGACACATCTTTGGCACTTACATTTGGGTCACATTAACCTAAAATGGATTCAGAGGTTGGTAGAAGATGGGCCTTTAAGCTCATTAGATCTCGAACCTTTTCCTCAGTGCGAATCTTGTCTCAAGGGAAAGATGACCAAACGGTCATTCTCTGGAAACGGACTAAGGTCAAAGGAGTTGTTAGAATTGATTCACACTGATGTGTGTGGTCCTATGAACAAACCGGCTCGAGGAGGGTATGAGTATTATATCACCTTCACCGATGATTACTCTAGGTATGGATATGTGTACCTAATGCGACGCAAGTCTGAGGCGTTTGATAAGTTCAAAACAATTCAAGGCTGAGGCGGAGCTACAACTAGGGAAACATATCAAAGCCCTTCGATCTGATCGAGGTGGCGAGTACCTCCTGGGTGAGTTCAAGGAGTACCTCACACAACATGGGATTGTGTCTCAGTTGTCTGCACCTAGGACACCCCAGCAAAATGGTGTAGTGGAGAGAAGAAACCGTACCCTTCTTGATATGGTAAGGTCCATGATGAGTCATGCAACCCTACCTATATCTTTTTGGGGATATGCCCTAGAAGCAGCATCATACATTTTAAATCTGGTACCTTCTAAATCAGTACCTAGGACACCCCAAGAAATGTGGACAAGTCGAAAACCTAGTTTAAGACATATTCACATTTGGGGTTGTCCAGCCTATGTACTGAATGATAAGGCTACCAAGCTGGAACCCAGATCGTAAATGTGCTACTTCATTGGGTATCCTAAGGGAACGAGAGGTGGCATCTTTTATCATCCAAAGGAGCAAAAAGTACTCATCAGCACTCATGCTAGGTACTTGGAGGATGATTGTATGATGCACCAAGAGCTTAGTTGTAAAGAAACCCTTAAGGAGATTCTTCCGGGATCTCCTATAACATCTGTACCAGATCCTGAGACAGTAGATGAACAAGATATTCCTTTAAACACTCCGGAGCCTCGTCGTAGTGGGAGAATTTCTAGACAGCCAGAAAGATATCTAGGAGTGTCTTTTAAGACAGACTCTGAAGATCTGGTTGAGGATCCTACTAGTTATGATGAAGCAGTAACGGATATAGATGCTGACATGTGGCAGCAAGCGATGAAATCTGAAATGGATTCTTTGTATTCCAATCAAGTCTGGGAACTTGTAGATGCACCTGAAGGGATCAAACCCATAGGGTGCAAGTAGATCTACAAGAGAAAGAGAGGAGTGGATGGGAAGGTGGAAACCTTTAAAGCAAGACTGGTGGCGAAAGGATATACTCAGAAAGAGGGTATCGATTATGAGGAAACCTTTTCACCAGTGGCTATGCTTAAATCCATAAGGATTCTCTTGGCCATCGCATGTCATTATGACTACGAGATATGGCAGATGGATGTCAAGACAACTTTTCTTAATGGAAGTCTTGACGAATGCATCTATATGATGCAACCAGAGGGATTCATTGCTAGTGGCTAAGATAACATGGTTTGTAAACTTAAGAAGTCCATTTATGGACTTAAGCAAGCATCTAGAGCATGGAACATCAAGTTTAATCAAGCAGTCAAATCCTTTGGCTTTGATCAAAACATTGATGAACCATGTGTGTATAAGAAAGGAAGTGGAAAAGCAGTTGCATTTTTGGTTCTGTATGTAGATGACATATTACTCATAGGAAATGATGTAGGTTTATTGTCATCCACAAAGGTTTGGTTATCCTCTCAATTTCAGATGAAGGATTTGGGTGAGGCCAACTATATCTTAGGGATCAAGCTTTAGCGTGATCGCAAGAATAAGATGTTAGCCCTATCCCAATCTTCTTACATTGAGAAGATATTGGTCAAGTTTAACATGCATGACTCCAAGAAGGGCCTCCTACCTTCTAGATATGGAGTACCACTGTCTCGAGATCAATGTCCATAGACATCTGAAGAGATAGAGAGCATGAGGAGAGTTTCATATGCATTCGCTGTTGGAAGCCTCGTGTATGCTATGTTATAGACCAGATATTTGCTTTACCATTGGCATGGTTAGCAGATATCAGTCAAACCCTAGACCTATGCATTGGACAGCTGTTAAACATATATTCAAGTATCTTCGGAGAACGAAAGATTATATGCTAACCTTTCAATCAGAGTATGTGGCGGCATCGGAAGCTGCGAAGGAAGCTGTATGGCTCAGAAAATTCCTGTTGGAATTAGGAGTTGTTCCTGCAGTGCAAAAAACCGATTGTCATGTACTGCGATAACACTGGTGCTGCAACACAGTACAAAGAGCCTAGGAATCACAAGAAAGGAAAGCACATTCAGAGAAAGTACCACTTGATCCGAGAATTCATTCAGGATGGAGAGATAGTGGTGGAGCATATTGCTTCAGCAGATAACTTAGCTGACCCATTCACTAAGACTCTTACTGAGAAAGTCTTCACTTCTCATGTTGAGTCTATGGGTGTTAGGTTAGGAAGTAGTGATCTTTAGTACAAGTGGGAGTTTGTTGGGATTAGTGTATGCCCTAAAGCCCACTAGCTGCACTCTCATCTTTTGTTACTGGATATTTACTGGTTATTTAATGGAATGGCTCTTTTATGCTTAAACATGTATATATGTATGGTTGTGTAAGGCCCATTGTTTCTAGTAAATGAATTAGGTGTGTAGTGTCTACGCACAGATAGGTCTAATTCATGGACACTGGAAACATCATATTTGTTCATAACTGAAAGATGGAGCTGGGCACTTCATCTTGGTAGATGTTATAATGAGAGACTCTCCTGTATTCAGGGTGACTTACCTAAGTCATGGGAGGGCTTTCCCGGATTCATCTCATTAGTGCATATGTTATGCATTGAACAGGACCATGGTAGGTGTGATCTCTAAAATAGTACTATCACAGAGAGAGATCAAGTCACCTCATGCTACTGAGTGACCGGTGCTCTTAATCTTGAGCATTTGTGGATGAACTGACGAAGTCAAGTTCTTGTGCTTTAATTCACTATGGGTGAGATTCTTTTCATGGGTCAACAACTCTGTGTTTTGGGTACTCGGACTTGATCAGTTGGGACGTGCAAATGCAATATAGAATCTATGCCATCTGATGATGGAATAATCGTCCTCTTAGAATTATCTGATTAATCATCAAAATCTAAGATCTTAGTATATGGATGTTCCATATGAATATTGAACTTGTGGGTCGCTCCCTGGATCAAGAATGATATTCGTATGATGATTATGTTAAGGATATGAAGTTCTAAGGTTTAGATGTAATCGGGAAGGTTGATAGTACAAGTCATAACCTGACTCGATTATGGATGTTACATAGAGGGGCATTCAGGTCATTACACTTAGTAGGTCGAAGACAACCGTCATTTTATGACGAGCTTATTATATTATATATTTGTCCTTGGAGTTCAACCATAACTCTTTAGTGGAATGAGTTAAGGTTAAAATGGTCTTAATGTTGCTATGGGTTTAGCATGGACATTTTGGTCATTTTGGGAGCCAATGGCAAATATGTCTTTTGGTCCCTTGTCTAGTCACTTACCAAGATCGGCATGGTTTCCTATAATGTTTAGATAACATTTGGATGATTATTTTAGTGGAAAAATAATTTTGAGTTTAAATTCAAATAGGCCTTTGAAGGCATACATGAATTTAACTCTAGATAAATTATATGTGGGCCATGGTGTGCATTATCATAAGGGACGTCCATAATAAGATTTCCATGGGTAAGGTTTCCAACTTTGAGTAGGACTCTCTACTTGGAAAGTTGGACTCCTCTTTGGATTAGTATTCTTATGAGAAGGTTTCCTTTTTGGATTAGGAACTTAAAATTAGTAAGTGTTCTACAACTAGGATTACTAATTGTATGGAAAGTTCCTTTTAGTTTCCTTTTCTAATTGGAGTGTTTCTTAAAGGAAATAAGTCTTTCCTTTTTGGACATCAATGAGAATTAGAAGAGATAACTTTGTGGGAAAGCTATCCCAAAGTTTCTATAAAAGAAACCAAGCAACCCCTTGGACGTCCAACACTTTGTGAGCAAAAAGGAGAGCCACACGTCCAGCCCTTTGGAGGTTCTCTTCTTGATTGAAGAAGGCTTAAGGTCTGAGATTTTCCCTTGGAGAAAGAGTTCTTGATTCCTAGATTAAGATCCCACCATCTTAGCCAATCAGATTTGGATTTGAGATAGAGAAGAAGATCAAAAGAGAACACAATTTCTGCAGCAGAATTCCAGCAACATACTTGCTGATTGCAGACCTGAGTTCACCCTTTTTGCATCAGTTTTTCAGAGGATTAAAGCTTCCAAAACATCGAGGTAATAGTCTTCTATCATCTCTATTAATTGGACACATGTTGATCATGATTTAATGGAGTTTCTATGCGATTCTTTATGGCTGATTTCCGCTGCATAGTGCAGAAATCAGATTTTTTAAAATCTGTCATGCTTTGCATCAGTTATAGTAGTCTCTTATTGAGAAGTTTCAGATCTGAATCGCGGTTTCCTTCATATTCTACTCGCTCACCATTGTAGGAACTTTGAGGGAGCTAGACGTTTGGGGTTTTTTGTTAGTTGAGCTTCGTTTGGGTGTGGATAGCTTGGATCTCATGATTTTTGTGTCAAGCACCATTAAAAGGCAAGTAAACATTTATAATATCATGCATGCTAGCTTGTTTGATGATTCTATACATGATTCACATGCTGGAAACCCTTTTTACAAGCTCTATGTAGGTTCTTGATTTATTTTGATGAAGGGGAATGTAAATATCCTAATGCTTTGAAAATGTACTTTCAAATGAGCTTGGGGAGCTTCTATTATGTGTAAGAAATAGGTGTTTTGAAGCTTGAATGGAGTGAAAAACAATTCCACCTGAAATAGATCAGTTCAGGCTCAAGTTGTAAAGATCTTGAACCCCATGGTTAACTGTGAAACTTCTCACGGTTGATTGTGGAGCTCATTTGAATCTCACTCACGGTTACATTTCCAAAATTGAGCATTTTGGAGTTTTTGAATTGTGGTTAACCTTAATGCTAACTGTAGGTCACCCACGACTATCCGTGAGCTAACCTTACATGCACTATGAAATCCAACCTGAAAGTTGCATTTTCAAGGTATAATAGGTCGGTATATCGTGAGTGGCCGCGACTAACTGTCACGACCATGGACCTGGACCCGAGGCCCCGAGCCGGTGCCGTGGCGTGTATAAAATTCTTTTTTTATTTTCCCACAGGTTCCCACGGTGAGGATTCCACACGACTCATCTCACGATCACACATAAGGATTGAATTGCGGAAGAGTGTAGCAAACACACAAGTAATATCACACATGAGAGAGAGAGAGAGTATATAAAAGACTCATGTTAGAGAGAGAACATAACTAGCATTCCCATGGTTAAGTTTGAAATTGTACAAATACAAAAAGATAAAAATTAAGTTTTACATTCCCAAAAGATAGCCAACAAAGGCTAATAATAAAGTTCCCAAAATGAAAGCCGGTTAAATTTCCCAAAATGTATCGCATCTTAAGCCCCAACCTGATGCCTAGATGACATCGTTGGGCTGCCACTCTCGCTTGACAGGCGGCTCAACAGCTGCCTCCTCGTGCTCCTCCTGAAGGGCAACAAAACCTGGATTTGAGCACCAAAACGAAAGGGGTCAGACACGACGGTCTGGCAGGCAATCAAATAAAGTACAATCATGCTATAAATCAAATAGTTTTGAAATTAATAGAACAACATGTACGATAAAGAGAAGCCGAGTAAAACAAAGTATTTTAATAACAATATCATTTATAAGATTAGATGATAAATCAAGACGACCATTCGAAAGCAATACCTTGGCAACCACACGAAGCTATATTCTCCGTCACCGAAGTGACGAGGGCACTCACGATATTAATTCTCCATCACACAAGGTGAAGGGAGACACGATCATATAATTATAGTAACCCAGTATAGCTGGGCATCACACATGAGTCCCGCCGTGGAACGGGCCAAATAACATGCACGATATTCCAAGCTGTAGGTTGGCATGAAGTATTTAAGGACCCAAGGCGGTTGATCAAACCGACAAGGTCGTCCAAGCTGAGTGGTGCCGACAAGAAAATCCACACGAACTTTCAAAACAAAACTTGACACAATTATATTCGGGAACTACTCACATTATATCATGGATACACATGCTCTTGTTCACGGAAATTCATGAAATAGTAGTCCCGACATGATGTGTATGAAAACACGATTCCCGTAATGATTCCCAAACAGGGTTTTAATTAAAACCTTGGAAACATTCTTTTCAAGCCGATACGAATCGTAAAACGAGGTTTTGGCTTAGAAATCACAAGTCTATGTCACAATCCTCATTAATACCTTGGGACTGTAACCGTCGAGTTAGTATACACTTTGAGATCCCATGTCATGCATTCGTTTAGATGGTGCCCATTTTTCAACGACATTAAAGATACCAAGATGTACACATCGACAAAGAAGGGTCCAAAGGTGATTGGGATAAAAAACCCCACCTTTCTCTTCATTTCTAAAAATCTGGAGGAAATCGGCTACCTGTCGGTTAGTAGCCGGATAGCCGCCAATGGGTTCGGCGGTAAGCCGCTGGCTGACCGCGGTTCGCCTGACAGGATGCAGCATTCTGGAATTGTAACCGACTCTGCTCGGTCAGCTATTGGCCGACAGGTGTCCGCTAGCTGACCACGCCTTTAGAATAGGAAAAGCAGCTCTTTGGAATTGTGACCGAACTTGGGTCGGTTAGCCACCGGTCACCAGTCAGCTAGCCGACAGGTGACCGCCAGCCGACTACCCGGCTGCAGGAAATTCACATCAGGTTCAGATTCAGCCATTTTTTTCTCCAAAACAGTTCTCCTTCCATCCCATCCATTTTCCTGCAAAGAAATGAGACTACAACTCCTCCTTTCAACATTTAACCATTCATAACATCACTTCAAATCCCATTCACCAAACCTCACACAATCCAAGTTTCAAATCCTAACAATTGAAGCATAAAAATCCCAATTTGAGTGAAACAAGTTCAAAACAAAATTCAAAAAAATGGACCAAACATATGAGCATTAAAACATGTGTTTAGCAAACTGAACTTTAAAGCAAAGCAAGATTAACATAGTGAAGTTGGAAAACAAGAAATTAAGCTAAAATTTCAAAAATCAACACATGCACATTCATATTTCATTCAATCACTTGCCTTGGCTCAAAATGCACTCAAAGAAGGTCTCCCAACACACCTCTCACAGCTGAATTCCAATCTACAAGAAGCCCCATGAAAAGAGCTCAAAATCAAAGAAATTTTTGAAAGAAAGGGTTCCTCCTTAGGAAGCCTTGCATGCATGAAGGTTGAGCTCCAAGAGACTCAACAAAATCAAGATTGGAAAAAGGAAGCCATTGCTTACCTCTAGAAGCTCTAACAATGGAGATAGGCTCCAAGAAGAAGATGATCCCAACTGAAATTCTTTGAAAATGGTATCAAGAGAAAGCTTGAGAGATGAGAAAGAGTTTGGTGTACTCAAATCTCCATTTTAGTCAAGAGAAGATCGACATGCAAAGGAGAGAAGACAAGAAGAAGGGTTGGTTTTCTCTTTGGCTCTTAGCTGGATTGAAAACATGCAAGTGGAGAGTGAGGGAGAAGATACACGTGGATGGGCATTTGAGTTGGGTGGGGTGTGGGCCCCACCAGGCAAATCCACTTCAAGGGCTTAAAAATCCAATTTGCGTGTCCCGGATGAGATCGACGAAAGAGAGTAAAATGATCGTTGAAATATCTAGTTTCCAAAAATATATTTTTCACATGATTTTGCAAACATTGAAACTCATGCATATATTTTGAGATGAAAAGCTTGTTTTGCCCTTTTTGCTAAAAAAATGCGACTTCTGAGTTTAAAAAACGGACGGAGAGAACATAAAAGCTGTAAGTACTATTTTGACAAGTCAAAAGAGTAAAAAAAAATTAGAATTCCAAAATCAAGAATAATCTCCCCACACGCGCACGAGTCACACCGGCCACCCCCGGCCTGTGTCAAGCTAATTCAATGGCTTTCAAAAATTTCCAAAGCTATGAAAAATCTATTGAGCTCACAATCTAAGCTAAACGCCATCTAATCGCACTTAAGAGCTAATCTC
This sequence comes from Litsea cubeba, assembly GCA_012931725.1. Classification (NCBI taxonomy): domain Eukaryota; kingdom Viridiplantae; phylum Streptophyta; class Magnoliopsida; order Laurales; family Lauraceae; genus Litsea; species Litsea cubeba. Next base: position 28,469,633 of record CM022951.1, on the reverse strand, counting down.
AGCTTAAACAATGCTAATCAAAGCAAACCTGGGTCGGGGTCTAACACTAACCGTGAGCCCTCCACGACTAACTATGGAGCAATTGTGAAGTCACCGTGGAACTTAGGATCTTTAAGGGCTTTCAGACTTTGTTTTCAACCTTATCATTGGAACCCATAGACCCTAAATTAGGCCTATGTGGGCAATGTTTGAGCTAACATGCACCCAGGATGCTCGAAACTCGATAATCAATCATACTAAGCCTAAGGTGTTGACCTAAGGCATTTCGATGATGCCAGGGTTAGGGTAGTCCCGGAGACATCGGAGGCCCTAGGACAACACATGGTTGGATACTGATGTCAACTGGCAAACCATAGGATTGGATTGTACTATACTTCGTGACTCATTACTAATATGTTACACATGCATTTTTACAATGTCCCTGTCACGCCCTAGGCTCGAGTCCCACAAAATCATACCGGGCAACAAGGCGCAACTCAAATGGGGATTCGAGTCACCCAACTCATATACGAATTTATTCCCCAAACCGGAGTCCCCTCAAGGTTTCACATGTGAGACATCATAATTAAACCATCATAACTAGGATAACTTTTTCACAGACGCTTGTGTAACTCATACTTCTCAAGTTAACAACAAAAGATAAGAAACCCATAAATATCTATTGCATATTTGATTCTAGAATAAAGAGTATAAACATGTCCATAGATCATAATTAAGTTCAAGTTAGAGAAGAGTTAGAAAGTAGTGGAAGTAATAGTTAATTTTTACAAAACATCAATTTAAGTTCCAACATCACTATAGCCACCCATGCCAAGCATAAAGTCAAGCAAATTGATAAAACTCACATGACAAGCTCTTGTGCAATGTGGATGCCTATAGGACAGCATTAGGGGTCCACTTAACTACCCCTTGAGGAGTCTCCTTGACCTCCTCAGTCTCTTCAACAAACATATCAGCGTCGTCACTTGTAATGCAAAGCGTAGCACCATTAGATTGGACAATCTAGCAAGTTAAAATAAATATAATAAGCATATACATGTAGCATCAAGTGAATAACAAGGACATATGATCATATGATGTCAATAAAGGATAAACTAAGCATCATCATGCATGAATAAGTATGTAACATAATCAATTATGTATGAGTGTATGACATAATCTAACAGTGTGTCCCAGCAAAATGGCATAACCACATTAGCTATGTTCTCTCACATCGGTTGCTACGCATTGTTGCTTGGGAAATTGTGAACTTTAAAAACACAAGTTAAAGAGCATACAAAAAACATGAGAAAGGAAAATCTTGCATGGAAATAGAATTATGCATCCATTGCTTTCCCGCTTTTATTTTTACATGGGATCAACATTCCAGCCTCACGGGTGTAAGTTGTTTACACATTTTTTTACAACTCACACATTCTGTATTGGAGATCACACATCGAAGAAAAATACAAGGGAAATACATGAAATGCAAAAAAGAAAACATAAGAGACCGCCGACTAGAATATTGCTGCTCAGCCGGTGTCACATCCTGGGCCTAAGAATTTCTCGATTAGGGCGATCCCTGAGGTGTGACACGCGTGCTCCCGTGGATTCGCACTTGTTTCAGACTAAGTCCGAATCGACGAAGGATAAAATCTCATTTCACACATGTGAGGATTACCACTAATACCTGTCAATGTACATTTAATTGCGGAAGCCTGTACACCGTCAATATCAAAGCCCGAACGGTCCATTTAAGTCTCAATAATACACAATAAGATTTACCATTTGACAAACTTAAGAATTCAAATCCCTTACATGAATAGTACAAAGGTGCTGCAAGGATTATGATTACCAAATGCTTTCCTAATTAAAATATGTTTCTAAAATAATGTAAATCAGAACTAATCCTATGCATAACTATAAACTAAGTGCAAGATGCAATATCTAATCCCAAATCCAATTACAACCCTTGTACGCTCTTCGTCAGTCAAGGACTAGTAGACGTCCCTGCAATCCATTGGTTTAATCTCGGAGGGACCGTTAGTCATACTCCTTAGTCTCCTGGATTCCTGTAGGGGTATTTTCTGCAATCGAGTCAGTGACACCAAGAGTAGCACAATGAATACGACGATTCAATAATCTATGAGAAATTATGAATTTGCACATGCTACTCAAATTCAAATTTAAAGAAAAATAATTAAGAGATTGTCACGCCCCGAAACCGGGACCTGCAGCGAACCGATCTCGGGGTGCGAAAATTTGGGATAAATTTGAAACTTTTTGATATGTTTCCCAAGATCCGCGTGAATGAGGACAATCAAATCTCATCACCATCAGAGTATATTTTTTGCGGAAGCTAAACATGGTGTTACGACCCGGAATCCGTGGCCATCGGGTTCCGTGTCGCACGCAACCAATATCACAAAGCCATCAATAAACAGACTGGCGTAAATCATACATCAGAGCACACTGAGCTGGTAGTAACAAACTATTATTTCCCGCATATTCAGATTACAATTAACAAATGTCTTAATTACAAACCCAAAAGAAAAAGGCTAACATAGCCATATAAAATATCCAACTAGACGGAATACTACCCCAAGTGTTAGATACGAACTCCGGTGCCAAAGTTGACATCTAGATGATATCAATAGGCAGCCTCTCACGTCAGACCGGCGGTCCCACCGCCTCCTCTGATCAAACACCTACAAACAGAAAGAGAAGGAACTGGCACCAAACAAAAAGGGTCAGACACGACGGTCTGGCAAGTAAATAAACAAGTAATATGAAATAAAAGAACATACATAAAACCTGATGAAATCATCGTAAAACCGAACAAATAGTCTAAAGAATAATGACAATAAAACATGCTAAAACGATCGAAAGTCCGAACATAAATATCAAGACAAATAAACGAACGGTCTCTAAAGCATAAATATCTCGAAAAGATAACCACCTAGGCAAAACATTTAATAATTGGAAATACATTTAAAACTGAATAGTAGGGACGATACAATAAAGATCGATATCGTAAACATTAAACAAATCAAAGCATAAAAGTATAACCAACAAGAATCATAAACTAAAGTAATGTGCAGATAAAACACTGGCAACCACAAATAGCTAAATCCTCCTATTACCGAAGTAATAAGAGCAGACAGAGCGTAGCCACTGAACGTGGTACTAAAAATGGGATCAGAACCGTAGCCATACAAATGGGACCGGCAGATCAGAAATCAGAACCGTAGCCATACAAATGGGACCGGCAGATAAAACCGTTGCCATGGTCGGTACAGACAGAATCCAAGCTGCAGCTGGCGGACGAATTAAAGATCCCAAGCCGGGTGATCAGCCCGACAAGGTGACCTAAGCCTAGTGGTGCCTTTAGTTTTCAAACTCAAACCGATACAAATCTAACATAATACTAATCCCTTTGGCTCAGGGGCTCACACCACATAGCTCTGGCCCCGTCTTGCCTCGGGGTTTTATTTTCGGAATCATAGCCTCTTTGGCTCATGGGCTCGCACCACATAGCTCTGGCCCCGTCTTGCCTCGAGGTTTTTATTTTCAAATACTAGTCTTATCAAAACAATAATCTCATCGAAGAAAATCCCGAATGTGACAAACATACTCCAATCTCTTTTCAAATCGAATCGGAGAAAACATACGGATATCTATGGTAAACCGTTCAAATATGCATCAAGGTGATTTGTATAAAATCATACGGTCAACCCTTTCGAACATGGGAAACCACATGATTTTATGACAAATCACCGATGCTATTTAAATTAGTTTACCAAAGAATACAAATACAAATACAAATACATTTTCTGACTTGAAATGGAATGGATAGTGGAGAATGACTTAATGATTTACCAAGGAACCATCACAATACACATTTAACCTTTAAACATTGATAACTAAAGAATGTGTTTGATGCCAATGAAAATCCATAATGTTTAAATGATAAAGTGCGCATTGAGACACGAAAGGTTCCCGGATAATTCCACATTCATTCATTCTCACAATGATCCCATTCCCATTTCACAAACTTTCCAAGCATCACAAGTAATCCAAAATCTCTTTAAAACAGGCCCATGGTTGGCCTTAATCTGAACCCAAAACAGCCTACTCATTTATCCCAAAATAGCCCTTTAAACATGGCCCAAACAATCCTTAAAAACAGTCCAAAACTAACCTTAACCAAGCCCACAAAACAAGTTTTAAAAACAGTCCCAAACTGATCCTTGAATGGCTCACCAACAAGTTTTAAAAACAGTCCAAAACTGATCCTTAAATGGCTCACCAACAAGTTTTAAAAACAGTCCAAAACTGATCCTTAAATGGCTCACCAACAAGTTTTAAAAACAGTCCAAAACTGATCCTTAAATGGCCCACAAAACAAGTTTTACATCAGCCCAATATCAGGCCCTAAAATGACTCAACATCAGGTCTTGAAGTGGCCCCAAAACAGGCTTAAAACAGGTCCACAATCGACTCACAAACCATCCCAAACAGGCCCCTTAAACAGTCTACAAAGGCGGCCCAAAAAGACACATAACAGGCCCTGGACAGGTCTGGGCTTCGCTCGAGCGACCCAGGGTCCGCTCGAGCGAAGCCCAGACAGAACCTGGTCCGCTCGAGCGGCCCACTGGGTCGCTCGAGCGGACTGGGCCCTGTCCAGTCCGCTGGAAGTGCAGAATTGCACTTCCTCCTTCTTTTTCTGATTTTTTTTTTGATTCCTTTTCTTCCATACAAAATTCCACAATAATTTGGGCCATTTCTTGACCTTCTAAACTCCTCAAATCACCAACCATGATCCTTCCAATTGATCAAACACAACACTTTTAAAAATCAAAGTTTTCCCCCATTCTTAAAACACAACACTAAACACAAAGAAGGCTAAGTTTCAAAGTGTCCAAAGTGAAATCAAACTTCCATATGCCTTGTAAAACAATAATACAAGTTGAAATCACACATCATATTACTCCATTTGTCCACAACAAATCCATGAGACATAAAAACATTAAAGCATAGCATGAACAACATGATATGAAACAAAATACATGAGACCATCATATTAATTGGAAATTCACTTGCCTTGGTTAAGAGAAGATGTAAATCACTCCAAGATGGTGCTCTTAAAGCCCCAAGCTCCAAAATCACAAAACCCCCAAAATGGCTAAAGAAGAAGCCCTAGAAACCAATCATTTTCAAATCTCCATGAAAACCCATTGCATGAATGATGAAAACACTCTAAATAAGGAGGAAAACAAAGATCTAAAGTTTGGAAAGCTATTGCAAACCTTGAAAAGCCCAAACGAAGAAGAGAAGCTTGGATGAGGGGTCTCTCCTAGCTCAAAATCCTTGAAAATAGGGTCTTTGGAAAGCCAAGAGGGAGGAGAAGAACTTTAGGAGATCATTCCTCCAAGAAAACTCCAAGAAATGAGAGTTTCAGAAGAGAGAGAAAGTGCTGGAGGAGAGGGAAAGAGCCAAGCTCCAAACCGTTGCAGGAAAAGAATGAAGGAGAAGAAGAGGGGGTTCCCCTTCTTATAAGATGGGTCTTGTGGGCCCCAATCTTCACAAGGCTGAAACTCACATTTGCGGGCCCCGAACGAAAACGACGAAGAAGACAAAAACGATCGGCGAAATATCTACTTTCCAAAAAGTATATTTTCCCCAAATTCTGAAATTTTCGAAATTCATGGACAGATTTAGTGAAAATGTCATTTTTGCCCATTTTCCTCGAAAAACGTGATTTCTGAGTATCAAATCAAAATGATCAAAACATGAAAGTTGTTAAACTTCATCAAATGAGTCAAAATACGTCAAATCCAGAATTTTTAGAAATGAAAAGTAATTTCTCATAAAAATACAAATCATATGGACCGGGTCAAACTAAAGTCAACGGTCTACAAAATCTCAAAGATTAAGGAAAAGTCTAGTCAAACTCAAAAATAAGATCAAACTAAATCAAATCTCACTTAACAAGCTAAACCACGATTAAAACAATGCTAAACAAAAGGACTGGGGTCGGGATCTTACATCCTCCCCCCCTTAGAATCCATTTGGTCCTCCAAATGGCTTAAACCAAATCAAAATCAAAAACCCAAAAGACAAACGAAAACACTGACAACCTATGCTAGACCTTGGTGACTGAGAGACTCTCTGATCAAACCCGACGTTGAGATGCACGGTCAACCACATCCTGATTCGGTTGAAGGCTTCACACTGTTCCACATATCTGCTCAAAAGATACTCCTCTGACCAAACTAGTGTGCAATGATTCCTCTACTCATCCTTGGTGTCATCTGTCGTTCCAGCACTAAATCATTTCTTTTACTTATCCCATCAGTCACTGTCGGTCTAAGAAACTGCAAGTTCTGCCTCTTTCTATCACTTTGGGATTCTGTGCCTTAAGTCCTTCAAAGCTGTACACGGTGCTCCCGATGCTTGTACAAAGATGTGATCGTAGACATGTTTTCGCTGAAAAATCCTCATCCCGTAAAATTCTGGAATTCCGTATTCCTACTTATACTGTACCATTCAGACTCTAGCTTCTAAGAATACCGTCAATCCTTCTTCATTCCGAAATCACAACTCCAAATTCTAATCTTTCTATGCTGTACTCTGAATTCTTGCCCACATCTGATTCTATCTACTTGCTGCTCTTGATCTCTTACCTGATACTGTGTTATCAACAAAAATAGATCTGCCTAGCTGGCATCAATCCCTGAAGGACGGAAACTTCCAATTCAAGTCTTGAATGATGTTTACCCTCTCATCAATCCATCTTTATCTCCAACTAAACAGTACACCTCCTGACATCTATCAACCCTTCAATTCATACACTTCCTAACTCCAACCAAAGGCTAATACAACTCATTCCATTCGATGCCGAACAACCCTTAAAATTTTAAACATGATGACTAAAACAATTACTTAGATAAATCTCATAACTTTAAAACATAGTAGAAACCGAACCTCCAATTTGTCAAGTAAAGCTTAATAAATAAAGTTTATCAAAGTCTGAACATGAAACAACATTATTCGTTTTGAAAATCATGTTTTCATAACCCAATAAATCATTGAAACACCCAACAATTTCAGATTAGGGTTTCAAAAATAAATTAAATTCTTGTAGTATGACCATAAATTAAATTTTATTGAAATCAATTTCCAGCCAAACATATACAAAATTTTGAAATCGTTAAGGTTTTGAAATGTAGATGTCAACATTTAAGGGAATTACAACAAGAGCAAAATTTCAAGATCATTGTGTAACAATATCTTAAGGAGATTAAACAAAAATTCGAAACACAAATCCTTATGAAAACAAAATCATGTGACTCCTGGAAAGAGTATGATAATATAATTTATAATTCAAAATAAGCCTTAAAGAAGATACATAAATCCATTGTTTAAACATTACACGGATAAATCATAAACATTAATGAAAACATAACAAAGATGAAAATATCAAGAAAAATCATTTTAAATAAGAAATGGACATCCAAATTACTGAGGTACTCCCTTGCATCTGCACGTTGTCCAATCCAATACCCTATAGGTCGGTAAAGCCCACAACATTTCCTTTGCTACCAAAAATTTTCCTGACCACAACGAACCATTCACTCATTATTATCTCTGAAAAACTACACTGGCTAGGCTGCAAGTCCTGAAAATTCTCAGCCAAATCCACGACAAGGCTCGTTGAATCCGGGAAATCCCTGAGTTTATGGCACTAGCTTCTAGTCTTACTAACTAAGAATCACTTCTCCCTTCATAAAATCAACAGCTAATGCGTCTCCTGCAATCCTTCATCTTGGAAAGATGGTCTGAGTTCACCCAATAATCCACATTTACTCACCTTGGTACGCTGCATGACGATCTCCAATTAGCTGAAAGGGGGTCTTCGAATAATGCTCAAGTCCAACTCTGGCGGGCAAACGCATATGTCTTCTCTCATAACCACGACGGAGATGCTGAAGGCTGAAAGTCTGCCGATGTTCTCCGAAAACAACATACTGAATCCATGAGGTTCTCAGTCTCCGACACAAGCATAGATAAAAGACACTGGACAAGAGTATGGAGATTTTAAATTCTCCACCACTAAGGAGGAAATTTGGCCGTCCAAATCTCCTAACAACAGAACTAAAAGAAAAGACAAGCAAAATCTCCCAAACTGAAAGGAAAGCCGAGTCAAATCCAAAGAAACAAAGACACGAGAAAACAAATCGACACAATCTAACGAATCCTCACCACACGTCTTAATGTCTCTAGAGTATTTTATTTCCTAGAAACTAACCAGCTCTGATACCAAACCTGTCACGCCCCGAAACCGGGACCTGCAGCGAACCGATCTCGGGGTGCGAAAATTTGGGATAAATTTGAAACTTTTTGATATGTTTCCCAAGATCCGCGTGAATGAGGACAATCAAATCTCATCACCATCAGAGTATATTTTTCGCGGAAGCTAAACATGGTGTTACGACCCGGAATCCGTGGCCATCGGGTTCCGTGTCGCACGCAACCAATATCACAAAGCCATCAATAAACAGACTGGCGTAAATCATACATCAGAGCACACTGAGCTGGTAGTAACAAACTATTATTTCCCGCATATTCAGATTACAATTAACAAATGTCTTAATTACAAACCCAAAAGAAAAAGGCTAACATAGCCATATAAAATATCCAACTAGACGGAATACTACCTCAAGTGTTAGATACGAACTCCGGTGCCAAAGTTGACATCTAGATGATATCAATAGGCAGCCTCTCACGTCAGACCGGCGGTCCCACCGCCTCCTCTGATCAAACACCTACAAACAGAAAGAGAAGGAACTGGCACCAAACAAAAAGGGTCAGACACGACGGTCTGGCAAGTAAATAAACAAGTAATATGAAATAAAAGAACATACATAAAACCTGATGAAATCATCGTAAAACCGAACAAATAGTCTAAAGAATAATGACAATAAAACATGCTAAAACGATCGAAAGTCCGAACATAAATATCAAGACAAATAAACGAACGGTCTCTAAAGCATAAATATCTCGAAAAGATAACCACCTAGGCAAAACATTTAATAATTGGAAATACATTTAAAACTGAATAGTAGGGACGATACAATAAAGATCGATATCGTAAACATTAAACAAATCAAAGCATAAAAGTATAACCAACAAGAATCATAAACTAAAGTAATGTACAGATAAAACACTGGCAACCACAAATAGCTAAATCCTCCTATTACCGAAGTAATAAGAGCAGACAGAGCATAGCCACTGAACGTGGTACTAAAAATGGGATCAGAACCGTAGCCATACAAATGGGACCGGCAGATCAGAAATCAGAACCGTAGCCATACAAATGGGACCGGCAGATAAAACCGTTGCCATGGTCGGTACAGACAGAATCCAAGCTGCAGCTGGCGGACGAATTAAAGATCCCAAGCCGGGTGATCAGCCCGACAAGGTGACCTAAGCCTAGTGGTGCCTTTAGTTTTCAAACTCAAACCGATACAAATCTAACATAATACTAATCCCTTTGGCTCAGGGGCTCACACCACATAGCTCTGGCCCCGTCTTGCCTCGGGGTTTTATTTTCGGAATCATAGCCTCTTTGGCTCATGGGCTCGCACCACATAGCTCTGGCCCCGTCTTGCCTCGAGGTTTTTATTTTCAAATACTAGTCTTATCAAAACAATAATCTCATCGAAGAAAATCCCGAATGTGACAAACATACTCCAATCTCTTTTCAAATCGAATCGGAGAAAACATACGGATATCTATGGTAAACCGTTCAAATATGCATCAAGGTGATTTGTATAAAATCATACGGTCAACCCTTTCGAACATGGGAAACCACATGATTTTATGACAAATCACCGATGCTATTTAAATTAGTTTACCAAAGAATACAAATACAAATACAAATACATTTTCTGACTTGAAATGGAATGGATAGTGGAGAATGACTTAATGATTTACCAAGGAACCATCACAATACACATTTAACCTTTAAACATTGATAACTAAAGAATGTGTTTGATGCCAATGAAAATCCATAATGTTTAAATGATAAAGTGCGCATTGAGACACGAAAGGTTCCCGGATAATTCCACATTCATTCATTCTCACAATGATCCCATTCCCATTTCACAAACTTTCCAAGCATCACAAGTAATCCAAAATCTCTTTAAAACAGGCCCATGGTTGGCCTTAATCTGAACCCAAAACAGCCTACTCATTTATCCCAAAATAGCCCTTTAAACATGGCCCAAACAATCCTTAAAAACAGTCCAAAACTAACCTTAACCAAGCCCACAAAACAAGTTTTAAAAACAGTCCCAAACTGATCCTTGAATGGCTCACCAACAAGTTTTAAAAACAGTCCAAAACTGATCCTTAAATGGCTCACCAACAAGTTTTAAAAACAGTCCAAAACTGATCCTTAAATGGCTCACCAACAAGTTTTAAAAACAGTCCAAAACTGATCCTTAAATGGCCCACAAAACAAGTTTTACATCAGCCCAATATCAGGCCCTAAAATGACTCAACATCAGGTCTTGAAGTGGCCCAAAAACAGGCTTAAAACAGGTCCACAATCGACTCACAAACCATCCCAAACAGGCCCCTTAAACAGTCCACAAAGGCGGCCCAAAAAGACACATAACAGGCCCTGGACAGGTCTGGGCTTCGCTCGAGCGACCCAGGGTCCGCTCGAGCGAAGCCCAGACAGAACCTGGTCCGCTCGAGCGGCCCACTGGGTCGCTCGAGCGGACTGGGCCCTGTCCAGTCCGCTGGAAGTGCAGAATTGCACTTCCTCCTTCCTTTTTCTGATTTTTTTTTTGATTCCTTTTCTTCCATACAAAATTCCACAATAATTTGGGCCATTTCTTGACCTTCTAAACTCCTCAAATCACCAACCATGATCCTTCCAATTGATCAAACACAACACTTTTAAAAATCAAAGTTTTCCCCCATTCTTAAAACACGACACTAAACACAAAGAAGGCTAAGTTTCAAAGTGTCCAAAGTGAAGTCAAACTTCCATATGCCTTGTAAAACAATAATACAAGTTGAAATCACACATCATATTACTCCATTTGTCCACAACAAATCCATGAGACATAAAAACATTAAAGCATAGCATGAACAACATGATATGAAAAAAAATACATGAGACCATCATATTAATTGGAAATTCACTTGCCTTGGTTAAGAGAAGATGTAAATCACTCCAAGATGGTGCTCTTAAAGCCCCAAGCTCCAAAATCACAAAACCCCCAAAATGGCTAAAGAAGAAGCCCTAGAAACCAATCATTTTCAAATCTCCATGAAAACCCATTGCATGAATGATGAAAACACTCTAAATAAGGAGGAAAACAAAGATCTAAAGTTTGGAAAGCTATTGCAAACCTTGAAAAGCCCAAACGAAGAAGAGAAGCTTGGATGAGGGGTCTCTCCTAGCTCAAAATCCTTGAAAATAGGGTCTTTGGAAAGCCAAGAGGGAGGAGAAGAACTTTAGGAGATCATTCCTCCAAGAAAACTCCAAGAAATGAGAGTTTCAGAAGAGAGAGAAAGTGCTGGAGGAGAGGGAAAGAGCCAAGCTCCAAACCGTTGCAGGAAAAGAATGAAGGAGAAGAAGAGGGGGTTCCCCTTCTTATAAGATGGGTCTTGTGGGCCCCAATCTTCACAAGGCTGTAACTCACATTTGCGGGCCCCAAACGAAAACGACGAAGAAGACAAAAACGATCGGCGAAATATCTACTTTCCAAAAAGTATATTTTCCCCAAATTCTGAAATTTTCAAAATTCATGGACAGATTTAGTGAAAATGTCATTTTTGCCCATTTTCCTCGAAAAACGTGATTTCTGAGTATCAAATCAAAATGATCAAAACATGAAAGTTGTTAAACTTCATCAAATGAGTCAAAATACGTCAAATCCAGAATTTTTAGAAATGAAAAGTAATTTCTCATAAAAATACAAATCATATGGACCGGGTCAAACTAAAGTCAACGGTCTACAAAATCTCAAAGATTAAGGAAAAGTCTAGTCAAACTCAAAAACAAGATCAAACTAAATCAAATCTCACTTAACAAGCTAAACCACGATTAAAACAATGCTAAACAAAAGGACTGGGGTCGGGATCTTACAGAGATGTCAAATAATCGTCAACTAGGCACATTGTGCATTATGAAATAAATCATGCTTTTCGAATAATAAATCAATAACTTACTTTTCTAGTTGGCTACTACATTTTGCTCATGCTCTCTTTGCGAGAGTGAATCATGTTGGGATGTCACCAGTGACCCGGCCAAAGGTTCTCTTGGCTATCCGGTTCTGGAGTTCCGGTGCTCCAGACGACCTACTGTAGTGGCCTCGAATAACTAACCCGAACTTCAACTCCGTCGAGTATCGTACAGTCGAAGCTAAGTAGTGTCGAACCATTTGAATCAATCAATAGAACTTGAGTAAGACTTTTCTATTCAAATCATTTCTAATTGAATCCATCCCTTTTCATTCTATTCATTTCGACCACAAATTGAGAAATAAACTAGTTCGAGTGTGGATCCCTGACCTGGTCTGGTGCAAGTGGGCGTGTTTCCATGTGGACGGGCAAAGAGGGCTGGCAGGTTACTGGGACTGGCAGGCTACTGTATAGAGACGTGCAGCCCTAAGGGGGGTGGATTGTGACGCCCTAGAGTCCCACATCGACTATAGAGAGGAAAGTGACTGGGATTATATGTAGAGCTTGCACCCTTATCTTGCATGTGGCCTTTTGGTGGGTTGAGGTCTACCGGAAACAAAGCTGTGATGCCCGTGGGCCAAAGTGGACAATATCATGCCTGCATGTGGGGTGGGGCGTTATAGAGTGAGGCCTTGCCAATGGAGATAATTTGAGAGAATGGTAGCCTAGAGAAGATGGAGAAGATGAAGTGGAGAGGGGATCTTTTGCATGTAAGAGTTCTGTGAGGCCCTGCCCCTTTACTAGCCTAATTTCATGCTTCTTATAATTAATTATATCCATTTATGCTAACTAGTAGGGATTAGTATGGGTAGATTAGTATATTCCTAGGAATTAGGTCTGTTTTATAGGAATTAGACTCTTTTTGAGATTTCTAGAATTGTTAAAGTGTTAGATGGACTTTTCATGGAGAATTTGAGTTTAAAACCTAAAATACCCTAAATTTCCATGTACTTATCCTAAACTATAACTAACCAAGAATGGCTCTTTGGTCATTACACTTTCAACCAAAGTCTATATATATGAATCCATCACATCCCATGCCTATCTCATCTCTCTCTCTCTCTCTCTCTCTCTCTCTCTCTCTCTCTCATTTTCCCTCACATTTCTCTCTTCTTCCCTCTCCTTCTCTTCCATTTCCCTCCAAAAATTTCATTCCCTCCATCAAAGGACTCCTAGATCTAGGGTTTCTTACATCAAGAGAGCAAGAATCACTCCAAGCTACTGCCATTTCCAAGCAAGGAGAACCAACTCCATCTCTAGATCTCCTTCTCTTCTTCACATCAAGGTAAATTTCTCTCCTTGGCTCAATTTTCTTGTAAATCTCTTCCTTCTCTTAAAACCCTTTCCTTTATGCATTTTCTCCTTGGGATTTGGGTGTAGGAGCTGTAGATCTTGATAGATCTAAGTTTTCGGGGACTGTTTTGGGTATTAGAAAGCTTAGAGGCTTGGATTAGAGAATTGGAGCTTGGATCTTGAAGATCAAGCCAAATAGACCTTGATTTGGACAAGATGCAAGTACAATATACTCATTTAGCATAGAATGCATGTCTTTTTCTTTGAATTCTGTAATTCTATTCATCTGGATGTTTGATTCCTTATATCTCTCTCTTTTAAGCCTTGTTTTGTGGATTTTGCCGATTGATGGATGGGATCTCCCATTTGGAAGATCAATGGCCCATGGATGATGAGATTGTGATGGTTGGAGGTTGTTTATGTATGGTTTTGTGTTCGAATCCCCTGAAAATTAAAAATCGTTAGTCTATGAGCCACCTCCTTGGCGCTTTGTCCCTTTATTGGTTCCAAAACGCGACTTTCTGACTTTATTTTGAGACTCGAATTCTAATCACTGTGATCCTCGAACACAAGAGACCTAAAAAAATTCAAAACACTAAAATTCACCAATTGAAGTCCAGGAGAATCCAAAATATAAGAGAATTACCCCGAAAAACATTGAACACACAGAACTGTCAGGATAGGCTCCACCACAGCCGCCTACCTTGCATTTGACATTGAAGCTTGACTTTCGGCATTACTCCAACGTCCAGATTTCAGAATTCTAATAATTCAACACCACAGAACCTTAAAACAATTCACTGGACCAAAACATAGACCTTGAAGCCCACTGGAATTCTGAAAAGAGATCAAAAAGCCTGAAGAATACGAACTGTAAGGATAGGCTCCATCCCCTGGACGCCTACCCCTACCTTCGATTCCAAATTGTGATTTTCAATCTGGTTTTGAATTCCGAATCAAAATTAACATAAACAGAGCCTCTCAGAATGCTGAATAACATGGAAAACCCAATTACCTTGATTGCAACTCACTGGAGTTTTGAATAGAAGTCGAAAAACCTGAAAAACATAGAACTGTCAGGCTAGGCTCCACCACAGTTTCGCCTCCCCCTACTATTAATACCAAATTTTCAATTTTAATTTATTTTCAGATTTTAGATCTGATTCACTAAAATTAAGACCATTCAGAACATAAAACAAACCTGCAACAATAACATGATCCAACAAAAGGTCCATAGGAACTCCAAATTATAATCAAAATTATTGAAAGTGTGGAAAACACTATAGCAATCAGGATAGGCTCCACCAGGGTGGTGCCTACCCCTTGTTTTGACCCAAAGTGCAAGTTTCGACTATTTTCTGGAATTCTGAGTCAAATTAACATAATAGAACCTTAAAATATATAACACACTAAACAAAACCCTAAAACATCCTTAAATCACTCTTAACCAAAACTATAACTTAAAACAAACCGAACCAATTAAGATCATGCAAAACAAGTCACTTAGGTGCTGAAACCATTGAACTTAGGCCATTCTCACCCTAGGAATAAGACGAATTCTCCCATTAGGTAGGATAGAGCATTAGTCTTCGTCCCATCACTTTTCTTATTCCATTAGGGGGTCGGGAAAGCTGACGTGGGTGGTCTAGGACCGTAGATCAGGGTTAATCCAATGATCAATAATAATGCAGTAATCACGTAAATCCAAGTAAAACCCCCTAGTTAGGCCCTTCTAGCCCCATTAGAAAAAATCCATAAAAACTACAAAACCAATAAAATCAACCCAAAAATATTTTCTTTTTATTTCTTCCTCCAACTCCGGTGCCATATATCTTAAATGAGCTTAATGATAAGAGGGAATGAAGAACTGATTTCTAAAATCGACTTAACGAGAATGATGAGATGAGATGAGTGATTTCACACTTTTTATTTCGGCCCATTGGCCACCTTGAAATAAACACCGGCCCATCGGCCTCCTTTAGTCGACCTCGGCCCATCGGCCACCCCATATTCATCAATTTTGACCCATCGGTCTTTCATTTTTATCACTTGTGTATTGCACACAAACTCACAGAAATCACAACTTGAAATCTCTTTTGCCTCATCATTTTGATTTGAAAAATCATCCTTTAAACCCGATTTTGCCAAGGGATTTGAAGGGGGTACTCAGGAACGGGGCCGATCTTCTTCTAAAAATATTTGTCACATTGCCTCTTTTTTATTTGCTTTCTTTATTTTTGATATTATTTTACTTGGGGTGACTATGATTAAACTATATGAGAATTAACCCTTATTTGGATCTTAACTCATGACCCTGAATTGACCCAATATCAAAGAGACCCAAATCAATGTGATAGGATGACCGTTGTGTGTTGCCGGTTGCACATTAGACGAGAGGAAAACCCACCCACTTTATTTTCTCTCATTTTTTTCTTTGACTTCAGTTGAAGAATGGTGTTACGGCCGTACCATAGTTGGCGATTGTGATCCGTCCATTTTGAGGGCAGTCGGAATCCTTATTTTCGATGTAAAATCTAAATAGTATATATATAGATAAATGGAGATCTCTCATGCCATTTGAGGGGCCGAAATTCACATCCAACAGCATGTACTACTTCCGTCAGTGCGAAAGGTAAACAGTCGCTTGGAATTATGGGTTTAGTAAGGCAATGGGCTTATGCCTTGCCGTTGATAGGTCATTGTTGTGCTGAGAGCTGTCACATTCAGGGATTAGTTTACTGGAAAACTCTAGAGATGGGGAAGAAGATGATGAATCCAAATCTCTCTTTGGACCAAGAAATCCCAAGCATTTAGAGCAGAGAAGGATGAAGGAGAAGGTTTGTTTTCTCTCAAGTTTGGGACAGCAAAAGAAAAATGGGGAAGAGGGTTGCAAACATGGGTTTTTGTTATTTTCAAATGGGTTCTGGGCCCCACAAGCCCCAAAGCTTTAAATGGCTTGAATCATCATTTGTGTGTCCTGAATGAGATCGACAAAGAAGAGTAAATCGATTGTCGAAATATCTAGTTTCCAAAAAGTATACTTTCCTCATGATTCTCAAATATCAAAATTTATGCACAGATTTGGTGTGAAAGGTCTGTTTTGCCTTTTTTTCTCGAAAAACGAGATTTTTGGGGTTCGAACACAAATGGAGCAAACATAAAAGTCGTAGAGTCGGATAAGACAAATCGAAATCTAAGTTTTTTGAAATAAAAGATCAATTTTCCATACGGACATGCATCACACGGCCACCCCGGGCCATGTCAAAACAAGCTCAACGGCTTTCAAAATTCCCCAAAGCTATTCAAAATTCTAATCTAGCTAAAACCCAAGCTAATCATCCTTTAATCCCACTTAGAGACTAATCATCCGCTAAAATAATAATAAATCATACTAAACCTGGGTCGGGGTCTGACATATATATATAATTACATTAAAGTTGCCAAATGTATAGTTTATGGCATGTTATTTTAAAGCATTAACTAGTAGTGAAAGCATAAAAGTAACATGTAGTGAAAGCATAATAAGCTCCAAAATACACACATTCACCACCCACATTTACATCCGATTTCAAAAAAACCCTATCACATTGATAGCTCACCTTCTAAAAACATTCACACCTGTATCAACATAATCATTTACAACTAACTACCAATTAGATTCAGCATTCGAAATCATATACATTAACAAAAAATCATCAATTACATTCAGCATTCGAAATCATATACATTAACAAAAATGTGATTATAAAAGAATCTAAGTCACATAAGAGTCCTTGATGTTTTAACGACGTCTTCTCCGCTCAAAATACCACTTGACTCACACCCAAAAGATTTTAGCCTCTTCTCATACAATTCACGCTGCTTGATGTAGAGGTCGACAACTAATATGCACCTGTAGTACATCATGTCCTGTTGAGTGAAAGCAATCTTTCGATTGAGGATAGCATGCTCTACAAATCCCATTACAAAAAATCCACAATCATTTGAATTATCTTGTATTGGTGTGTCTTCAATATGGTGCCCATCCAAACTCAGCGAAGCAGTCGTTCAGCCAAATAATCTACATGAAAAACAAGATACAGTTAGAAAAATCTTAAGGAGATACAAGTATTTAAACAATTTAGTTTCGAAGACTTACAAATTCTTCTGCTTTTGGCCATTGCTTTTCATCCATTGGCATGGAATTGAAGAACTCCCACTTTCCTTCTTTTGGACGTCCAATAATGACCGTGAAATGCTCAAGGTAGATTACCGGTATGACAATAACTTCTCGTTTCCTCATTAGATCTACCCTCCATCCATGTTCACCAAAAATGTGTAGATAGGACTCTTTACTCTACTTTAACCACATATCCTTCAAGGGGAGTGTAAAGAGTAAATGTTACATGTGTAGACCATAAACAAGTGATGTTGAATCATGCTTGCTACTGTGAATTTATTTGTGAACTTACAGAAGCATTGGCGTTAATAAAATACGCATTCGGTGCCTTTGCCTTGAGATTCACATCAAACCAGTTTTGCAGTATACCAGTCTCCATCCATTCTCGCGATAGAAGTTTCTTTAGCTTTTTAGGAGGGGGGGGGGGGGTAGTACAGTAACTAGAGAGCTCATCCATCCTAGAAAAAAAAGGCCTATCAAAATCATGCAACATAGAAGAACCATAAGGAAGAAGTCATCGTTACTTACTTTTTATAATAATCATCCCAGAATTGGTTAAGTGCTGTAGTCTCCTCGTCGGTCAACTTGTATTCAGAATTTTGATGCTACTTGAAGGTCGTACTAAATCCATCAAACTTAGCTGGTCGTTTTTTTTTTTGGGTAGCATTCTTCACACGAATTACCATTGAGGGCACCTTCTCAGTTGAAGGACCGGCAGAAATGACCTTTTTCTGGATTTTGGGAGGAGTGCTATCAGAAACCATATGAACTGGAGTTGATGTTGATAATCTTGGACTCCTTCTTTTTTAGAATACAGAAGACACATGAACGAGACCAGACTCTTTAGAGGATACAGATGATGAATGCTCCTTTGGTGATGAATGGTCCTTTGGTGATGAATGCTCCTTTGAGCCAGTCATAGTTTGTTCCATTTTTTTCTTCAATATGGCTTTCAACTTTGGACTCAAAGACTTCTCCACTGGGGTTATATTTTTTAAGGTCTCCCCATAACCAAATCCTGCAAATTGGTCTTTAACAGCATCAATGAGGTGTTCAACCTTACTCCGAACTACACGCAGTACTGCATCGGAGTTCATTTCATCGGCTCTCCTTTTGTTCCCTACAATGTGTTAAGGATTTTGTGTATTGCAATTTGATGGATGCATTATCATTTAAGCATCTCATGAATTTTCACACATGCATTGAGTTAAATATCTTGAAATCTGATTTTCTACATGCATTGTTTTTAAATATTGTAAATCTTATAGTTTGTGCATGTTTTGGATTTAAATCTTGGATGCATTTGTTTTTGAAAAGAATTTTTACAAATCAAGCTAGCCTATGTTTTAAAGTTTCAAATTATATTTGGCTTTTTATGTTTCATGATTTTAAAAGCACTTAGATGATTTAAAATCATGTTTCCAAGCTTGGTTTAGTGGCCCAAAAATCCCTACATGAAAATGTTGGGATTGATGTATGCCCTAAAGCCCACTAGCTGCACTCTCATCTTTTGTTACTGGATATTTACTGGTTATTTAATGGAATGACTCTTTTATGCTTAAACATGTATATATGTATGGTTGTGTAAGGCCCATTGTTTCTAGTAAATGAATTAGGTGTGTAGTGTCTACACACAGATAGGTCTAATTCATGGACACTGGAAACATCATATTTGTTCATAACTGAGAGATGGAGCTGGGCACTTCATCTTGGTATAAGTTATAATGAGAAACTCTCCTGTATTCAGGGTGACTTACCTAAGTCATGGGAGGGCTTTCCCGGATTCATCTCATTAGTGCATATGCAATGCATTGAACAGGACCATGGTAGGTGTGATCTCTAAAATAGTACTATCACAGAGAGAGATCAAGTCACCTTATGCTACTGAGTGACCGGTGCTCTTAATCTTGAGCATTTGTGGATGAATTGACGAAGTCAAGTTCTTATGCTTTAATTCACTATAGGTGAGATTCTTTTCATGGGTCAACAGCTCTGTGTTTCGGGTACTCGGACTTGATCAGTTGGGTGTTTCGGGTACTCGGACTTGATCAGTTGGGACGTGCAGATGCAATATAGAATCTATGCCATCTGATGATGGAATAACAGTCCCCTTAGAATTATTCATTTAATCATCAAAATCTAAGATCTTAGTATATGGATATTCCATATGGATATTGAACTTGTGGGTCGCTCCCTGGATCAAGAGAATGATATCCGGATGATGATTATGTTAAGGATATGAAGTTCTAAGGTTTAGATGTAATCGGGAAGGTTGATAGTACATACGATAACCTGACTCGATTATGGATGTTACATAGAGGGGCATTCAGGTCATTACACTTAGTAGGTCGAAGACAACCGTCATTTTATGACGAGCTTATTATATTATATATTTGTCCTTGGAGTTCAACCATAACTCTTTAGTGGAATGAGTTAAGGTTAAAATGGTCTTTATGTTGCTATGGGTTTAGCATGGACATTTTGGTCATTTTGGGAGCCAATGGCAAATATGTCTTTTGGTCCCTTCTCTAGTCACTTTTCAAGATTAGCATGGTTTCCTAAAATGTTTATATAACATTTGGATGAATTATTTTAGTGGAAAAATAATTTTGAGTTTAAATTCAAATAGGCCTTTGATGGCATACATGAATTTAATTCTAGATAAATTGTATGTGGGCCATGGTGTGCATTAGTATGTGGGACGTCCATAATAGGATTTCCATGGGCAAGGTTTCCAATTTTAAGTAGGTCTCTCTACTTGAAAGGTTGGACTCCTCTTTGGATTAGCATTCCTATGAGAAAGTTTCATTTTTGGATTAGGAACTTAAAATTAGTAAGTGTTGTACAACTAGGATTACTAATTGCATGGGAAGTTCCTTTAGTTTCCTTTTCTAATTGGATTGTATCTAAAAGGAAATAAATCTTTAGATTATACTTTCCTTTTAGGACATCTTTGAGAATTAGGAAGGATAACTTTATGGGAAAGCTATCCCAAAGTTTCTATAAAAGAAACCTCCCCCCCTTTTGTCACGCCCCCGGACCGAGGTCCCGCTAAACGAGGCCTTAATCCGGGGACGCGGCGTGACGGGCCGGAAAAATCCGCCCGCACACGCTAGTTTCCCACAGGTTTCCGCGGTAAGGATTCACGGAATCCGATCCAATAGTGATATATAAGAATCACTTTCATACAAATGACTTACGCGGAAGCATTGTAGCAAACATAAAAGTCTCTCAAACGGGTATAAAATGAGAACGCAAGAGACTAGCATCAAAAGAGAAACATTTTACTGTAGGCCCTAAAGTTAGTTTAAAGTTGATACAAAAGTAAAGTTAATCATTAATTACAAATTTTTCCCAAAAGAAAATAAGCCAACAATGGCCATGACAAAAACCCAAAATGTATATCATGAAATATCCAAAATGTGATCGCAGCTCCAAGGCAACCCGACGTCTAAATGACATCATCGGGCCGCCACTCGCCCTCCACGGGAACTATAGGTTCCGCCTCGAAATGCGCCTCAACCGCGAGGGGCTCGACATCTGGCACCAAACAAAAGAAAGTCAGACACGACGGTCTGGCAAGCAATTACAACAATAATAAGATGAAAGCGAAACAAAACATGATAAGTAAGAGCTACGATGAACTCACTATTAATAACAATGTCAAAGTAAAGATAGAGGATAAACATCTCGATGGTTTACAAATCCAATGCCATGATGAGTAACATAAACAATTACCATGAGATGAATATTAATGCATAAAAACATTGGCAACCCACATAAAGCTATATTCTCCTGTTACCGAAGTAACCGGAGCAGACAAACCGTAGCCACTAATCGTGGGACCGGAACGACATAGTCGTTATCAGACAGAACCGTAGCCACTACACGTGGGACCGGATAATTACCGTTACCATGGTCGGTACAGACAGAATCCAAACTGCAGCTGGCAGACAAATTAAAGACCCCAAGCCGGATGATCAGTCCGACAAGGTGACCTAAGCCTAGTGGTGCCATTATAGTGAAAATCCGAAACCTCGAAGAAATGCAATTCTATTTATAAGATACATTTCCAAAGTCGATAAGAGAACTACTCCAAACAATGCATATTGGCAAAGCCAAGCAAAACAGGTGAGTAGTTTCATCATTACTAAAATATGGGGTAACCCACTTCAAAACATTAAAAGAATCGGAGAAAGAACCAAAACAAAAGTCTTTTTACACAAAAGAATGTATGATGGTTCGGTCGACTAAGCGGGTAGTCTCGATATACATTTGACCCCTTTATTGTCATTAAAAGAAAGTGATTTGGTGCCACCGAAGATCATTGACAATCATAAGGGATTAAGTGTACATTTAGACTTGAGGGTTTTTCAATTGGTATTGGCCATAGTCCAAGACACTTCTCACCATGAATTCTAGGCTTGAAAAAGGTTGAATGGGCTTCACTTATAGGAGAGAGTTTGGGGCTGAATTGAGCTTGGACATAGGCCGAAGTGGACTTGAAATTATATACAATAAGTCCTTAAAAAGTGTAGGTTTAAATCCCTCCTTAATCAGGCCCACAACTGTCCTTCCCCAAGCTCAAACAGTCCACTAATCAGGCCCAATTCAGTCCTTAAAGTAGCCCAGGATTCAGGCCATAAAACAGTCCAATGTCAGGTCTTGAAACAGCCCATCAATAGGTCTCAAAATGGTCCAAGAGCTGACCTTAAAACAGGCCCAAAGGAGCCCTGAAAATAGGCCCAAAACTGCCCTTGAATGGGCCAAAAACAGACTGACCCGAGCCCCCCAGACTGGGCTGGGCTCGCTCGAGCGGACCTAGGTCGGCTCGAGCGGACCCAGACAGTAGCTGGTTCGCTCGAGCGGCCCAGTGGGTCGCTCGAGCGAGGGCCAGGCAGTGCCTGGTCCGCTCGAGCGGCCCAGTGGGTCGCTCGAGCGGACTGGGCCTGCCCAGTCCAGCCCGACAGTGCTTCTCTTCCCTTTTTTTTTTGTTTTTCTTGATCATTTTCCATTGTTTTCATTCCTTTCTTCCATACACAATTCTACAACAACTTGGGCCTCTTCTCAACCTCCACAAATCATCAAACCATCATCCATAATCATCTAATTAACACAAACTCAACACTTTTAAAAGAATCAAAGTTCTTTCCCCTTTTCTTTGAACACCCACTTGCACACAATGAAACCAAATTTTTCCAAGGAGCCAAAGTGAGAACAAACTCCCAATGCATGGTAAAACAATAACATAATGAAGATAACTATGACATGGTTCATTAAATCAAAATAAACCCATAGACTAAAGAAGATTAACACAAAAGGGAAAATTCATGAAATAGAACCAATGAGAGAAAGCATCACATTAATGTTGAAATCTACTTGCCTCTAGTCAAGATATGATCAAAATCACTCTTCAAACCAAGCCTTAGAGCCTTAAGCTTCAATCTACAAAAACCCTAAAATTTTTCCAAGAAAACCCTAAAATGTCAACATTTGTAAATCTTCAAAGAAAACCCTAGCAAATGGGTTTAAAACACTCCAAATGGAGAGGAAAACAAGAATCTAGACTTTGGAAAGCTATTGCTAACCTTGAGGAACCCAAACAAAGAAGAGAGGCTTGAATGAGGGGCTTCACTTAGCTCAAAAACCTCAAGAAGGGTATCTTTGGAGAGCTTGAAGAGGGAGGAAGAACTTGAGGAGATCAATCCTCCAAGAACACCTCACCAAGTGAGAGTTTCTGATGAGAGAGAAAGTGTGGGGAAAGAGGAAAAACCCTAGCCAAAGACTCTTGCTGGAAATGAAATGAAGAAGGAGAAGAAGAAGAATCCCCTTCTTATAAGAGGTGACTTGTGGGCCCCGGTCTTCACTAAGCTAGAAATGGCATTTGCGGGCCCCGAACGAAAATGACGAAGAAGACAAAAACGATCAGCGAAATTTCTACTTTCCAAAAAGTATATTTTTGACAATTTCTGAAATTTTCGAAATTTGGGTACAGGTTTTGTGTGAAATGTCAGTTTTGCCCCTTTTTCTCGAAAAACGCGATTTCTGATCACAAAATCAAGTTGGCCAAAACATGAAAGTTGATGATCTAGAGGAAATAAGTCAAAATACACATAAATTGGGATTTCACAAGCATCATGAATAAACTCAATAATTTCACACACAATCCACGGGCGCCCCGGCCCGTGTCAAACTTAAGTCAAAGACTAACAAAGGTTCTCAAAGCTAACCAAACATTCTAATCTAGCTTAATAAAATAAGCTAATCGACCACTAACCCCACTTATCCACTAATCACGGTTAAAACATAATTAAATACTTCAAACCTGGGTCGGGGTCTGACATCCTCCACCCCTAAGAATCACATTTGGTCCTCCAAATGATCACTAACCTCTGGGAATAGCTGAGAGTACTTCTTTTGGACTTGCTCACGAAGCTCCCAAGTGGCTTCTTCTGGTCCATGATTCTCCCAACGAATCTTTACCCACTGAATTGTCCTATTCCTCAGTTCTTGCTCTTTGGTGTCAATAATCTCTGCCGGTTTTTCGATGTATGTGGCATCCTCTCTGACATCCAACGGCTCATGTTGTAGCACATGCGAAGGGTCCGAAACATACTTCCTTAGCATTGACACGTGAGACACGTTGTGCACACCCGACAGTTCTGGAGGCAAAGCTAATCTGTACGCCACTTCCCCGATTCTACTCAAGATCTCATACGGTCCAATAAATCTCTTAGACAATTTGCCTTTCTGCCCAAATCTCAGTGTCCCTCTGACCGGAGATACCTTTAAGAATACCTTGTCTCCAACTTGGAATTGTAGATCCTTCCTTCGAACATCAGCATAACTCTTCTGTCGGCTCCTCGCAATCTTCAATCTCTCATGGATAATTCTGACTTTATCACTTGTTTCCTCAACTAAAGATGGACCATGAAAACTGCGTTCTCCGACTTCTTCCTAACACACGGGGGTTCTACACTTCCTGCCATATAGCGCTTCAAAAGGGGCCATTCCTATGCTTGAATGGTAACTATTATTGTAGGCAAATTCATAAAGCGGTAGATTCTCGTCCCACTGATTCTTGAAATCAAGGACACAAGCCCTAAGCATATCCTCGAGGGTCTGAATGGTCCTTTCCGACTGACCATCCGTCTGCGGGTGGTACGCTGTACTGAATTGAAGCTTCGTTCCCATCGATTCATGCAAAGTCTTCCAAAACCTCGAAACAAATCTACTATCCCGATCTGAAGTGATGGAAACCGGCTGACCATGACGACTAACGATCTCTTTCACAAAAGCTTGCGCTAAAGCCAACATGTGCATCTTCTTACCGGTCTTCAAAGGAATAAAGTGCGCCGACTTCGTTAACCGATCCACTATGATCCAAATGGCATTGTTCCCTTTGCTTGTAGTCGGTAAACCTGATACAAAATCCATTGTCAGGTGTTCCCATTTCCACTCTGGGATTTCTAACGGTTGCAAAAGACCAGGTGATTTTTGATGTTCCGCCTTCACTAATTGACAAGTCATACACCTAGAGACAAAGGCTGCTATCTCTCTCTTCATATTGTTCCACCAAAAACGACTCTTCAAATTTTGATACATCTTCGTACTCCCTGGGTGCACTGAATACCTCGTATTGTGAGCCTCTACCATAATGTCATCTTTTAGATTGTCTATCTTTGGAACACAAAGTCTGCCACGGAAGTACAAAACTCCATCCAACATCTGAAAATCTGGCCTTTCCGAGATATGCTCCACAATTTTAGCCAAGTCTGGATCTTGCATCTGATTGTCCTTAATTTTCTGAATGAAGACTGGCTCGGACACTGTCATATTTGCCAACACAACTCCTTCCCTCAAAGGTTCGAACTCTACTCTCAATTCCTCAAATTGCTGAAAATTGCATAACCCATGCAAACTGGCCAAACAAACTGATTTCCTACTCAACGCATCAGCCACTACGTTAATTTTCCCCGGATGATAGATAATCGGAAAATCGTAGTCCTTGATGTACTCCATCCACCTTCTTTGCCTCATATTTAATTCCTTTTGAGAGAACAAGTACTGGAGACTACGGTGATCCGAATGAACTTCAAACTTTTCTCCGTACAAGTAGTGTCTCCACATCTTCAACGCGAAAACTATAGCTGCCAACTCCAAATCGTGCGTTGCATATTTCTTTTCATGTTCCTTCAATTGCCTCGAGCCATATGCAATCACATTTCCATTTTGCATCAACACACAACCGAGTCCTACTCCTGAAGCATCCGTATAGATAACAAAACCACCACTCCCCGAAGGTAAGGTGAGGACAGGCGCCGAAGTCAACCTCTTTTTCAACTCTTCAAAACTAGCTTCACATTTCTCTGACCATACAAACGGCACATTCTTTCGGGTTAACTTAGTCAACGGTGCTGCAATGGATGAAAAACCTTGAACGAATCTCCTATAGTAACCTGCCAAACCCAGAAAACTTCTAATCTCTGTCACATTTTTCGGTCTCTCCCAATTGATAACTGCTTCAATCTTTGATGGGTCAACTGCTAGCCCTTCTTCAGAAATAATGTGACCAAGAAAAGAGACTTGCTCTAACCAAAACTCACACTTCCCAAGCTTCGCGTACAACTGGTTATCTCTCAACAACTACAAAGAAGTCCTCAAATGCTGCTCATGATCTTCTCTTGACTTGGAATACACTAGAATATCATCAATGAAAACGACGGTGAACTGATCTAGATAGGGTGCAAAAATCTTGTTCATGAGAGCCATGAATACCGCTGGTGCATTCGTTAGTCCAAAGGGCATCACCAAAAACTCGTAGTGCCCATATCTAGTTCGAAAAGCTGTCTTCGAGATGTCTGACTCTCTAACCCTCAACTGATGGTATCCGGACCTCAAATCTATCTTCGAGAAAAACTTTGCACCTTGCAACTGATCAAACAACTCGTCTATCCTAGGCAAATGGTACTTGTTCTTGATGGTCACTTGGTTCAACTTCATGTAGTCTATACACATCCTCAAACTTCCATCTTTCTTTGGTTGTCCTTAATAATCTGATTGTTGATATCCTCGAACCTGTAGGCCCTTTTGATAGCCTCTTGAAAGGTGGTTGGTGGTACCACACCTAAAGCATCTCTCAAAATAATGGGATTGAGCCCATCCAGAAACTTAGTGATCTTTTTCTCCTCGGTGTCCACCAGCTCTGGAGCATAGCGAGATAACTTTTCAAACTTGGTAAGATATTCAAGGACAGTCATATCTTCTTGCTTAAGCAACTGGAACTCCGCTGCCTTTTGCTTCTTAATATGCGCTGGGACATACTTCTCGCTAAACTGCTGCTTGAAAGTGGCCCAAGCAATCCCATCCTCAATATTCTGATAGCCTTCCTTGACAGTCTTCCACCAAATGTCTGCCAACCCAGTAAACATGGAGGCTGCTAAAAGAACTCGCTGTCTGCCAGTACATACAAAAATATCGAAAATGTTCTCTGTGTGAGCCAACCAATCATCAGCTGTCAAAGGATCTTCCTGACCCGTAAATTCTTTAGGACCCCTTTTTCTGAACTTCTCAAATAGAACATTAGGGTCTCGGTCCCTATTCTGCACCGCTTCCACATTAGGTACTGGTTCCGGCCTCCTACCCAACACTTCAAGCAGTTGCCTTTGAACTTGAGTCAATTCCTCATCTTTCTTGGCCATCTGTTCTTGAAATCGAGCTTGATTTTCATTGGCTCGCTGCTGTTGTTCGACCAACATTTGCATAAGTTGTTGGAATTGACCTGTCACCGGGTTTTCAATCTCGCTATCATGATTGCTATCCGATGCATTCGCATTTGCCGGAGGTCTACGCGGAGGCATAGTGCTGCAAAGCTACTTGTTAGTACAACAAGATATAATAATAAAGCGTTCCCAAACCCAAATCGATGCTATCTAACGGTAATGCTAACGAATCCTTGCCACGTCCTTATGTTTCTAATCCAATTTTAATTGCCTCAAATATTTCTCGCTCTGATACCAAGCCTGTCACGCCCCCGGACCGAGGTCCCGCTAAACGAGGCCTTAATCCGGGGACGCGGCGCGACGGGCCGGAAAATTCCGCCCGCACACGCTAGTTTCCCACAGGTTTCCGCGGTAAGGATTCACGGAATCCGATCCAATAGTGATATATAAGAATCACTTTCATACAAATGACTTACGCGGAAGCATTGTAGCAAACATAAAAGTCTCTCAAACGGGTATAAAATGAGAACGCAAGAGACTAGCATCAAAAGAGAAACATTTTACTGTAGGCCCTAAAGTTAGTTTAAAGTTGATACAAAAGTAAAGTTAATCATTAATTACAAATTTTTCCCAAAAGAAAATAAGCCAACAATGGCCATGACAAAAACCCAAAATGTATATCATGAAATCCCCAAAATGTGATCGCAGCTCCAAGGCAACCCGACGTCTAAATGACATCATCGGGCCGCCACTCGCCCTCCACGGGAACTATAGGTTCCGCCTCGAAATGCGCCTCAACCGCGAGGGGCTCGACATCTGGCACCAAACAAAAGAAAGTCAGACACGACGGTCTGGCAAGCAATTACAACAATAATAGGATGAAAGCGAAACAAAACATGATAAGTAAGAGCTACGATGAAATCACTATTAATAACAATGTCAAAGTAAAGATAGAGGATAAACATCTCGATGGTTTACAAATCCAATGCCATGATGAGTAACATAAACAATTACCATGAGATGAATATTAATGCATAAAAACATTGGCAACCCACATAAAGCTATATTCTCCTGTTACCGAAGTAACCGGAGCAGACAAACCGTAGCCACTAATCGTGGGACCGGAACGACATAGTCGTTATCAGACAGAACCGTAGCCACTACTCGTGGGACCGGATAATTACCGTTGCCATGGTCGGTACAGACAGAATCCAAACTGCAGCTGGCAGACAAATTAAAGACCCCAAGCCGGATGATCAGTCCGACAAGGTGACCTAAGCCTAGTGGTGCCATTATAGTGAAAATCCGAAACCTCGAAGAAATGCAATTCTATTTATAAGATACATTTCCAAAGTCGATAAGAGAACTACTCCAAACAATGCATATTGGCAAAGCCAAGCAAAACAGGTGAGTAGTTTCATCATTACTAAAATATGGGGTAACCCACTTCAAAACATTAAAAGAATTGGAGAAAGAACC
The DNA here is from genome assembly GCA_012931725.1 of Litsea cubeba. Lineage (NCBI taxonomy): Eukaryota > Viridiplantae > Streptophyta > Magnoliopsida > Laurales > Lauraceae > Litsea > Litsea cubeba. The sequence goes on along the minus strand of CM022951.1, from coordinate 28,440,737 downwards.
AAAACAAAAGTCTTTTTACACAAAAGAATGTATGATGGTTCGGTCGACTAAGCGGGTAGTCTCGATATACATTTGACCCCTTTATTGTCATTAAAAGAAAGTGATTTGGTGCCACCGAAGATCATTGACAATCATAAGGGATTAAGTGTACATTTAGACTTGAGGGTTTTTCAATTGGTATTGGCCATAGTCCAAGACACTTCTCACCATGAATTCTAGGCTTGAAAAAGGTTGAATGGGCTTCACTTATAGGAGAGAGTTTGGGGCTGAATTGAGCTTGGACATAGGCCGAAGTGGACTTGAAATTATATACAATAAGTCCTTAAAAAGTGTAGGTTTAAATCCCTCCTTAATCAGGCCCACAACTGTCCTTCCCCAAGCTCAAACAGTCCACTAATCAGGCCCAATTCAGTCCTTAAAGTAGCCCAGGATTCAGGCCATAAAACAGTCCAATGTCAGGTCTTGAAACAGCCCATCAATAGGTCTCAAAATGGTCCAAGAGCTGACCTTAAAACAGGCCCAAAGGAGCCCTGAAAACAGGCCCAAAACTGCCCTTGAATGGGCCAAAAACAGACTGACCCGAGCCCCCCAGACTGGGCTGGGCTCGCTCGAGCGGACCCAGGTCCGCTCGAGCGGACCCAGACAGTAGCTGGTTCGCTCGAGCGGCCTAGTGGGTCGCTCGAGCGAGGGCCAGGCAGTGCCTGGTCCGCTCGAGCGGCCCAGTGGGTCGCTCGAGCGGACTGGGCCTGCCCAGTCCAGCCCGGCAGTGCTTCTCTTCCCTTTTTTTTTTGTTTTTCTTGATCATTTTCCATTGTTTTCATTCCTTTCTTCCATACACAATTCTACAACAACTTGGGCCTCTTCTCAACCTCCACAAATCATCAAACCATCATCCATAATCATCTAATTAACACAAACTCAACACTTTTAAAAGAATCAAAGTTCTTTCCCCTTTTCTTTGAACACCCACTTGCACACAATGAAACCAAATTTTTCCAAGGAGCCAAAGTGAGAACAAACTCCCAATGCATGGTAAAACAATAACATAATGAAGATAACTATGACATGGTTCATTAAATCAAAATAAACCCATAGACTAAAGAAGATTAACACAAAAGGGAAAATTCATGAAATAGAACCAATGAGAGAAAGCATCACATTAATGTTGAAATCTACTTGCCTCTAGTCAAGATATGATCAAAATCACTCTTCAAACCAAGCCTTAGAGCCTTAAGCTTCAATCTACAAAAACCCCAAAATTTTTCCAAGAAAACCCTAAAATGTCAACATTTGTAAATCTTCAAAGAAAACCCTAGCAAATGGGTTTAAAACACTCCAAATGGAGAGGAAAACAAGAATCCAGAGTTTGGAAAGCTATTGCTAACCTTGAGGAACCCAAACAAAGAAGAGAGGCTTGAATGAGGGGCTTCACTTAGCTCAAAAACCTCAAGAAGGGTATCTTTGGAGAGCTTGAAGAGGGAGGAAGAACTTGAGGAGATCAATCCTCCAAGAACACCTCACCAAGTGAGAGTTTCTGATGAGAGAGAAAGTGTGGGGAAAGAGGAAAAACCCTAGCCAAAGACTCTTGCTGGAAATGAAATGAAGAAGGAGAAGAAGAAGAATCCCCTTCTTATAAGAGGTGACTTGTGGGCCCCGGTCTTCACTAAGCTAGAAATGGCATTTGCGGGCCCCGAACGAAAACGACGAAGAAGACAAAAACGATCAGCGAAATTTCTACTTTCCAAAAAGTATATTTTTGACAATTTCTGAAATTTTCGAAATTTGGGTACAGGTTTTGTGTGAAATGTCAGTTTTGCCCCTTTTTCTCGAAAAACGCGATTTCTGATCACAAAATCAAGTTGGCCAAAACATGAAAGTTGATGATCTAGAGGAAATAAGTCAAAATACACATAAATTGGGATTTCACAAGCATCATGAATAAACTCAATAATTTCACACACAATCCACGGGCGCCCCGGCCCGTGTCAAACTTAAGTCAAAGACTAACAAAGGTTCTCAAAGCTAACCAAACATTCTAATCTAGCTTAATAAAATAAGCTAATCGACCACTAACCCCACTTATCCACTAATCATGGTTAAAACATAATTAAATACTTCAAACCTGGGTCGGGGTCTGACACCTTTGGACGTCCAACACTAGGAAATACCCATCCCACACGTCCAGCCCTTTGGAGGTTTTCTTCTTCATTGAAAAAAGTTGTAGGTCTGAGATTTTTCCTTGGAAAAATAGTTCTCAACTCCTAGATTAAGATCCCACCATCTTAGCCAATCAGATTTGGAAGTGAGATAGAGAAGAAGATCAAAGGCAACACTATTGCAGAAAATTCCAGCAACTTGTTTGCTAGTTGCAAGTCTGAGTTCGGGCCTTTGGATCTATTTTTTCAGAGATTTGAAGTCTACAAATCTTCGAGGTAATAGTCTTCTTCATTCTCCTTTAATTATCCACTTGTTGGTCATGAATTCATGGAGTTCTCATGCGATCTATATGGATGATTTATGCTGCCCAAATCAGATTTTTTAAAATCTGTCATGTTACAAATTAGCCATGAATGTCTTCCGCTAATTCAGATCTGAATCGCAGTTTCTTTCAGTGGTATCAGAGCCACTCCATGTGAAATCATGATCCCATGTTGTGTATAATTAATCCTAAATTGATTATGGGCATGGTGGCACCCTATTAAAGTTATGTTGTGATGCATGTTGTGTGCAAGTTTCATTAACATTGCTGGACTTTATTTTCCAGATTTGTTTAATGATGCACATAGTGTGTTTGCATGCACTAACCTCTTTGTTTGCAGCCATGTATTACATCCTTGATGGTTCGCATGATTGTAATGTGGATTTGGATGTTTTTTCAATAGTTGGAAAGTGTACGATTGCGCGTTTAGCAATCATAGGAAGTTATGATTCTTTCTTTACTTTTATTCCAACTAGTCTTGATGTAAGCTTTCTTGAAAAGCATAGGTATCTCCAATGTAATTTGGGGTTTTGTTTTTTATGGGTTCGCTTGTATAAATTTAATTTATTGGAACAAGCAAGAAGAAGAAAGTTTCAAGAAAGGTTGCAAGTAACCGGATTCCTTAGTAGTGGAGGAGACAAGACTTCTTGGTGCAAGATGAGATCTATTTTTGATGTCCTAGTTCGATAAGGACTACAAGTCCGAAGAGCAGGGAGCCATCAAGGATTGCATACTTTTATTTGCTTTTATATATGGAATGCATGGATGAATGCTTTATATAATTGCTATAATTGTCACCTAGAAACATGGCCACCATTAGGTTCTAAAATTGGCATCTTTTTGTATTAGATTGTTTTTAGTTTGGCAAATTATTTTAAACGGAACTTAGACCAGCACCTTTTATATGCCTAAGGTTTAAAACTGAATAGGGTTTAGTTTATCTTGGTACCCTTGGTTTCCAAAGAAGGCTAAACTAAAATCTAATTAGATGCTACCTATGGGTTTTCATAACCCAAGATAGGTCTTTGATTCTTTGAAGGGATCTGCTCAAATGTTTTAAAGCAAAGGTTATTTATTTTTAAGATGACTTAAGTCATAAATTTAATTAACCAAGTTTGCTAGATTTAAAAAGAGCTTTTGAGTAAAACAATGTAAAGGTCAAAAACTATAAACCCTAGTGATAAATAATCAAGTGGGAGAGGGGTTTTAGGAAAGACCCCACGGCCTTCCATTTTCGGTTCATGTTATCTCATTAAAGTGTTAGTAGGAGCGGCCATCCCTTCGGTGGAGTTCTTTACTAAAGACCGCTTTGATGGGTTAATGGGTGAACTAATGTGAATATTCATAATGAGGTGTTAGTAGGAGCGGCCATCCCTTCGGTGGAGTTCTTTACTAAAGATCACTTCTATAGAATGTCAATGAAGTGTTGGTGGGAGCGGCCATCCCTTCGGTGGAGCTCTTTACTAAAGGTCACTTCTAGGATGGATAAAAGTCTCTTCCCTTCGGAAGACTTAATCATAGACATTCTAGGAAATTTCATAAGAAATGGTTATACACTTAACATAAGACGGTAATGACCTCTCCCTAGGAGTTTAAGGTTATTTGTCATATGAGGCCAAACCAATCAGTGATTGGACTACCACTGGATGTGTATCCAGATAGATATAATCCAAATAAGTATGCCTTAATTCATTGTGACTGTAGGCTCGGCCATCCCTTCGATGGAGGGTCTATGAGGAGGTTGAAACACTGATACATTATGATTGGGGTTAAATAATGTAAAAAGTTTTGTGCTTTGTTTTTCCTTTTATAACAAGCACCATATGCATATTACATATATACTGCATATATCCAGAAAGAGATGGGTAAAGATTCTTTTAGTCCGTTGATGTGCATTCTTCGTGAGAACAAACTGACTGGCCCTAACTACGTAGATTGGAAGAGAAATCTTGACATAGTACTCATTGCTGAGGAGTACAAGTATGTCTTGGTAGAAAACTGTCCGGATATTGATGCTAATCCTACTGATGACCAGTTAGAGGCTGAAAGGAAATGGAAGAAAGCGAACAGCATGGCTAAATGCTACATGCTCGCTTCCATGTCCAACGTGTTGCAAACACAGCACGAGCATATGGACACAACCTATGAAATCATGATGTCCTTGTCTGAGATGTTCGCAGACAAGAGCAGGCCAGCTAGGCAAGCTGCTATGAGGACCATCATGAATGCTAGGATGGCTGAGGGAACACCTGTCAGAGAGCATATGCTCAAGCTGATGGATTGTTTCAATGAAGCTGAGATTCTAGGGGCTGAGATTGATGCAGGGAGTCAGACTGACATGATTCTCGAAACTTTGCCGGATTCTTTCAATCAGTTCAAGCTCAATTTCAATATGAGCAAGATGGACATGACTCTACCTGAGTTAATGAAAGAACTCCAGGCGGCAGAGGCCATCATGAAGCCCAAAGCCCAAGCTCATTTTTTCCAGTCTTCCTCTAAACTGAACCCGAAAGGGAAGAAGTCCAAGAAGAAGCAGAATAAGGGAAAAGGGCAGAAAAAGGACAACACTGGTAATAAGAAGGACAAGGGTACAGATGGAAAGCCCAAAGGGAAATGCTTCAAGTGTGGCCTCAAAGGTCATTGGAAGAAAGATTGTCCCAAGTTCCTGGCCTCAGTTAAGAAAGGTACATCTTTTTCATACTACATTGAAACTTGTCTAGTGGTTGATTCTACTGACTCATGGATAGTTGACTCAGGAGCCACTAATCATATCTGCAATTCATTGCAGGGGTTTCAGATAATGCAGAGAATCGAGAAAGGAGAGTTTGCCTTTAGAGTCGGAATTGGAGCTAAAGTTTGGGCAGTTGCAGTAGGAGTTGTTACCTTACATTTTCCATGTAATAGGATATTAGTTTTAAATAATGTTTTCTATGTTCCGGACATGAGGAAAAATTTAATTTCAGTTTCCAGACTCATTGAATTTAATTATTCAGTTTCTTTCCATTCTGGTATTGATATCAGTAGAAATGGAAATATTATATGTTCCGGTAGAATACATGACAACTTATTTTATATATATCCTATTGCTCCCACACTGCATAATGTACAACAAGAAAACTCAACTTCCCTTAAAAGGAAGGTATCTTCAATCAATGACACATATCTTTGGCACTTACGTTTGGGTCACATTAACCTAAAATGGATTCAGAGGTTGGTAGAAGATGGGCCTTTGAGCTCATTAGATTTTGAACCTTTTCCTCAGTGTGAATCGTGTCTCAAGGGAAAGATGACCAAACGGTCATTCTCTGGAAAGGGACTAAGGTCAAATGAGTTGTTAGAATTGATTCACACTGATGTGTGTGGTCCTATGAATAAACCGGCTCGAGGAGGGTATGAGTATTACATCACCTTCACCGATGATTACTCTAGGCATGGATATATATACTTATTGCGATGCAAGTCTGAGGCGTTTGATAAGTTCAAACAATTCAAGGCTGAGGCAGAGCTACAACCAGGGAAACATATCAAAGCCCTTCGATCTGATCGAGGTGGCGAGTACCTCCTGGGTGAGTTCAAGGAGTACCTCACACAACATGGGATTGTGTCTCAGTTGTCTGCACCGGGTACACCCCAGCAAAATGGTGTAGTGGAGAGAAGAAACCGTACCCTTCTTGATATGGTGAGGTCCATGATGAGTCATGCAACCCTACCTATATCTTTTTGGGGATATGCTCTAGAAGCAGCATCATACATTTTAAATCTGGTACCTTCTAAATCAGTACCTAGGACACCCCAAGAAATGTGGACAAGTCGAAACCTAGTTTAAGACATATCCACATTTGGGGTTGTCCAGCCTATGTACTGAATGATAAAGCTACCAAGCTAGAACCCAGATCAGAAATGTGCTACTTCATTGGGTATCCTAAGGGAACGAGAGGTGGCATCTTTTATCATCCAAAGGAGCAAAAAGTGCTCATCAGCACTCATGCTAGGTACTTGGAGGATGATTTTATGATGCACCAAGAGCTTAGTTGTAAAGAAACCCTTGAGGAGATTCTTCCGGGTTCTCCTATAACAAGATATTCCATTGAACACTCCGGAGCCTCGTCGTAGTGGGAGAATTTCTAGACAGCCAGAAAGATATCTAGGAGTGTCTTTTAAGACAGACTCTGAAGATCTGGTTGAGGATCCTACTAGTTATGATGAAGCAGTAACGGATATAGATGCTGACATGTGGCAGCAAGCGTTGAAATCTGAAATGGATTCTTTGTATTCCAATCAAGTCTGGGAACTTGTAAATGCACCTGAAGGGATTAAACCTATAGGGTGCAAGTGGATCTACAAGAGGAAGAGAGGAGTGGATGGGAAGGTGGAAACCTTCAAAGCAAGACTGGTGGCGAAAGGATATACTCAGAAAGAGGGTATCGATTATGAGGAAACCTTTTCACTAGTGGCTATGCTTAAGTCCATAAGGATTCTCTTGGTCATCGCATGTCATTATGACTACGAGATATGGCAGATGGATGTCAAGACAGTTTTTTTTAATGGAAGTCTTGACGAATGCATCTATATGATGCAACCAGAGGGCTTCATTACTAGTGGCTAAGATAACATGGTGTGTAAACTTAAGAAGTCCATTTATGGACTTAAGCAAGCATCTAGAGCATGGAACATCAAGTTTAATCAGGCAGTCAAATCCTTTGGCTTTGATCAAAACATTGATGAACCATGTGTGTATAAGAAAAGAAGTGGAAAAGCAGTTGCATTCTTGGTTCTGTATGTAGATGACATATTACTCATAGGAAATGATGTAGGTTTATTGTCATCCACAAAGGTTTGGTTATCCTCTCAATTTCAGATGAAGGATTTGGGTGAGGCTAGCTATATCTTAGGGATCAAGCGTTCGCGTGATCGCAAGAATAAGATGTTAGCCCTATCCCAATCTTCATACATTGAGAAGATATTGGTCAAGTTTAACATCCATGACTCCAAGAAGGGTCTCCTACCTTCTAGACATGGAGTACCACTGTCTCGAGATCAATGTCCAAAGACATTTGAAGAGATAGAGAACATGAGGAGAGTTCCATATGCATCCGCTGTTGGAAGCCTCATGTATGCTATGTTATGTACTAGACCAGATATTTGCTTTGCCGTTGGCATGGTTAGCAGATATCAGTCAAACCCTGGACCTATGCATTGGACAGCTGTTAAGCATATATTCAGGTATCTTCGGAGAACGAAAGATTATATGCTAACCTTTCGAGCAGATGATCTAACGCCATTGGCGTATATAGACTCTGATTTCCAATCTGATAGTGATGCCAGAAAGTCTACTTCAGGGTACGTCTTTACTTTGTCAGGAGGGGCTATATCATGGAGAAGTGTCAAGCAATCCTGTATTGCTGATTCTACCATGGATGCAGAGTATGTGGAGGCATCGGAAGCTGCGAAGGAAGCGGTATGGCTCAGAAAATTCCTGTTGGAATTGGGAGTTGTTCCTGCAGTGCATAAACCGATTGTCATGTACTGCGATAACACTGGTGCTGTAGCACAGTGCAAAGAGCCTAGGAATCACAAGAAAGGCAAGCACATTCAGAGAAAGCACCACTTGATCTGGGAATTCATTCAGGATGGAGAGATAGTGGTGGAGCATATTGCTTCAGCAAATAACTTAGCTGACCCATTCACTAAGACTCTTACTGAGAAAGTCTTCACTTCTCATGTTGAGTCTATGGGTGTTAGGTTAGGAAGTAGTGATCTTTAGTGCAAGTGGGAGTTTGTTGGGATTGGTGTATGCCCGAAAGCCCACTAGCTGCACTCTCATCTTTTATTACTGGATATTTACTGGTTATTTAATTGAATGACTCTTTTATGCTTAAACATGTATATATGTATGGTTGTGTAAGGCCCATTGTTTCTAGTAAATGAATTAGGTGTGTAGTGTCTACACACAGATAGGTCTAATTCATGGACACTAGAAACATCATATTTGTTCATAACTGAGAGATGGAGCTGGGCACTTCATCTTGGTATAAGTTATAATGAGAAACTCTCCTGTATTCAGGGTGACTTACCTAAGTCATGGGAGGGCTTTCCCGGATTCATCTCATTAGTGCATATGCAATGCATTGAACAGGACCATGGTGTTGGAATTTGAGATGCCTTGAGAAGTCTTATGAAGCATTGAAGTGTTTAGTATCTCAAGTATCATTTTGTGTTGGAATTATTGTCAACACAATGTCACAAGTGTGGTGTTGATAGTGTGGTGTTGATAGAGCTTCAAAGAGAAAACAGAGCTGAAACAGTACAGGAAATCAGAATTCCTGAAGCAGTATGATCGGTCGACCGGGGACCCCACGCGGTCGACCGGGCAAGACAGTTAGCTCCCAGTTATTTGTTGCCACAGTGTGTCACCAGTCGACCGAGGACCCCACGCGGTCGACCGAGCACGGGAAACAGAATTGCGCAGAAATAGAAGTTTTGCACGAAAATTCAGGAATCTTATGTATTTCGTTTGGGACTCTTTCTAAATGAATTCTAGCCTAATTTGAACACTCTTTAGGGTTACCATAACCTATATAAAGGCTTGCTAATTTCGTTTTCAAGTGTAGAGAAGAGAAGAGAGAACAAAAGAGAGGGTTTTGGAGAGAAGAGTGATTGGAGAAGAAGGTGCTGCTGTGTGCTGTTGTGCTGCAAGTTTCTACAACAAGTTAGACGAAAATATGCTCATGAAGATGGTGATTCATCCATAGAAAAGTGTCTCTCTTTTTATGCTTTAAATTTCAATTTGTAAGGGATTGAGAAAGAGATTGTAGAGGGGAAGGGCTGTAGAAAAGTTCTCTACTTTAATTCTGTAGAACATCAAGTTGGTGCTTGGTGTTAGGGGTTTGGTGATCCTATCTGTTGGTTCCGATAAATTGTAAAGGGGGTAGGTGCTTCCTAGATAGTTGGTGCTATCTGAAACTTAAGGGTTAGTGTTCTTTGTCGTTGGTGCGACTAAATAGTGTTGACACCAAAAATATCACTTTGCCTCTTCAAGATCTAAAGAGCTACATGAAGTCGCAACCTGCCATAAACAGGCAATGCTACTTCCAAAAATCAAATCTTGTCAGAATCAAACAAAAACTGCAAGATCCTTCAAGACAGCCAAAAGAGGAGTACACAAGAAGTTTCGGGCCATTTCAAAATCATTTGGCCTAACTTCGCTTCTCCGACAGCCGAAAAGGAGCTCTCGGCGGCAAAAGCATCGGAGACACCAAATCTTCGATCAGAGCCGATGGATGGTCTCAAAATACATCCAAAAGGCTCCACGTCAAGCTCCGAGTCAAACCGACAACGTTTGACCCTACATCAACCCTCGAACAGGTAAATCAAGCCTCTCGGCGGCGAGAACCACCGAGGCCATTACTCATCAGATAGAGCACATGGACGGCTTCAAAATGCTTATAAAGGGCTACACGTCAAATTTCAGGTCATTTCCACAACATTTGACCATAGTTTGACGCTCGGAAGCCAAATCAGGCCTCTCGGCGGCAAAAGCTCTCCGGGACCATGGTTTCCAAGACAGAGCCTATGGATCATCTTAAAATGACTCCAATAGGTTCCCTGTCAAATTTCAAGTCAATCGGACATCGGTTGACCGCACATCAAACCGCGACATCTTCATCGCGACAAAAGCAAGTCTACTGGTGATAAGACCCCAAACGGCTTCAAAACTCAAACAAAAGCCTATGGTTGGTCTTATTTATTGCTCGGGAGGCTTCACACCAAATTTCAGGTCATTCCGACATCGTTTGTCCCAGTTTCAGCTTCTGACAGAAAATCGGCAGCTCTGCGCGACAAAGTCTTCGGCTTTCTCAGGAAATTGGAAACTTTGTAAAATAAAATGCAAGGATTCTCATCAGGTTTCCTACAAAGAAATCAGGCCAATAAATGGTCAAAATGTCAAGGAAAAGTACAGGAGAAAAAAGAATCGAAAAACAGCAAAAACGGACACAAAACGGGACAAAAAGGGGGAAAACCCCCCCAGGGTCGCAGGCCCCTGCGACCCTGGGCCAGGGTCGTCGGCGACCTTGGAGCCCGGGGTCGCCGGGAAGGCTCCGGAAACCCCGGTTTTCGCCGTTTTTTCGCGATTCGAAGCGCCCAGCCTCTGGTACTTTCCAAAATTCATGCTTTTGAGACACCAAATCCTCTGATATCCGTCCAAAACACGGGTTAATCATCAAGAGTAACGAAAACAATATTGATCGCCACCCGGTCAACCAAAAAAAGTGTGCTTTCTACCCGACCGATCGAGAAATCGACAGGACAGATGGCACCGACCCGCTGTTGGCAACAAACACCTGAAATTACATGGTCGTCTGATGTCGATCTACATGAAGATCCATCGATGATCATCACCAGAAGAATCCCAGAAGACGCGGCACGGCCCGCGACTCTTCAGCTGCTCGGCGACCACTTAATGCGATTAATTGACTAGCTTTATTACAGTCATTAATCCATTTCTTTGGACGGACCAATCAGAAGCAAGCATCCGGGAGTTACAAGTCAAGAGATTCATGGCATTTAACCCATGAAACTCCTCCC
>CM022951.1:28349924-28429572 GCA_012931725.1 Litsea cubeba | reverse complement strand
GCCCCTTGAGAAAAAATAAAGCCCTGAGAAAAAATAAAGCCTTGTAAAAAAATAATGCCCTGTAAAAAAATAAAGCCCTGAAAAAAATAAGCCCTCGAAAAAAATAGGTCGTGGGAAAAAAAGCCCTTGAGAAAAAATAAGCCCTACAAAAAAGATAAAGCCCTGAGAAAAAAATAAAGCCCCTTGAATAAAGCCTGAGAAAAAATAAGGCCCTGGAAGAAAAACAGGCGTCGAGAAGGAATAATGAAAGCCGCGAGAAAAAATAAAGCCCGAGAAAAAAAAAAGCACTGAAGAAAATATGCCCTGAGAAAAAAAATAAAAGCCCTTTAGAAAAATAATCCCTGAGATAAAGAAGCCCTTGAAGAAAGAAAAATAAAGCCGTCGAAGGAAAAAATAAAGCCCTCAGAAAATAAGCCCCTCGAGAAGGAAATAAAGTCCCCTTAAAGAAAAAAATAAAGCATCAGAAAAAATAAGCCCTTGAGAGAAAAATAAAGCCCTCGAGAAAAGATAAAGCCCTGGGAAAAAAAGCCCTAGAGAAAAGATAATGCCCAACATAAAAAATAAAAAGCCCTAGAGAAAAACTAAAGCCCTGAGAAAAAATAAGCCCTTAGAAAGAAAAATAAAGCCCTGAGAAAAAATAACGCCCTTCGAGAAAAAAAAAGCCATGAGAAAAAATAAATGCCAGCGAAAAAAATAAAGCCCTTGAGAAAAAATAAAGCCTCAAAAAAAATAAAGCCCTGAGAGAAATTAAAGCCCTACGTAAAAAATTAAGCCCAGAGAAAAAATAAAGAACCGAGAAAAAATAAAGCCCTGGGAAAAAATAAAGCCCTAGAGAAAAAATAAAGCCCTGTGAAAAAATAAAGCCCTCGAGAAACAATAAAACCCCTCGATAAAAAATAAAGCCCTGAGAAAAAAATAAAGCCCTCAAAAAAAAAATAAAGCCCTGAGAAAAAAATAAAGCCCTAAGAAAAAAATATTGCCCTTAGAAAAAATAAAGACCTCGAGAAAAATAAAGCACACGAGAAAAAATAAAGCCCTGAGAAAAAATAAACCCCTGAGAAAAAAAAGCCCTTGAGAAAAAATAAAGCCCTATTAAAAAATAAAGCCCTGGGAAAAAATAAAGCCCTGAGAAAAAATAAAGCCCTCGAGAAAAAATTAGCCCTTAGAAAAAAACAAGACCCTGAGAAAAAATAAAGTTCTCGAGCAAAAATAAAGCCCCGGGAAAAAATAAAGCCCTCGAGAAAAATTAAAGCCCTAAGAAAAAATAAAGCCCGTAGAAAAAATTAAGCCCTGAGAAAAAAATAAAGCCCCGAGAAAAAATAAAGCCCTGAAAAAAATAAAGCCCTCAGAAAAAATGAAGCCCTCGAGCAAAAATAAAGCCCTGGGAAAAAATAAAGCCCTAGAGAAAAAATAAAGCCCTCAGAGAAAAAATAAGCCCTCGAGAAAAAATAAAGCCCTCGAGAAAAAATAAAGCCCTAATAAAAAATAAAGCCCTGGGAAAAAAGAAATCCAGGAGAAAGAGTAAAGCCCTCGAGAAAAAATAAAGCCCTTAGAAAAAATAAAGCCCTGAGAAAAAATAAAGCCCTCGAGCAAAAATAAAGCCCTAGGAAAAAATAAAGCCCTCGAGAAAAAATAAAGCCCTAAGAAAAAATAAAGCCCGGAGAAAAAAATAAAGCCCTCGAGAAAAATAAAGCCCTGAGAAAAAATAAAGCCCAGAGAAAAATAAAGCCCTGGGAAAAATAAAGACCTAGAGAAAAAATAAAGCCTTCAGAGAAAAAATAAGCCTTAGAGAAAAAATAAAACCCCGAGAAAAAATAAAGCCCTCGAGAAAAAACAAAGCCCTTGAGAAAAAATAAAGCCCTGAGAAAAAAATAAAGCCCCATAAAAAAAATAAAGCCCTGTAAAAAAATAAAGCCCTGGGAAAAAATAAAGCCCTCGAGAAAAAATAAAGCCCTGGGAAAAAAAGCCCTTGAGAAAAGATAATGCCCTACATAAAAAATAAAGCCCTGAGAAAATATAAAGACCTGAGAAAAAATAAAGCCCTGAGAAAAAATAAAGCCCTTGAGAAAAATTAAAGCACTGAGAAAAAATAAAGCCCTTGAGAAAGAAAAATAAAGCCCTGAGAAAAAATAACGCCTTCGAGAAAAAAAAAAGCCCTGAGAAAAAATAAAGGCCAGATAAAAAATAAAGCCCTTGAGAAAAAATAAAGCCCTCGAAAAAAATAAAGCCCTGAGAAAAATTAAAGCCCTACGTAAAAAATTAAGCCCAAAGAAAAAATAAAGAACCGAGAAAAAATAAAGCCCTGGGAAAAAATAAAGCCCTAGAGAAAAAATAAAGCCCTGTGAAAAAATAAAGCCCTCGAGAAACAATAAAACCCTCGATAAAAAATAAAGCCCTGAGAAAAAAATAAAGCCCTAAAAAAAATAAAGCCCTGAGAAAAAATAAATCCCTCGAGAAAAAATAAAGCCCTGAGAAAAAAATATTGCCCTGAGAAAAAAATAAAGAACTTAGAAAAAATAAAGCCCTCGAGAAAAAATAAAGCACATGAGAAAAAATAAAGCCCTGGAGAAAAAATAAAGCCCTGGAGAAAAAATAAAGCCCTGAGAAAAAAAAAAGCCCTTGAGAAAAAATAAAGCCCTTGAGAAAAAATAAAGCCCCGGGAAGAAATAAAGCCCTGAGAAAAAATAAAGCCCTACGTAAAAAAATTAAGCCCAGAGAAAAAATAAAGAAACGAGAAAAAATAAAGCCCTGCGAAAAAATAAAGATCTAAAGAAAAAATAAAGCCCTCGAGAAACAATAAAACCCTTGATAAAAAATAAAGCCCTGCGAAAAAATAAAGCCTTGAGAAAAAAGAAAGCCCTCGAGAAAAAATAAAGCCCTGAGAAAAAAATATTGCCCTTAGAAAAAATAAAGCACATGAGAAAAAATAAAGCCCTGGAGAAAAAATAAAGCCCTGAGAAAAAATAAAGCCTGGAGAAAAAAAAAGCCCTTGAGAAAAAATAAAGCCCTCGAGAAAAAATAAAGCCCTCATAAAAAATAAAGCCCTGGGAAAAAATAAAGCCCTGAGAAAAAATAAAGCCCTCGAGAAAAAATAAAGCCCTTAGAAAAAATAAGACCCTGAGAAAAAATAAAGCACTCGAGCAAAAATAAACCCCGGGAAAAAATAAAGGCCTAAAAAAAATAAAGCCTGGAGAAAAAATTAAGCCCTAAGAAAAAAATAAAGCCCCGAGAAAAAATAAAGCCCTGAAAAAAATAAAGCCCTTTGAAAATATAAAGCCCTCAGAAAAAATGAAGCCCTCGAGCAAAAATAAAGCCCTAGAGAAAAAATAAAGCCCTTGAGAAAAAATAAAGCCCTGAGAAAAAATAAAGCCTTGTAAAAAAATAATGCCCTGTAAAAAATAAAGCCCTGGAAAAAAATAAGCCCTCGAGAAAAATAAGGTCGTGGGAAAAAAGCCCTTGAGAAAAAATAAAGCCCTACAAAAAAGATAAAGCCCTGAGAAAAAAATAAAGCCCTTGTATAAAGCCCTGAGAAAAAATAAAGCCCATGAGAAAGAAAAAATAAAGGCCTCGAGAAGGAATAATAAAGCCCTCGAGAAAAAATAAAGTCCTGAGAAAAAAAAAAAGCACATGAGAAAAAATATAGCCCTGAGAAAAAATAAAGCCCTTGAGAAAAATAAATCCCTGAGAAAAAATAAAGCCCTTGAGAAAGAAAAAATAAAGCCCTCGAGAAAAAATAAAGCCCTGAGAAAAAATAAAGCCCTCGAGAAAAAATAAAGCCCTTGAGAAAGAAAAAATAAAGCCCTCAGAAAAAATAAAGCCCTTGAGAAAAAATAAAGCCCTCGAGAAAAAATAAAGCCCTGGGAAAAAAAGCCCTAGAGAAAAGATAATGCCCAACATAAAAAATAAAGCCCTAGAGAAAACTAAAGCCCTGAGAAAAAATAAAGCCCTTGAGAAAGAAAAATAAAGCCCTGAGAAAAAATAACGCCCTCGAGAAAAAAAAAAGCCATGAGAAAAAATAAATGCCAGCGAAAAAATAAAGCCCTTGAGAAAAAATAAAGCCCTCAAAAAAAATAAAGCCCTGAGAGAAATTAAAGCCCTACGTAAAAAATTAAGCCCAGAGAAAAAATAAAGAACCGAGAAAAAATAAAGCCCTGGGAAAAAATAAAGCCCTAGAGAAAAAATAAAGCCCTGTGAAAAAATAAAGCCCTCGAGAAACAATAAAACCCTCGATAAAAAATAAAGCCCTGAGAAAAAAATAAAGCCCTCAAAAAAAAATAAAGCCCTGAGAAAAAATAAAGCCCTAAGAAAAAAATATTGCCCTTAGAAAAAATAAAGACCTCGAGAAAAAATAAAGCACACGAGAAAAAATAAAGCCCTGAGAAAAAATAAACCCCTGAGAAAAAAAAGCCCTTGAGAAAAAATAAAGCCCTATTAAAAAATAAAGCCCTGGGAAAAAATAAAGCCCTGAGAAAAAATAAAGCCCTCGAGAAAAAATTAGCCCTTAGAAAAAACAAGACCCTGAGAAAAAATAAAGCTCTCGAGCAAAAATAAAGCCCCGGGAAAAAATAAAGCCCTCGAGAAAAATTAAAGCCCTAAGAAAAAATAAAGCCCGGAGAAAAAATAAAGCCCTGAGAAAAAATAAAGCCCCGAGAAAAAATAAAGCCCTGAAAAAAATAAAGCCCTCAGAAAAAATGAAGCCCTCGAGCAAAAATAAAGCCCTGGGAAAAAATAAAGCCCTAGAGAAAAAATAAAGCCCTCAGAGAAAAAATAAGCCCTCGAGAAAAAATAAAGCCCTCGAGAAAAAATAAAGCCCTAATAAAAAATAAAGCCCTGGGAAAAAAGAAATCCAGGAGAAAGAGTAAAGCCCTCGAGAAAAAATAAAGCCTTTAGAAAAAATAAAGCCCTGAGAAAAAATAAAGCCCTCGAGCAAAAATAAAGCCCTAGGAAAAAATAAAGCCCTCGAGAAAAAATAAAGCCCTAAGAAAAAATAAAGCCCGGAGAAAAAAAATAAAGCCCTCGAGAAAAATAAAGCCCTGAGAAAAAATAAAGCCCGGAGAAAAAATAAAGCCCTGAGAAAAAATAAAGCCCTAGAGAAAAAATAAAGCCTTCAGAGAAAAAATAAGCCTTAGAGAAAAAATAAAACCCCGAGAAAAAATAAAGCCCTCGAGAAAAAACAAAGCCCTTGAGAAAAAATAAAGCCCTGAGAAAAAATAAAGCCCCATAAAAAAAATAAAGCCCTGTAAAAAAATAAAGCACTGGGAAAAAATAAAGCCCTCGAGAAAAAATAAAGCCCTGGGAAAAAAAGCCCTTGAGAAAAGATAATGCCCTACATAAAAAATAAAGCCCTGAGAAAATATAAAGACCTGAGAAAAAATAAAGCCCTGAGAAAAAATAAAGCCCTTGAGAAAAATTAAAGCACTGAGAAAAAATAAAGCCCTTGAGAAAGAAAAATAAAGCCCTGAGAAAAAATAACGCCTTCGAGAAAAAAAAAAGCCCTGAGAAAAAATAAAGGCCAGATAAAAAATAAAGCCCTTGAGAAAAAATAAAGCCCTCGAAAAAAATAAAGCCCTGAGAAAAATTAAAGCCCTACGTAAAAAATTAAGCCCAAAGAAAAAATAAAGAACCGAGAAAAAATAAAGCCCTGGGAAAAAATAAAGCCCTAGAGAAAAAATAAAGCCCTGTGAAAAAATAAAGCCCTCGAGAAACAATAAAACCCTCGATAAAAAATAAAGCCCTGAGAAAAAAATAAAGCCCTAAAAAAAATAAAGCCCTGAGAAAAAATAAATCCCTCGAGAAAAAATAAAGCCCTGAGAAAAAAATATTGCCCTGAGAAAAAATAAAGAACTTAGAAAAAATAAAGCCATCGAGAAAAAATAAAGCACATGAGAAAAAATAAAGCCCTGGAGAAAAAATAAAGCCCTGGAGAAAAAATAAAGCCCTGAGAAAAAAAAAGCCCTTGAGAAAAAATAAAGCCCTTGAGAAAAAATAAAGCCCCGGGAAGAAATAAAGCCCTGAGAAAAAAATAAAGCCCTACGTAAAAAAATTAAGCCCAGAGAAAAAATAAAGAACTGATAAAAAATAAATCCCTGTGAAAAAATAAACGCCTACAGAAAAAATAAAGCCCTCGAGAAAAAATAAAACCCTTGATAAAAAATAAAGCCCTGCGAAAAAATAAAGCCTTGAGAAAAAAGAAAGCCCTCGAGAAAAAATAAAGCCCTGAGAAAAAAATATTGCCCTTAGAAAAAATAAAGCACATGAGAAAAAATAAAGCCCTGGAGAAAAAATAAAGCCCTGAGAAAAAATAAAGCCTGGAGAAAAAAAAAAGCCCTTGAGAAAAAATAAAGCCCTCGAGAAAAAATAAAGCCCTCATAAAAAATAAAGCCCTGGGAAAAAAATAAAGCCCTGAGAAAAAATAAAGCCCTCGAGAAAAAATAAAGCCCTTAGAAAAAATAAAGCCCTGAGAAAAAATAAAGCACTCGAGCAAAAATAAAGCCCTGGGAAAAATTAAAGGCCTAAAAAAAATAAAGCCTGGAGAAAAAATTAAGCCCTAAGAAAAAAATAAAGCCCCGAGAAAAAATAAAGCCCTGAAAAAAATAAAGCCCTTTGAAAATATAAAGCCCTCAGAAAAAATGAAGCCCTCGAGCAAAAATAAAGCCCTAGAGAAAAAATAAAGCCCTTGAGAAAAAATAAAGCCCTGAGAAAAAATAAAGCCTTGTAAAAAAATAATGCCCTGTAAAAAATAAAGCCCTGGAAAAAAATAAGCCCTCGAGAAAAATAAGGTCGTGGGAAAAAAGCCCTTGAGAAAAAATAAAGCCCTACAAAAAAGATAAAGCCCTGAGAAAAAATAAAGCCCTTGTATAAAGCCCTGAGAAAAAATAAAGCCCATGAGAAAGAAAAAATAAAGGCCTCGAGAAGGAATAATAAAGCCCTCGAGAAAAAATAAAGCCCTGAGAAAAAAAAAAGCACATGAGAAAAAATATAGCCCTGAGAAAAAATAAAGCCCTTGAGAAAAAATAAATCCCTGAGATAAAATAAAGCCCTTGAGAAAGAAAAAATAAAGGCCTCGAGAAAAAATAAAGCCCTCAGAAAAAATAAAGCCCTCGAGAAAAAATAAAGCCCTTGAGAAAGAAAAAATAAAGCCCTCAGAAAAAATAAAGCCCTTGAGAAAAAATAAAGCCCTCGAGAAAAAATAAAGCCCTGGGAAAAAAAGCCCTAGAGAAAAGATAATGCCCAACATAAAAAATAAAGCCCTAGAGAAAAACTAAAGCCCTGAGAAAAAATAAAGCCCTTGAGAAAGAAAAATAAAGCCCTGAGAAAAAATAACGCCCTCGAGAAAAAAAAAAAGCCATGAGAAAAAATAAATGCCAGCGAAAAAATAAAGCCCTTGAGAAAAAATAAAGCCCTCAGAAAAAATAAAGCCCTGAGAGAAATTAAAGCCCTACGTAAAAAATTAAGCCCAGAGAAAAAATAAAGAACCGAGAAAAAATAAAGCCCTGGGAAAAAATAAAGCCCTAGAGAAAAAATAAAGCCCTGTGAAAAAATAAAGCCCTCGAGAAACAATAAAACCCTCGATAAAAAATAAAGCCCTGAGAAAAAAATAAAGCCCTCAAAAAAAAATAAAGCCCTGAGAAAAAATAAAGCCCTAAGAAAAAAATATCACCCTGAGAAAAAATAAACCCCTGAGAAAAAATAAAGCACACGACGAAAAAATAAAGCCCTGAGAAAAAATAAACCCCTGAGAAAAAAAGCCCTTGAGAAAAAATAAAGCCCTATTAAAAAATAAAGCCCTGGGAAAAAATAAAGCCCTGAGAAAAAATAAAGCCCTCGAGAAAAAATTAGCCCTTAGAAAAAACAAAACCCTGAGAAAAAATAAAGCTCTCGAGCAAAAATAAAGCCCCGGGAAAAAATAAAGCCCTCGAGAAAAATTAAAGCCCTAAGAAAAAATAAAGCCCGTAGATAAAATTAAGCCCTGAGAAAAAAATAAAGCCCCGAGAAAAAATAAAGCCCTGAAAAAAATAAAGCCCTCAGAAAAAATGAAGCCCTCGAGCAAAAATAAAGCCCTGGGAAAAAAATAAAGCCCTAGAGAAAAAATAAAGCCCTCAGAGAAAAAATAAGCCCTCGAGAAAAAATAAAGCCCTCGAGAAAAAATAAAGCCCTTAAAAAAATAAAGCCCTGGGAAAAAATAAATCCAGGAGAAAGAGTAAAGCCCTCGAGAAAAAATAAAGCCTTTAGAAAAAATAAAACCCTGAGAAAAAATAAAGCCCTCGAGCAAAAATAAAGCCCTAGGAAAAAATAAAGCCCTCGAGAAAAAATAAAGCCCTAAGAAAAAATAAAGCCCGGAGAAAAAAATAAAGCCCTCGAGAAAAATAAAGACCTGAGAAAAAATAAAGCCCAGAGAAAAAATAAAGCCCTGGGAAAAAATAAAGACCTAGAGAAAAAATAAAGCCTTCAGAGAAAAAATAAGCCTTAGAGAAAAAATAAAACCCCGAGAAAAAATAAAGCCCTCGAGAAAAAACAAAGCCCTTGAGAAAAAATAAAGCCCTGAGAAAAAATAAAGCCCCATAAAAAAAATAAAGCCCTGTAAAAAAATAAAGCACTGGGAAAAAATAAAGCCCTCAAGAAAAAATAATGCCCTGGGAAAAAATCCCTTGAGAAAAAATAAAGCCCTACATAAAAAATAAAGCCCTGAGAAATATAAAGACCTGAGAAAAAATAAAGCCCTGAGAAAAAATAAAGCCCTTGAGAAAAATTAAAGCACTGAGAAAAAATAAAGCCCTTGAGAAAGAAAAATAAAGCCCTGAGAAAAAATAACGCCTTCGAGAAAAAAAAAGCCCTGAGAAAAAATAAAGGCCAGATAAAAAATAAAGCCCTTGAGAAAAAATAAAGCCCTCGAAAAAAATAAAGCCCTGAGAAAAATTAAAGCCCTACGTAAAAAATTAAGCCCAAAGAAAAAATAAAGAACCGAGAAAAAATAAAGCCCTGGGAAAAAATAAAGCCCTAGAGAAAAAATAAAGCCCTGTGAAAAAATAAAGCCCTCGAGAAACAATAAAACCCTCGATAAAAAATAAAGCCCTGAGAAAAAAATAAAGCCCTAAAAAAAATAAAGCCCTGAGAAAAAATAAATCCCTCGAGAAAAAATAAAGCCCTGAGAAAAAAATATTGCCCTGAGAAAAAATAAAGAACTTAGAAAAAATAAAGCCCTCGAGAAAAAATAAAGCACATGAGAAAAATAAAGCCCTGGAGAAAAAATAAAGCCCTGGAGAAAAAATAAAGCCCTGAGAAAAAAAAAAGCCCTTGAGAAAAAATAAAGCCCTTGAGAAAAAATAAAGCCCCGGGAAAAAATAAAGCCCTGAGAAAAAATAAAGCCCTACGTAAAAAAATTAAGCCCAGAGAAAAAATAAAGAAACGAGAAAAAATAAAGCCCTGCGAAAAAATAAAGATCTAAAGAAAAAATAAAGCCCTCGAGAAACAATAAAACCCTTGATAAAAAATAAAGCCCTGCGAAAAAATAAAGCCTTGAGAAAAAAGAAAGCCCTCGAGAAAAAATAAAGCCCTGAGAAAAAAATATTGCCCTTAGAAAAAATAAAGCACATGAGAAAAAATAAAGCCCTGGAGAAAAAATAAAGCCCTGAGAAAAAATAAAGCCTGGAGAAAAAAAAAGCCCTTGAGAAAAAATAAAGCCCTCGAGAAAAAATAAAGCCCTCATAAAAAATAAAGCCCTGGGAAAAAATAAAGCCCTGAGAAAAAATAAAGCCCTCGAGAAAAAATAAAGCCCTTAGAAAAAATAAGACCCTGAGAAAAAATAAAGCACTCGAGCAAAAATAAACCCCGGGAAAAAATAAAGGCCTAAAAAAAATAAAGCCTGGAGAAAAAATTAAGCCCTAAGAAAAAAATAAAGCCCCGAGAAAAAATAAAGCCCTGAAAAAAATAAAGCCCTTTGAAAATATAAAGCCCTCAGAAAAAATGAAGCCCTCGAGCAAAAATAAAGCCCTAGAGAAAAAATAAAGCCCTTTAGAAAAAATAAAGCCCTGAGAAAAAATAAAGCCTTGTAAAAAAATAATGCCCTGTAAAAAATAAAGCCCTGGAAAAAAATAAGCCCTCGAGAAAAATAAGGTCGTGGGAAAAAAGCCCTTGAGAAAAAATAAAGCCCTACAAAAAAGATAAAGCCCTGAGAAAAAATAAAGCCCTTGTATAAAGCCCTGAGAAAAAATAAAGCCCATGAGAAAGAAAAAATAAAGGCCTCGAGAAGGAATAATAAAGCCCTCGAGAAAAAATAAAGCCCTGAGAAAAAAAAAAGCACATGAGAAAAAATATAGCCCTGAGAAAAAATAAAGCCCTTGAGAAAAAATAAATCCCTGAGATAAAATAAAGCCCTTGAGAAAGAAAAAATAAAGCCCTCGAGAAAAAATAAAGCCCTCAGAAAAAATAAAGCCCTCGAGAAAAAATAAAGCCCTTGAGAAAGAAAAAATAAAGCCCTCAGAAAAAATAAAGCCCTTGAGAAAAAATAAAGCCCTCGAGAAAAATAAAGCCCTGGGAAAAAAAGCCCTAGAGAAAAGATAATGCCCAACATAAAAAATAAAGCCCTAGAGAAAAACTAAAGCCCTGAGAAAAAATAAAGCCCTTGAGAAAGAAAAATAAAGCCCTGAGAAAAAATAACGCCCTCGAGAAAAAAAAAAGCCATGAGAAAAAATAAATGCCAGCGAAAAAATAAAGCCCTTGAGAAAAAATAAAGCCCTCAAAAAAAATAAAGCCCTGAGAAAAAATAAAGCCCTGGAGAAAAAATAAAGCCCTGAGAAAAAATATAGCCCTTGAGAAAAAAAAGCCCTGATAAAAAATAAAGCCCTGGGAAAAAATAAAGCCCTGAGAAAGAGTAGAGCCCTCGAGAAAAAATAAAGCCCTTAGAAAAAATAAAACCCTGAGAAAAAATAAAGCCCTCGAGCAAAAATAAAGCCCTGGGAAAAAATAAAGCCCTAAGAAAAAATAAAGCCCGGAGAAAAAATAAAGCCCTGAGAAAAAAATAAAGCCCTCGAGAAAAAATAAAGCCCCGAGAAAAAATAAAGCCCTAAGAAAAAATAAAGCTCTCAGAAAAAATAAAGCCCTCAGAAAAAATGAAGCCCCCGAGCAAAAATAAAGCCCTGGGAAAAAATAAAGCCCTAGAGAAAAAATAAAGCCCTCAAAGAAAAAATAAGCCCTAGAGAAAAAATAAAGCCCCCGAGAAAAAACAAAGGCCTTGAGAAAAAATAAAGACTTGAGAAAAAATAAAGCCCTGTAAAAAATAAAGCCCTGGGAAAAGATAAAGCCCTCGAAAAAAAATAAAGCCCTTGGAAAAAAAGCCCTTGAGAAAAGATAATGCCCTACTTAAAAAATAAAGCCCTGAGAAAATATAAAGCCCTGAGAAAAAATAAAGCCCTGAGAAAAAATAAAGCCCTCGAGAAAAACTAAAGCCCTGAGAAAACATAAAGCCCTTGAGAAAGAAAAATAAAGCCCTGAGAAAAAATAAAGCCCTCGAGAAAAAAAAAAGCCCTGAGAAAAAATAAAGGCCACAGAAAAAATAAAGCCCTTGAGAAAAAATAAGCCCTGGGAAAAAATAAAGCCCTGAGAAAAAATAAAGCCCTACATAAAAAATTAAGCCCAGAGAAAAAATAAAGAACCGAGAAAAAATAAAGCCCTAGGAAAAAATAAAGCCCTAGAGAAAAAATAAAGCCCTATGAAAAAATAAAACCCTGAGAAAAAATAAAGCCCTATAGAAAAAATAAAGCCCTGTGAAAAAATAAAGCCCTCGAGAAACAATAAAACCCTCGATAAAAAATAAAGCCCTGAGAAAAAATAAAGCCCTAAAGAAAAAATAAAGCCCTGAGAAAAACTAAAGCCCTCGAGAAAAAATAAAGCCCTGAGAAAAAAATATTGCCCAGAGAAAAAATAAAGCCCTTAGAAATAATAAAGCCCTCGAGAAAAAATAAAGCACACGAGAAAAAATAAAGCCCTGAGAAAAAATAAAGCCCTTGAGAAAAAATAAAGCCCTGATAAAAAATAAAGCCCTGGGAAAAAATAAAGCCCTGAGAAAGAGTAAAGCCCTCGAGAAAAAATAAAGCCCTTAGAAAAAATAAAACCCTGAGAAAAATTAAAGCCCTCGAGCAAAAATAAAGCCCTGAGAAAAAATAAAGCCCTCGAGAAAAAATAAAGCCTGGAGAAAAAATAAAGCCCTGAGAAAAAAATAAAGCCCTTGAGAAAAAATAAAGCCCCGAGAAAAAATAAAGCCCTGAGAAAAAATAAAGCTCTTAGAAAAAATAAAGCCCTCAAAAAAATGAAGCCCTCGAGCAAAAATAAAGCCCTAGGAAAAAATAAAGCACTAGAGAAAAAATAAAGCCCTCAGAGAAAAAATAAACCCTAGAGAAAAAATAAAGCCCCGAGAAAAAATAAAGCCGTCGAGAAAAAACAAAGCCCTTGAGAAAAAATAAAGCCCTGAGAAAAAATAAAGCCCTGTAAAAAAGTAAGGCCCTGTAAAAAAATAAAGCCCTGGGAAAAAATAAAGCCCTCGAGAAAAAATAAAGCCCTGGGAAAAAAGCCCTTGAGAAAAGATAATGCCCTACATAAAAAATAAAGCCCTGAGAAAATATAAAGCCCTGAGAAAAAATAAAGCACTGAGAAAAAATAAAGCCCTTGAGAAAAACTAAAGCCCTGAGAAAAAATAAAGCCTTTGAGAAAGAAAAATAAAGCTCTGAGAAAAAATAAAGCCCTCGAGAAAAAAAAAGCCCTGAGAAAAAATAAAGGCCAGAGAAAAAATAAAGCCCATGAGAAAAAATAAAGCCCCGGGAAAAAAAAAAGCCCTGAGAAAAAATAAAGCCCTACGTAAAAAAATTGAGCCCAGAGAAAAAATAAAGAACCGAGAAAAAACAAAACCCTGGGAAAAAATAAAGATCTAGAGAAAAAATAAAGCCCTGTGAAAAAATAAAGCCCTCAAGAGACAATAAAACCCTCGATAAAAAATAAAGCCCTGGGAAAAAATGAAGCCCTAAAAAAATTAAAGCCCTGAGAAAAAATAAAGCCCTGGAGAAAAAATAAAGTCCTGAGAAAAAAATATTGCCCTAAGAAAAAATAAAGCCCGTAGAAAAAATAAAGCCCTCGAGAAAAAATAAAGCACATGAGAAAAAATAAAGCCCTGGAGAAAAAATAAAGCCCTGAGAAAAAATAAAGCCCTGAGAAAAAATAAAGCCCTTGAGAAAAAATAAAGCCCTGATAAAAAATAAAGCCCTGGGAAAAAATAAAGCCCTGAGAAAAAATAAAGCCCTCGAGAAAAAATAAAGCACTTAGAAAAAATAAGACCCTGAGAAAAATAAAGCTCTCGAGCAAAAATAAAGCCCCGGGAAAAAATAAAGCCCTCGAGAAAAAATAAAGCCCTAAGAAAAAAATAAAGCCCGGAGAAAAAATTAAGCCCTGAGAAAAAAATAAAGCCCCGAGAAAAAATAAAGCCCTCAGAAAAAATAAAGCCCTCATAAAAAATGAAGCCCTCGAGCAAAAATAAAGCCCTGGGAAAAAAATAAAGCCCTAGAGAAAAAATAAAGCCCTCAGAGAAAAAATAAGCCCTCGAGAAAAATTAAAGCCCTCGAGAAAAAAATAAAGCCCTTGAGAAAAAATAAAGCCCTGAGAAAAAATAAAGCCTTGTAAAAAATAAAGCCCTAGAAAAAAAAAGCCCTCGAGAAAAAATAAAGCCTTGGGAAAAAAGCCCTTGAGAAAAAATAAATCCCTACAAAAAAAATAAAGCCCTGAGAAAAAATAAAGCCCTTGTATAAAGCCCTGAGAAAAAATAAAGCCCATGAGAAAGAAAAATAAAGACCTCGAGAAGAAATAAAGCCCTTGAGAAAAAATAAAGCCCTGAGAAAAAAAAAGCACACGAGAAAAAATATAGCCCAGAGAAAAAATAAAGCCCTGAGAGAAAATAAAGCCCTTGAAAAAGAAAAAATAAAGGCCTCGAGAAGAAATAAAGCCCTGAGAAAAAATAAAGCCCTTGAGAAAAAATAAAGCCCTTAAGAAAGAAAAAATAAAGCCCACAGAAAAAATAAAGCCCTCGAAAAAAATAAAGCCCTGAGAAAAAATAAAGCCCCTGAGAAAAAATAAAGCCCTAAGAAAAAATAAAGCCCTTGATAAAGAAAAAAGAAAGCCCTCGATAAAAAATAAAGCCCTGAGAAAAAATAAAGCCTTAGAGAAAAAATAAAGCCCTGTGAAAAAATAAAGCCCTCGAGAAACAATAAACCCTCGATAAAAAATAAAGCCATGAGAAAAAATAAAGCCTAAAGAAAAAATAAAACCCTAAGAAGAAATAAAGCACTCGAGAAAAAATAAAGCCCTGAGAAAAAATAAAGCACACGAGAAAAAAATAAAGCCCTGGAGAAAATATAAAGCCCGGAGAAAAAATAAAGCCCTTAAGAAAAAATAAAGCCCTGATAAAAAATAAAGCCCTGATAAAAAGTAAAGCCCGGGGAAAAACTAAAGCCCTGAGAAAGAGTAAATCCCTCGAGAAAAAATAAAGCCCTTAGAAAAAATAAAACCCTGAGAAAAAATAAAGCCCTCGAGCAAAAATAAAGCCTTGGGAAAAAATAAAGCCCTCGAAAAAAATAAAGCCCTAAGAAAAAATAACGCCCGGAGAAAAAATAAAGCCTCGAGAAAAAAATAAAGCCCTCGAGAAAAATAAAGCCCCGAGAAAAAATAAAGCCCTGAGAAAAACTAAAGCTCTCAGAAAAAATAAAGCCCTCAGAAAAAATGAAGCCCCCGAGCAAAAATAAAGCCCTGGGAAAAAATAAAGCCCTAGAGAAAAAATAAAGCCCTCAGAGAAAAAATAGGCCCAAGAGAAAAAATAATGCCTTGAGAAAAAATAAAGCGCTCGAGAAAAAACAAAGCCCTTGAGAAAAAATAAAGCCCTGAGAAAAAATAAAGCCCAGTAAAAAAAATAAAGCCCTGGGAAAAGATAAAGCCCTCGAGAAAAAATAAAGCCCTGGGAAAAAAAGCCCTTGAGAAAAGATAATGCCCTACTTAAAAAATAAAGCACTGAGAAAATATAAACCCCTGAGAAAAAATAAAGCCCTAAGAAAAAATAAAGCCCTTGAGAAAAACTAAAGCCCTGAGAAAAAATAAAGCCCTTGAGAAAGAAAAATAAAGCCCTGAGAAAAAATAAAGCCCTCGAGAAAAAAAAGCCCTGAGAAAAAATAAAGGCCAGAGAAAAAATAAAGCCCTTGAGAAAAAATAAAGCCCTGGGAAAAAATAAAGCCCTGAGAAAAAATAAAGCCCTACGTAAAAAATTAAGCCCAGAGAAAAAATAAAGAACCGAGAAAAAATAAAGCCCTGGGAAAAATAAAGCCCTAGAGAAAAAATAAAGCCCTGTGAAAAAATAAAGCCCTCGAGAAACAATAAAACCCTCCATAAAAAATAAAGCCCTGAGAAAAAAATAAAGCCCTAATGAAAAAATAAAGCCCTGAGAAAAACAAAAGCCCTCGAGAAAAAATAAAGCCTTGAGAAAAATATATTGCCCTGAGAAAAAATAAAGCCCTTAGAAAAAATAAAGCCCTCGAGAAAAAATAAAGCACACGAGAAAAAATAAAGCCCTGGAGAAAAAATAAAGCCCTGAGAAAAAGTAAAGCCCTGAGAAAAAAAAAAGCCCTTGAGAAAAAATAAAGCCCTGGGAAAAAATAAAGCCCAGAGAAAAAATAAGCCCTAGAGAAAAAATAAAGCCCCGAGAAAAAATAAAGCCCTCGAGAAAAAACAAAGCCCTTGAGAAAAAATAAAGCCCTTGATGGACCGCGCTCCAATGCTCGGTTCCTACCGAGGTCGGCGGACGTGGGAGTCCGTTTGGTTCCGACCCTTTCGTAACCAGGGGGCAGGGGCGTGCATCAACATTTCTTTTTTTGTGTGGGTGTGCCAGATTTTCTATTTTTACTTGGAATTGCAAGTGGTGATCCGGAGATCAACCTTCGCAAGTAAAAAGGAAATCAACTTCTTTCAAGTTTTCCATTGCACATATATTTAAGAAAAGAGACATTTTTCTTGGTTTGCCGTGAAAGGCGATTTTTTTGGCATTTATAGCCGATTTTGGCGTTTATAGCCGATTTTTGGCGTTTATAGCCGATTTTGGCGTTTATAGCCGATTTACAATCCTTATCAATAATGAAAGACAAGAGTTGTGATTTTTGTCTCTTTTGAAAAAAATACAAACTACAATGAAAAGCAAGAAAAGGAGGATCTAACTTCTCAGGAGATTGTGGGGGACTCGTTTAGATTGACGGTCGCAAGCCATATGTGGGCTTCGCCATCATCCATGCAGATGAGAACAGAGGATGCTATTGATTCGCTTGGCTTGGCTATAACCTCAGGTTTTTAGAGGAAAAAGACCAAAAGGAGGTCCTATATCCAATAAAAAGCCGAGTAGACGGGCTGAAAAGCCACATCTAAGCCATTGGAGGCAGGAGGAGAAGGCAAGGACCTTGGGGGGGTAACCCCAAGGGACTTTTGTCACCTTGTAGCGGTGGCCGGCGTAGAACTTCCGCAGAGTTTTCTCTCTTTTCCTTCTCTGAATTTCTGTGCTTCTGTCTGTGATTTTCGTTGTCTGTCCTTTTCTTCTTGGAGAGCTCTCCTATTTATAGGCTTTTTAGGTGGCCATTTAGGAGGGTTTATGAGCTTTGATTGTCATAAAGCTACATAAAGGGAGGAGTTACAGAATTGAATTCTTTATTTTGTAACTCCTTTTTCTTGGCTTCTGATTGGCCGGAGGAGATTGAGGGCATTTAATCGCCTTTAATCGCCATGATGGGAGGAGTTTCATGGGTTAAATGCCATGAATCTCTTGACTTGTAACTCCCGAATGCTTGCTTCTGATTGGGCCGTCCAAAGAAATGGATTAATGACTGTAATAAAGCTAGTCAATTAATCGCATTAAGTGGTCGCCGAGCAGCTGAAGAGTCGCGGGCCGTGCCACGTCTTTTGGGATTCTTCTGTCGATGATCATCGATGGATCTTCATGTAGATCGACATCAGATGACCATGTAATTTCAGGTGTTTGTTGCCAACAGCGGGTCGGTGCCATCTGTCCTGTCGATTTCTCGATCGGTCGAATAGAAAGCACACTTTTTTTTTTGGGTTGACCGGGTGGCGATCAATATTGTTTTCGATACTCTTGATGATTGACCCGTGTTTTGGACGGATGTCAGAGGACTTGGTGTCTCAAAAGCATGAATTTTGGAAAGTACCAGAGGCTGGGCTCTTCGAATCGCGAAAAAACGGCGAAAACCGGGGTTTCCGGGGCCTTCCTGGCGACCCCGGGCTCCAAGGTCGCCGGCGACCCTGGGCCAGGGTCACAGGGGCCTGCGACCCTGGGGGGGTTTTCCCCCCTTTGTGTCCCGTTTTGTGTCCGGTTTTGCTGTTTTTCGATTCTTTTTCTTTCTGTATTTTTCCTTGACATTTTGACCATTTATTGGCCTGATTTCTTTGTAGGAAACCTGATGAGAATCCTTGCATTTTATTTTGCAAAGTTTCCAATTTCCTGAGAAAGCCGAAGACTTTGTCGCGCAGAGCTGCCGATTTTCCGTCAGAAGCTGAAACTGGGTCAAACGATGTCGGAATGACCTGAAATTTGGTGTGAAGCCTCCTGAGCAATAAATAAGACCAACCATAGGCTTTTGTTTGAGTTTTGAAGCCGTTTGGGGTCCTATCACCAGTAGACTTGCTTTTTGTCGCGATGAAGATGTCACGGTTTGATGTGCGGTCAACCGATGTCCGATTGACTTGAAATTTGACAGGGAACCTATTGGAGTCATTTTAAGATGATCCATAGGCTCTGTCTTGGAAACCATGGTCCCGGAGAGCTTTGCCACTGAGTGGCCTGATTTGGCTTCCGAGTGTCAAACTATGGTCAAATTTTGTGGAAATGACCTGAAATTTGACGTGTAGCCCTTTATAAGCATTTTGAAGCCGTCCATGTGCTCTATCTGATGAGTAATGGCCTCGGTGGTTCTCGCCGCCGAGAGGCTTGATTTAGCTATTCGAGGGTTGATGTAGGGTCAAACGTTGTCGGTTTGACTCGGAACTTGACGTGGAGCCTTTTGGAAGTATTTTGAGACCATCCATCGGCCTTGATCGAAGATTTGGTGTCTCCGATGCTTTTGCCGCCGAGAGCTCCTTTTCGGCTGTCGGAGAAGCGAAGTTAGGCCAAATGATTTTGAAATGGCCCGAAACTTCTTGTGTACTCCTCTTTTGGCTGTCTGGAAGAATCTTGCAGTTTTTATTTGATTCTGACAAGATTTGATTTTTGGAAGCAACATTGCCTATTTATGGCAGGTTGCGACTTCATGTAGCTTTTTGGATCTTGAAGAGGCAATGTGACATTTTTGGTGTCAACAAATGCCCCCTCGAGGTACAACGACGAGTTGCTTAACTTTTGTAGTCGATGTGCCTCGAAGAGATTTTTGAAGGAGAGCCTGTGACTTGACCAAGAGTCTTTGAGCAGTCTTTTTTTTTTTGGTATTTGTAGCCTTTTGAGCTTCCAGGGGAATTTTATGGTAGTGAAAGGGATCACGTACCATCTCGAGGCAAAGTTTTGAAGATGACATCAGGGATGTGGATTTGGATTTTGACCTTGTGACCTAACAAGCTATATGTGGCAGGTTAGGGGGTCGGGTTTGGTTTTGATCGTGTGACCCAACAAGCTGTATGTGGAATGTTGGGGGATCAATTTTGGTTTTGATCTTGTGACCTAACAGGCTGTATGTGGCAAGTTAGGGGATCAGGTTTTGGTTTTTGGTTTTGGTCTTGTGACCTAACAGGCTGTATGTGGCAAGTTAGGGGACCAGGATTTGGTTTGATTTTTGTGGAATGTCAATTTCAAGATTTTGGCTCAATTTGGTAGATGAGGCTGGATGGTTTGATTTTTGGAAGCTCATGGGGCTTGGAATTTTCTTTTGTATGGTCCAATCAACTCAAAAGAGGCATGGAACCATTTTTGTATGCTCTTGGTAAGAGGGATTTCTCTTTGACTAAAAGTCCAAAATTTTTTTTTGTGCCTAGGTGGTCAAACCTGGCTCATGTGGGCTAACCCATGGGACCTTAAGCTTTTGAAATGGCTTAGATCTCATATGGTGTCATTTTTGTAAAGAATATCCAAAAATATCTCATTTGGATAGAGAATATCTAAGAATATCTTTACTTGGAGAGAATCTCTCATGATCCCTTTATTTTGGGATAGGATATCTCAAGATATCTTTCTTTTGGGAAAGAATCCGTCATCGATTTCTTTTTGGGAGAAAATCCTTCAATATATCTTTCTTTTGGGAAAGAATCTTTCTAATCTCTTTCTTTTGATAAGGTTACTAATTAGTAACACTTACCTCTTTCTTCTTTCCTTCTTTGGTTTGCTCTCCTCTATAAAAGCAAGGAGAAGGTTGGATCTCTTGCTCTTATTACTTTCTTTTGCAATAATCTCAAGAGGGCTTCAAGACCAAGAGCTCTTCTTCTTCAAGATCTTCAAGACTTTTCTTCTTCTTCTCCATCAATGGCTTCAAGTAAGTTCCCTTTTTCAAGAAAACTCCATTGTAGGAAAAAAAATAAAAAGTTCTTTCTTTTTTTGTTTCTTTCTTTTTCTTTTCTTTTTTTTTTCACGTGTTTTCCCTTTTTTTTTCATGCGTTTTTTTTTCTTTCTTTTTTTTTTTCATGTTTTTGTTTTTTTTTTTTGTTTGTGGGCCGTACGGACAGATCCGTACGGATCTGGCCGTACGGCCACGTGGCCTGTGGGCCACGGCCTGTGGGCCATCTCCCTTTTTTTTCTTCCCTTTTTTTTTTTTTGTTTTCTTTCCCTCCTTTTTTTTTTGAGAAAGTTTCTTTTCTTTTCTTTTTTGTTTTCTTTCCCCCCTTTTCTTTTTGAAAAAGTTTATTTTCCCTTTTTTTTTTTGCTCATCATGATAATGCCCCTCTTTTTTTTGGTAAACCTAGATGTTCATGCATGCATTCAATTGTAAATTAAATTTGTAGCATGATGTGATAGCATACCTGAAAGTTTTCGCAATTTTGGGAATTTGGAGCTCGCAGCGATGTTGAGCCCTTCCTGATTTTGCGGAGACTTTGAGGTTTTGAAAGTTTGGAGTTTCGGAGCTCGCAGCGATGTTGAGCCCATCTTCAAGCTTTCTATTTCTTTCGGGATAGTTCCTTTTCTTCGGAATTGCCCCGTTATCATGTCAAAATTTCGCCAGATTTTTTTTTTTAGCGAGATTCTGTCATTTTGATGTTTGATCTTTTTCTTTTCCATCCTTTTCAGGTGGTTCCTCCAGAGCGAACAAGGGTAAAGAGCCTGCTACAAGCGTACCTCATCGATCTTCTAGATCTTCTAATCCGGCCGTTCAGCAGGCTTTTGAGAAGGTCCAGTATGTTGAGAGAAATCTGGAAGAGTGCGACTCCCTCAACAGAGATGAGATGAGGCAGCGACTGATCGCTCTCAAGGGAGAGGAATTCTATAAGATCATGGTAAGCAGTCGTCCATGGGTGATGGAAGATCAGAGCGTTTTGCCCAAGCCTACCTTCTTCTTTGGTGATGCAGTCCCTGACGACATGACATACCAGAGGAGATGTTTTCAGTTTTCTTTCACAGCAGATGGTGAGAAGAAGACTGTTGCTACCCGGTCGACGTTTGATCGCACCGTCTCGATTCTGAGCCTTGCCCCCATGTGCCCTAAGAGGGAAGATCCTCCAAGCTGGGTGAGAAGGACAAATGTAATCAAGACCGGGGTTTTTGTTGGCGGTTCTCCTGGATATACGGAGAGGTCGCCTGTTGAAATGGACCTGTTGATGCCATCCAGCGGCTACCAGGGCTCTGATTATCCGTCGGTCGATTTGAGACCGATGGGCCTTGGTATTTTCAGCGGTGACGGCAACAATTGGATCAAGCCTTTTCGACTTCGAGGCCGTTTCAATGCTGACTCCGAGTGGAAGTCGTGGACTGATCGCGTCCTGCTGATTGGTGGCGCCGTTTTGAAGGAAGCCGGGATTTTTGATGCGGTCCGCGCCTTTAGGGAGACCGTAATCTTTTCCGACGAGGCCTTCATGGCTATGCTAGAGTCATTCCTCCCACAAACCAATACCTTCGTTGTGACGAATGGTGAGATTGGTTTTTCTTTGAAGGAGCTGAGCGCCATTACTGGATTGCTCATCCTCGGCAAACTCTATAAGGAGTTTATGCCGATTGACAGCGTCCTCGAGGGGCAGTCTGAGGAGTTCAGGCTTCTATACTTTCAGCTCGTCGCCTTCTATGATTTTTTGAAGGAGAAGGGGGGTTTGAAAGTTAGATCCAGCAGTTGGAAGAGTTTTAGCTCTTCATTCCCCAACTTTTCTGATAGCAGGGAGTCTTCTGATAGCGTGACCCAAGAAGCCGGAGCTCAGGATCCAAGTTCAAAAAAGATCTTGGCCATGCAAGAAGAGTTGAGAGATTTCTATGCAAGTACAAACGCCATATATCCTGACATTGCACTGCGGAGAGATCTCGCTGTTTACCTCACTTATTGGCTTGGTGAGGCTGTTTTTGCTGGAGGAGATGGAACGCACATCAGGCCGCATTGTATTTTTCCGGCTTGTCAGATGGCGTTTGGAGAGCAGCTTGCTTTGGTGCCAGCTCTTTACTCCTACCTGTGTACCGAACTGCAGGCTGCTGCTTTTTTGGTTCGGCTTGGGCTTCCCATGAATAGGGTATTTTCAGCCCATATCTTTTATTCGTGGTATGTATACCACTGTCCTGGCTTCCATCGGCTGGGTGCTGCACAGGATGATGATCCTCTGATGATTCGACTGGCTAAGGGCAAAGCCGTGTCCGAATCACTTTTGTTTGCCCGCATGAGGATCCGACGGTTCAGGGACGTCGAGATGGGGCAGTCTTCAGTGAAGCTTTCTCCGGAGTTGCGGAAGAAGGCTTTTGATTTTGGTGCCTCCCGAGACTCTACCAGGGCGGGGTCGGGAAGGCATTATTCCTTGACAAATGCAGAGAGAGAGTGGCTTTTCAGCATACGTGTCGGCACGATGGTGTACCGTAGACATCTTTTCGTCGACATCCAGCCGTATGTACCCTCTCGCTTTGCTTTGCAGCTGGGCTTTTCTCAAGGCATTGTTGGAGCGCCTTCAAGCATGGTGAAGCGCTTTGGAGGCTTACAGGACGGGAGAAATGCATGGGCTTTCTATAGTGCTGAAGACACTACAGCCATGATTTCTTATCCTGTGTTACTGACTTCCCGGACTGCCGGCTTTGCGAAGTGGTTCGCGGAGAGCTTTTCGGCATATCGGGGGCTTTCCAAGAAGGAGCTTGATGTGAAGCTGGCATCTGAAAAGGGCCTTGGAAAGTCGGATGGCGTCCGGCGAGAGGAAGTTTGGGCCTTCCTTTCTGGAGAGAAGCACAAGATAGGCTTTCTCGGTGACCAGGGCGTCATTGGTTCTGAAGCTGTTCGAGAAATACCTGATGAGGCTTTAGAGCAGCTAGAACAGGAGGAAGCCGAACTTGGCGCTTGGATGCAAGTGGCACAGAGGCAAGCTTCCGTGGAGTCTACTGGCAAGAGTAGACCATCCAGTGAGGAGTCAAGTGGGAAACCTGACTCTGACAGTGGGGCAGGTTCCTCTAAGAAGCGAGCCCGCCGGGGTAAGAGGGGGAGGAGTCATCATCGCAGCAAGGGGCAGTATGAGGACTCTCCTGACTTGGAAGTTCCTCTTACTATCAATGAGGATGTGCCAGTGGATGCTGACGAGCCTCCAAAAAAGAGAAGTCGAGAAGAAGAGACCGTCGGTGAAGGTATGATTCTTCATTTTTCTCTTTCCATTTCTTTTCATGGGATTTTTTCCATGTTCTGATTTGCTTCTTGTTTCTGCTTTTCTTTTTTTTTTTAGCAGAGGAAGACTTGGTGATGCCTGAGGTCCCAACCGATGAGGTGGTGATGGATCCTGTTGAGGCACCTGAAGAAGAACCGAGGGACTCTGGAGTAAATCAAGAATCTCCAATTGGTACGACTTCTTTTGCTCTTTTTTTTTTTTTGAGTTTGTGACTTGGTTTGTTAACATTTTTTTTTTGTCAGCTGACTTGCCACAGGGTTCTGATGACTTTGAACCATCGATGGACGCAAATATTGATGATGCTTCCGATGAGTTCATGGAGGAAGAAAGTGTTCCGCCAGTCGTCAAAGAAGGTATTTTGTAGTTATAACCCTGATAATGATTTTCAAACAGGATTATATTCATACCTTTTTGTGTTTCTTTTGGCAGGTTTTGAAGTGACAGAGGAGGGTCCGTCGCTTCCAGAGCAAGGGATGCCAGAGGTTAATCCAGAGGTAGAGACTCTTGGGACCAGCTTTGACAATGTTGAGGAGATTCCTCGCGCTGAGATTCCTTCCCGAGTAGGAGCAGCTTCAACTGGAAAGAGTTCTTTTGTTACTCTTTCAACAGATGATGACATGAGCGGCCGACCAACGGAGTTGGGCGAATCTTCAGCTGGGCCATCTCTTCTTTTTGCGGAGAAGGTGGTGGTGCGAGTTCTGAGCTCTTGGATTGAGACTCTCTTTTCTGGGCACTTGGAAGCCGGATTTAGCATGATCCAGCATGTGCGTGAGATTCTCGGTGATGCTGAAGAGGCTGGTCTGGATGTCACAGATGCCAGGGCGATCGTTAATAGGATCATTGAGCTGGGTGACAAGTGGTTTGAGACCATGGGTTTTCCTGACGATCAGTTCTTCAAGGAGATGTTCTTGGACCCTGCGGATAAGGCTCAATCTAACCTGGATGAGGCTACAGAAAGCAAGAAGCAGGCAGTCCGAGAGAGGAACTTAGAAGAGATAACCATCATTGGGCTGACACATGACCTTAACATCCTTGATAGGGAGGTCAATGAGGCCAGGAAACGTCTTGAGCATCTGCAGGCACAAGTCGCTGCCAAGTGGACTGAAATAACAGAGGCTCGTGAAAGGGAGACTGCTCTAATTCACCGAGTTGCGGATGCCAATCGAGTTCTCAAAAGGAAGTCTGATGAGAACAAACAATGGAAAACCGCTCGAGGGAAGCTTCCCAGTGCGAAAGAAGGGTTACAGCCCACCCCAGCATCTCATGGCAGGTTCTTGAAGAAGCGTGCCTTGGAATCCTTGACGGATGAGGCCAAAAGCTTGCTTAAGGAGCTGAACTCTTGGCTGGAGACCATTTTTGATTGAGCTCCTGTATATATTTTTTTTATAACAGAAACTATCCCTTCTCTTTTTTTGGTACCACTTGTATTTTTTTGGTACTTTTTTTTTTTGTAGTGCTTGTGAACACTTTTCTTCTTTTTTTTTGGTACCACATGTATTTTTTGGTACTCTTTTTTTTGTAGTGCTTGTGAACACTTTCTTTTTTTGTTATCCCTACGCTCACTTGAATCTTTTTGTGATAAAAGTAATTGCTAAATGGGATGCTCTTTTTTTTTTGTTATCCCTACGCTCACTTGAATCTTTTTGTGATAAAAGTAATTGCTAAATGGGATGCTCTTTTTTTTTGTTATCCCTACGCTCACTTGAATCTTTTTGTGATAAAAGTAATTGCTAAATGGGATTTGATCAAAAGGTTGTCATTTTGTGAAAATCTTTTGTCAAGTGATTGTTTTGGCATGAAAGCCAGGTTTTTGTTTGTGGCATGGAAGCCAATTTTGGCATGAGAGCCAGCTTTTCTTGTGGCATTGATAGCTGAGTTTTTTTTGTGGCATCTATAGCCAGTTTTCGTGGTATTGATAGCCGTTTTTTTTTTTTTAAATCCAAGTTTTTTGTTTGTGGCATTGATAGCCGGTTTTGTTTTGGTGGCATTGATAGCCGGTTTGTGGCATTTATAGCCTATTTTGATGGCATTTATAGCCGGTTTGTGGCATTTATAGCCTGTTTTGATGGCATTTATAGCCGGTTTGGTTTTCAAAAAATGCAAGTATCGACTAAAAGTCGCCTCCCTGCTGAATGTTCTTGCAAGTATCGATGGAATGTCGCATCCTTGCTCATTCGGTTGCGAGTATCGATGGAATGTCGCATCCTCGCGGATTTGGGTGCAAGTATCGATGGAATGTCGCATCCTTGCTTTTCAAAAATTTTGGTTTTGCGGGTACTGACTTGATGTCGTTTCCCCACGATTTTTGAAATTTGTGGTTTTCTCGAACCTTTGAGTTATGGATATCAACTGAAATGTTGCGTCTCCACAGTTTTTTTTTTTTAGGTTTTTTCGAACCTTTGAAATTTGGGTTATGGATATCAACTGAAATGTTGCATCTCCACAGTTTTGGATTTTGCAAGTACCAACGAAATGTCGCTTCCCTGCGATTTTGGAAGTGTCGAACGTGGTTCGCTTGCTTCCGATTTGTGCGAGTATCAACTAAGCGTCGCCTCCTCGCGGTTTTT
Source organism: Litsea cubeba (assembly GCA_012931725.1). Taxonomy (NCBI): domain Eukaryota; kingdom Viridiplantae; phylum Streptophyta; class Magnoliopsida; order Laurales; family Lauraceae; genus Litsea; species Litsea cubeba. The sequence goes on along the minus strand of CM022951.1, from coordinate 28,404,169 downwards.
GAAAAACCATTTTTTTTTTGTTTAAAGACACGAGGGTCATAAGTTTTGACCTAAAACCATTTTGGCTGTAAAAGGCAGGGTGGACTAGGGTGGAAATCCCTGAATCCGGATTTTGTTTCAAACCATGAATTTTGGGTTCAAGGGTTGAAAATTTTGGTCAAGTTAGGGAAAGGTTCCTAAACTTGGATATATATTTTTTTTGAACAATGAAACGATGAAAGTAAGCATTGTTTTAGATTTCTAGAAATTTCAACATTTGATATGAAAATTCTAAAAAAAAAAAAAGGGTAGGTTTAGCGAGCGTGTACCTGGAAACCGGCTTTGGCCGTGCAGGCATTGCTCTTACCCAGTTGGGTAAGTCTTTAAGGGTAGTACCGCTTTAAGAACTTGCCGTTGATGGGCAGCATACATCTGTCACCTTCCATGTTTAGGAGTGCGTATGCGCCATTAGAGAAAACCTTATCGATGACGTAGGGTCCCTCCCATTTTGGCTCAAATTTGCCTTTGGACTTGTGAGCGAAGACCATTGGTCTTTTTATCGCAAGAACCAAGTCACTCTTTTTGTAGGCGCGTTGCCTGACCTTTTTATCGAAAGATCCTGCCATACGTGCTTGGTAAAGTTCAATGCTTTGTTGAGCTTCGAGCCGTTTCTCATCGAGATTGTCTAGCTCATGGAGTCGCAATTTGACATTGCTTTCTTGAGTCATGTCATTTTGCAAGGATACCCTCAAGGAAGGAATTTGTACTTCCAAGGGCACGACAGCTTCGCATCCATAGACCAAGGAGAATGGTGTGCTATGGGTTGGTCCTCGAACGGTGGTTCGATAGGCCCACAAAGCTTCGGACATTTTGTCGCTCCAGTCTCTTTTGTGACTAGAGACCATTTTTTTGAGGATTTTGCAGAGTGTCTTGTTGAAAGCTTCTGCTAACTCGTTTGCTGCCGGATTGTATGGAGTCGAAGGACAGCTTTGGATTTTGTATTTGTCGCAGAACCTGTAGAATCGATGATCCCGGAACTGTGGTCCGTTATCATGGACGAATCTTTTGGGTATGCCGAAACGACAAATGATGTTGGTGCATAGGAACTGAAGGACTGATGAGGTCTTCATTTTGTTAAACGCAAATGCTTCTGACCACTTGGAGAAGTAATCCGTAGCGGCGAAGATGAAGCGATGACCTTTGCTTGAAGGGGGAGAAATAGGACCTATGATATCCATACCCCAGGCTTCGAAAGGCCATGAGATCGCTGTAGGATGCAGCCATTCTGGAGGCATGTGAATGTAATCTCCATGAACTTGGCATTGTTGGCAGCGCTTAGCAAATTGCATTGCGTCAGCTACCATGGTAGGCCAGTAATATCCTAACCTTTTTATCTGATCATAGAGCTTAGGTCCAGCCTGATGAGCTCCACAAAGACCAGCATGAACTTCTTTGAGTGTTTCTTCAGCCTCTTGTTGTGACAAGCAGCGTAGAAGTACTCCGTTGAAGGATTTCCTGTAAAGGATTTGAAGGAATATCCAAATGGAAGCTTGGGGTTCGCCTTTGGATGCTTACCCGTTCTTTTGGATCTTCAGGTAGGATTCCGAACATAATGTAATCAATGAACGGATCCCTCCAGTCGCCGATTGAAGTTTGAAGGATTGAAATCCGACTTCCGACCACTTGGTGGCATTCAGCAACTGCTTGGTGTGTGTTAAGAGGAGGAAGGATTCTCCTTTCGCACACCGTGATTTGCATGTTTTCCCCTTCCTGGATTGCCATGGATGCGGCAAGTCCGGCTAGGGCATCTACACGTATGTTTTCACCTCTACGAATGTGGGTGATGTGATAGATGTCAAACTTTTGCAGAAGTGATTGTGCCTTGTTGTAGTAGGGCAACAAATCTGGCTTCCTGACTTCAAATTTCTGATTCATCTGGTTGACGATCAGTTGAGAGTCTCCAAAGTGATACCGGATTCGATGGCGAGTTCCAATCCTAAGATCAGAGCTTGATATTCAGCTGCATTGTTTGTGCATGGTTCCAGTAGCGAGAAAGCGTGTGGAATCATGTATTTGTCGGGGCTAACAAAGAGGATGCCAACTCCCGAGATCAGCTGTCTTTTTTCATTTGTCCTGGTTGCACCGTCAAAGTACATGTCCCAGGAGGCACTTTGTGAGAAAGTCTCCACATTGTAGACTGGTTCGTCTGGGAAATCTCTGAGTGGAGAATCTTTAGGCAATGGATGCTCTGCGAGGAAGTCCGCTAGAGCTTGCCCTTTGATTGCTTTTTGTGGTACATACCTAATATCAAATTGTGACAGAAGGATGGACCATTTTGCCAGTCGAGCATTGAGAGAACCTGCCTTTGTGACAAGGACCTTCAAGAGGTTGACCCTCGAGACCAGGTAGACTGTGTTGGAAAGCAAGTAGTGACGCAACTTTTGTACGGCGAACATCACTGCAAGACATTCTTTTTCGACTGGAGAGTAGCGATGCTCTGCACCTACTAGCATGCGGCTGAGGTAATATAGAGCAGCTTCTTTTCTTTGATCATTTTCTTGCGCAAGCAGAGCTCCCAGAGAGTGATCAAGGGCTCTTGTGTACAAGATGAATGGTTTTCCAGTGGTAGGAGCAGCTAACACTGGAGGTTTTGTCAGGTATGACTTGATGTCTTGGAAAGCAGCTTCACAGTCAGCATCCCAGACAAAGTTTACATTTTCATCAACCGGGAGAATGGACGACATTTCCCCGAAAGATAGGAGATGAACCGTCTGATGTAGGCCAATCTCCCTTGAAGCCCTTTGAGTTCTCTCAAGGTTCTTGGAGAGGGCATTTCTAGAATGGCTTTGACTTTTATGGGGTCAAGCTCTATTCCAGCTTTCCGAACTAAGAATCCGAGGAACTTACCCGACGAGACGCTGAAGAAGCATTTCAATGGATTCATTCGCAGTTTGTGTTTGCGAAGCCGGAGGAAGACTTCTCGAAGGTTTTCGAGATGATCTTCTTTTCTTTTGCTTTTGACGGCGAGGTCATCAACGTAACATTCAACCGTCTTGTGCTGCATATCTTGGAATATTTTCATCATAGCCCTCTGATATGTGGCACCGGCATTCTTCAGACCAAATGGCATGACAATGTAACAATACACGCCAAATGGGGTTCGAAAGGATGTATGTTTTTCATCCTCAGGATGCATCTTTATCTGATTGTAGCCAGAGAAACCATCCATGAATGTCATTCGCTCGAATCCACAGGTATTATCAATCATTACCTCTGGTATGGGGAGCGGAAATTCATCTTTTGGGCATGCGCCATTCAGGTCTCTATAGTCAATACAGACCCTGATCTGCCCATTTTTCTTTGTCACGGGGACAATGTTGGCCAACCATTCAGGATGTTGTTCCTCACGGATGAAGCCGACGCTTTTGAGTTTTTGAACTTCTTGTTCAATTTTATCCATCACATCTGGACGGAATCTTCTTTGGCCTTGCTTGACAGGCTTGATGTCTTCTTGAAGATTGAGTTTGTGAACTGCTATTTTGGGGTCTAAGCCTGGCATTTCAGCGTAAGACCATGCAAAGCAATCAACGAACTCACGAAGAAAGGCGATATACTCGGGTAACTCATCATCCTTTATATTCTTGCTTATGAATACAGGACGTGGGTTATCTGGTGTTCCCAAGTCTATCTTTTGAACAGGATCTTCTGTTGGAAGGTTCGAAGATGGTTCCTCCACAATATTTTCGGAGGCTTCCAGCTCAACGAAACCTTTTGGAGTTTCAAGGGCATTTCCAGACCAAGGTTTTGTTCCTTTCCACGGGTCTTCTTGATCGGTAATTTTCCCAAGGCTTGCTATGAGATGATCCCAATCGCCTGTTGAAACCGAGTCGAAGTAGGCTACTTCTTTTGGAGATGAGGGTTCTTCTGGGTCAGAAGTCCACACGTCTGTGCCATCGGACAACTCCTCTTCATTTTTGGAGAAATCATGCCAATTGGATGAGCTTCCTGGATCTTTGTCAGGTGACACATCAAAGAGATATCCAGGGAGATCGATGTCTTCATGGACTTGAGATGTTGAGGCTTGGTCAGTATATTGACTTTTAAGCCTTTGTGTCAACTGTCTCAAGGGAGTGTCAGGATCATACCCTAACCCGTGTGAAGACTTTTCTACATAGCCGTAGAGTCTCTAATCTTCCAGCTGGCTTTTGGTCAAGACGGGCCCCAATGGCGTGAGAATACCGCGTCCTTCTCCCAAACCGACTGGGTTTTGAGCGTCATAGCCCATTTTCTTCATAATAGCTTGTGCCACAGAACTATATAAGGATAGTTGAGGCGTACCTTTATTTTGGAAAGGTTCAAGCATGGAGTTTGATGAAGAAGCATCCAATCCATGGAAGAAGATCGGCTTTTCCTTTGTTGAAGTTGCTGGAACAACGAAGGAAGCTGACGTAGGATCTTCTATGTCAGAAGTTGTCTCCATTGGAGTAAGAGCAGGCTGAACTTGCTGGGTGTCAGCTTGGCTTGACGATGTGTCGTCTTCTTGCTCTGAATCTGAGTCCGTGTCTTGCATGATAGATACGAAAGAGACAACAAATTTGCCCCCAGGCTTTTGTTTTGCCTTCTTCACTTTAGTTGTGATGACCAAAGGCTTTGAAGATTTGATGGAGATGATGAAGGGAGTTTGAATGCTCTCTTCAGATTTACCGGATGGTTTGTTTTCTTCCGGTGATTGTTGAGGAGCTTTGCCTTTATCTTTCTGGAGATTTTCGGCAAAGGATGCTGTGTGCTTTTCCTCTTCTTCTTTTTCACCTTCATACATCTGTGAGTCTGCGAAGTGGACTTCTTTACCTTTGAAGGGTTTTCTGTCCGCAAAGACTCGATGTATCATGCCGTCGTCGCCAACAAACTTGATGCATTGATGTAGAGTTGAAGGGACAACACCATTCTCGTGGATCCAAGGGCGTCCGAGAAGGATGTTGTAGCATGAAGGGGTCTTTATTGCATACACTGTGACCTCAGAGATAAGATTACCGATCTGCAACTTGAACCTGATTTTACCGATAGGCCTTTGAGTACTCCCGTCGTATCCAAAGATAGATACAGATGTGTGGCTCAGTTTGCTGGGTGGGATGCCCAACTCTTCAAGAGCCGATGTGGAGATGAGGTTGAGTGCAGAACCTGGGTCGATCTGAACTCTATGCATAGGCATTTCCTTGATATACCCTGTGAAGTACAGGGGTCGGTTATGCCTGGTTTCTCCAAGCAGGAGGTCGTCCTTTGTGAAGGCGATGGTTGCACTGGCTGCTTTTTTAACCGAGAGGCATTCAATGCATGATCCCTCAGTTTTCTTCTTTTCTCTCTTTGAGGAGGCTTCTGAGTTTTTGACCCGGTAATCCATTTCAATTTGGAGGACTTGCGGGGCATGTTTGTCGACATCCTCATTCAGCTTTTGTAATTCCGAAATGAGGTTATCACGAGTGTGCGGAGACATTCGCAACAAATCTAGGATGTGCAGACGTGCAGGTATGTGCTTGAAGTGTTCAATCAAGTCATACTTGAAAGCCTCCTTAGGGTCTGCATGTTCATCATTGTTGCCACTAGGGGCGCTTACAACATCTTTTCCTGAAGGATTTACATATGTAAAGGAAGATTGGTTGTAATTTTTGTGGTAGTCCCGGCCAGAGCGGGTGCCTCTACCAACTTCGAGAGCTTCTTGAGAAGGGTCTTCGTTTGGAAGATTGTCTTCAGGATCAAGAGGCTGTCGTTTTTCATTTGCTGAGGATGTATCAGCAGCAGAGTTACCATCCTCAGTGATTGTGTTGCATGGAGCATTTTTCGGGAACAAATCCTGAACAACATCCAGCAATCTTTCTTCTTCGTTGACTAATTCATCGTCCCAAGCATCAATGGCTGGGAATTCTTCAGTCAGGAAGGGTGTGAATTTTGAAGTCACAGTCTCAGGAGAAGAAACCTGAGAGGGTGTCATCTCAGTGAAAGTCACGTGAGACGAGGTGGCTCCAGAAGATGTAAGTGCTCTCATCAGACGATGCTTCGGAAGAGCTATAATCCCGAATTATCACATTACAGGAAGCTCTGACGGGAGACGTTGCCTGATCGGAGTCAGACTCTGAAGGAAATTGCGATTCAGATCTGAAACTTCTCATAAAGAGACTACTATGGCTGATGCAAAGCATGACAGATTTTAAAAAATCTGATTTCTGCACTATGCAGCGGAAATCAGCCATAAAGAATCGCATAGAAACTCCATTAAATCATGACCAACAAGTGTATAATTAAAGGAGAATGAAGAAGACTCATACCTCAAAGATTTGTAGACTTCAAGCCTCTGAAAAAATAGATCCAAAGGCCCGAACTCAGACTTGCAATTTGCAAACAAGTTGCTGGAATTTTCTGCACTAGTATTGCCTTTGATCTTCTCCTCTATCTCACTTCCAAATCTGATTGGCTAAGATGGTGGGATCTTAATCTAGGAATTAAGAAGTATTTCTCCAAGGGAAAATCTCAGACCTTAAGCCTTCTTCAATCAAGAAGAGAAGCAACCAAGGGCTGGACGTGTGGGGCACTCTTAGGATACTTGCAAAGTGTTTCACAAAGTGTGTTGGATGTGTGCAACCTTTGTAATTCTCCTTGTTATGGTGTAGGACGTCCAAGGGAAGGCTCTCTCCCTTTTATAGAAACTTAGGAAACCTTTCCTAGAAGTTTATCTTTCCTAATTCTCATGGATGTCCAAGAAAGACTCACTTCCTTTAAGAAACACTCCAATTAGAAAAGGAAACTAAAAAGAACTTTCCATACAATTAGTAATACTAGTTGTAGAACACTTACTAATTTTAAGTTCCTAATCCAAAAAGGAAACTAACTCATAGGAATACTAATCCAAAGAGGAGTCCAACTTTCCAAGTAGAGTCCTACTCAAAGTTGGAAACCTTACCCATGGAAATCCTATTATGGACATCCCACATATCAATGCACACCATGGCCCACATACAATTTATCTAGACTTAAATTCATGTATGCCATCAAAGGCCTATTTGAATTCAAACTCAAAATTATTTTTCCACTAAAATAACTCATCCTTATGTTATCTAAACATCTTAGGAAACCATGCCAATCTTGGTAAGTGACTAGAGAAGGGACCAAAAGACATATTTGCCATTGGCTCCCAAAATGATCAAAATGTCCATGCTAAACCCATAGCAACATAAAGACCATTTTAACCTTAACTCATTCCACTAAAGAGTTATGGTTGAACTCCAAGGACAAATATATATTATAATAAGCTCGTCATAAAATGACGGTTGTCTTCGACCTACTAAGTGTAATGACCTGAATGCCCCTCTATGTAACATCCATAATCGAGTCAGGTTATCACATGTACTATCAACCTTCCCGATTACATCTAAACCTTAGAACTTCATATCCTTAAACATAATCATCATTCGAATATCATTCTCTTGATCCAGGGAGCGACCCACAAGTTCAATATCCATATGGAACATCCATATACTAAGATCTTAGATTTTGATGATTAATCGGATAATTCTAAGGGGACGATTATTCCATCATCAGATGGCATAGATTCTATATTGCATTTGCACGTCCCAACTGATCAAGTCCGAGTACCCAAAACACAGAGCTGTTGACCCATGAAAAGAATCTCACCCATAGTGAATCAAAGCACAAGAACTTGACTTCGTCAGTTCATCCACAAATGCTCAAGATTAAGAGCACCGGTTACTTAGTAGCATGAGGTGACTTGATCTCTTTTCTGTGATAGTACTATTTTAGAGATCACACCTACAATGGTCCTGTTCAATGCATGACACATGCACTAATGAGATAGATCCGGGAAAGCCCTCCCGTGACTTAGGTATGTCACCCTATATAGGAGAGTATCTCATTATAACTTCTACCAAGATGAAGTGCCCAGCTCCATCTTTCAGTTATGAACAAATATGATGTTTCCAGTTGTCCATGAATTATACCTATCTGTGTGTAGACACTACACACCTAATTCATTTACTAGAAACAATGGGCCTTACACAACCATACATATATACATGTTTAAGCATAAAAGAGTCTTTTCATTAAATAACCAGTTAAATATCCAGTAACAAAAGATGAGAATGCAACTAGTGGGCTTTAGGGCATACACCAATCCCAACAAACTCCCACTTGCACTAAAGATCACTGCTTCCTAACCTAACACCCATAGACTCAACATGAGAAGTGAAGACTTTCTCAGTAAGAGTCTTAGTGAATGGGTCAGCTAAGTTATTTGCTGAAGCAACATGCTCCACCACTATCTCTCCATCCTGAATGAATTCCCGGATCAAGTGGTACTTTCTCTGAATGTGCTTGCCTTTCTTGTGATTCCTGGGCTCTTTGCACTGTGCTACAGCACCAGTGTTATCGCAGTACATGACAATCGGTTTATGCACTGCAGGAACAACTCCTAATTCCAACAGGAATTTTTTGAGCCATACCGCTTCCTTCGCAGCTTCCGATGCCGCCACATACTCTGCTTCCATGGTAGAATCAGCTATACAGGATTGCTTGACACTTCTCCATGATATAGCCCCTCCTGACAAAGTAAAGACGTACCCTGAGGTAGACTTTCTGGCATCACTATCAGATTGGAAATCAGAGTCTGTATACGCCAATGGCGTTAGATCATCTGCTCGAAAGGTTAGCATATAATCTTTCGTTCTCCGAAGATACTTGAATATATGCTTAACAGCTGTCCAATGCATAGGTCCAGGGTTTGACTGATATCTGCTAACCATGCCAACGGCAAAGCAAATATCTGGTCTAGTACATAACATAGCATACATGAGGCTTCCAACAGCGGATGCATATGGAACTCTCCTCATGCTCTCTATCTCTTCAGATGTCTTTGGACATTGATCTCGAGACAGTGGTACTCCATGTCTAGAAGGTAGGAGGCCCTTCTTAGAGTCATGCATGTTAAACTTGACCAATATCTTCTCAATGTAAGAAGATTGGGATAGGGCTAACATCTTATTCTTGCGATCACGCAAAAGCTTGATCCCTAAGATATAGCTGGCCTCACCCAAATCCTTCATCTGAAATTGAGAGGATAACCAAACCTTTGTGGATGACAATAAACCTACATCATTTCCTATGAGTAATATGTCATCTACATATAGAACCAAAAATGCAACTGCTTTCCCATTTCCTTTCTTATACACACATGGTTCATCAATGTTTTGATCAAAGCCAAAGGATTTGACTGCCTGATTAAACTTGATGTTCCATGCTCTAGATGCTTGCTTAAGTCCATAAATGGACTTCTTAAGTTTACAAACCATGTTATCTTGGCCACTAGCAATGAAGCCCTCTGGTTGCATCATATAGATGCATTCGTCAAGACTTCCATTAAGAAAAGCTGTCTTGACATCCATCTGCCATATCTCGTAGTCATAATGACATGCGATGGCCAAGAGAATCCTTATGGATTTAAGCATAGCCACTGGTGAAAAGGTTTCCTCATAATCGATACCCTCTTTCTGAGTATATCCTTTCGCCACCAGTCTTGCTTTGAAGGTTTCCACCTTCCCATCCACTCCTCTCTTCCTCTTGTAGATCCACTTGCACCCTATGGGTTTAATCCCTTCAGGTGCATCTACAAGTTCCCAGACTTGATTGGAATATAAAGAATCCATTTCAGATTTCATCGCTTGCTGCCACATGTTAGCATCTATATCCGTTACTGCTTCATCATAACTAGTAGGACCCTCAACCAGATCTTCAGAGTCTGTCTTAAAAGACACTCCTAGATATCTTTCTGGTTGTCTAGAAATTCTCCCACTACGACGAGGCTCCGGAGTGTTTAAAGGAATATCTTGTTCATCTACTGTCTCAGGATCTGGTACAGATGTTATAGGAGATCCCGGAAGAATCTCCTCAAGGGTTTCTTTACAACTAAGCTCTTGGTGCATCATACAATCATCCTCCAAGTACCTAGCATGAGTGCTGATGAGCACTTTTTGCTCCTTTGGATGATAAAAGATGCCACCTCTCGTTCCCTTAGGATACCCAATGAAGTAGCACATTTCCGATCTGGGTTCTAGCTTGGTAGCTTTATCATTCAGTACATAGGCTGGACAACCCCAAATGTGGATATGATTTAAACTAGGTTTTCGACCTATCCATATTTCTTGTGGTGTCCTAGGTACTGACTTAGATGGTACCAGATTTAAAATGTATGCTGCTGCTTCTAAGGCATATCCCCAAAAAGATATCGGTAGGGTTGCATGACTCATCATGGACCTTACCATATTAAGAAGGGTACGGTTTCTTCTCTCCGCTACATCATTTTGCTGGGGTGTACCCGGTGCAGACAACTGAGACACAATCCCATGTTGTGTGAGGTACTCCTTGAACTCACCCAGGAGGTACTCGCCACCTCGATCAGATCGAAGGGCTTTGATATGTTTTCCTAGTTGTAGCTCCGCCTCAGCCTTGAATTGTTTGAACTTATCAAACGCCTCAGACTTGCGTCGCATTAGGTATACATATCCATATCTAGAGTAATCATCGGTGAAGGTGATGTAATACTCATACCCTCCTCGAGCCGGTTTGTTCATAGGACCACACACATCAGTGTGAATCAATTCTAACAACTCCTTTGACCTTAGTCCCTTTCCAGAGAATGACCGTTTGGTCATCTTTCCCTTGAGACAAGATTCGCACTGAGGAAAAGGTTCGAAATCTAACGAGCTCAAGGGCCCATCTTCTACCAACCTCTGAATCCGTTTTGGGTTAATGTGACCCAAACGTAAGTGCCAAAGATATGTGTCATTGATTGAAGATACCTTCCTCTTAAGGGAAGTTGAGCTTTCTTGTTGTACATTATGCAGTGTAGGAGCAACAGGATATATATAAAATAAGTTGTCATGTATTCTACCGGAACATATAATATTTCCATCTCTACTGATATCAATACCAGAATGGAAAGAAACTGAATAATTAAATTCAATTAATCTGGAAACTGAAATTAAATTCTTCCTCATGTCCGGAACATAGAAAACATTATTTAAAACTAATATCCTATTACATGGAAAATGTAAGGTAACAACTCCTACTGCAACTGCCCAAACTTTAGCTCCAGTTCCGACTCTAAAGGCAAACTCTCCTTTCTCAATTCTCTGCATTATCTGAAACCCCTGCAATGAATTGCAGATATGATTAGTGGCTCCTGAGTCTACTATCCATGAGTCAGTAGAATCAACCACTAGACAAGTTTCAATGTAGTATGAAAAAGATGTACCTTTCTTAACTGAGGCCAGGAACTTGGGACAATCTTTCTTCCAATGACCTTTCAGGCCACACTTGAAGCATTTCCCTTTGGGCTTTCCATCTGTACCCTTGTCCTTCTGATTACCAGCATTGTTCTTTTTCTGCCCTTTTCCCTTATTCTGCTTCTTCTTGGACTTCTTCCCTTTCGGGTTCAGTTTAGAGGAAGATTGGAAAAAATGAGCTTGGGCTTTGGGCTTCATGATAGCCTCTGCCGCCTGGAGTTCTTTCATTAACTCAGGTAGAGTCATGTCCATCTTGCTCATATTGAAATTGAGCTTGAACTGATTGAAAGATTCCGGCAGAGTTTCGAGAATCATGTCAGTCTGACTCCCTGCATCAATCTCAGCCCCTAGAATCTCAGCTTCATTGAAACAATCCATCAGCTTGAGCATATGCTCTCTGACAGGTGTTCCCTCAGCCATCCTAGCATTCATGATGGTCCTCATAGCAGCTTGCCTAGCTGGCCTACTCTTGTCCGCAAACATCTCAGACAAGGACATCATGATTTCATAGGCTGTGTCCATTTGCTCGTGCTGTGTTTGCAACACGTTGGACATGGAAGCGAGCATGTAGCATTTAGCCATGCTGTTCGCTTTCTTCCATTTCCTTTCAGCCTCTCGCTGGTCATCAGTAGAATTAGCATCAATATCGGGACAGTTTTCCAGCAAGACATACTTGTACTCCTCGGCTGTGAGTACTATGTCAAGATTTCTTTTCCAGTCTACGTAGTTAGGGCCAGTCAGTTTATTCTCACGAAGAATGCACATCAACGGACTAAAAGAATCTCTACCCATCTTTTTCTGGATATAAAATGGTTTATAATTAGACATGCAGTATATATATAATATGCATATGGTGCTTGTTACAAAAGGAAAAATAAAGCACGAAAACTTTTTACATTATTCAACCCCAATTATAATGTATCAGTGTTTCAACCTCCTCATAGACCCTCCATCGAAGGGATGGCCGAGCCTACAGTCACGTTGAATTAAGGCAGACTTATTTGGATTATCACTATCTGGACACACATCCAGTGGTAGTCCAATCACTGATTGGTTTGACCTCATATGACAAATAACCCTTAACTCCTAAGGAGAGGTCATCACCGTCTTATGTCAAGTGTATAACCATCTCTTATGAAATTCCCAAAATGTCTATGATTAAGTCTTCCGAAGGGAAGAGACTTTTATCCTTCCTAGAAGTGAACTTTAGAAAAGAGCTCCACCGAAGGGATGGCCGCTCCCACCAACACTTCATTGACATTCTATAGAAGTGATCTTTAGTAAAGAACTCCACCGAAGGGATGGCCGCTCCTACTAACACCTCATTATGAATATTCACATTAGTTCACCCATTAACCCATCAAAGCGTTCTTTAGTTAAAGAACTCCACCGAAGGGATGGCCGTTCCCACTAACACTTTAATGAGGTAACATGAACCGAAAATGGAAGGCCGTGGGGTCTTTCCTAAAACCCCTCTCCCACTTGATTATTTATCGCTAGGGTTTATACTTTTTGACCTTTACATTGTTTTACTCAAAAGCTCTTTTTAAATCTAGCAAACTTGGTTAATTAAATTCATGACTTAAGTCATCTTAAAATTAAATAACCTTTGCTTTAAAACATTTGAGCAAATCCCTTCAAAGAGTCAAAAACCTATCTTGGGTTATGAAAACCCATAGGTAGCATCTAATTAGATCTTAGTTTAGCCTCCTTTGGAAACCAAGGGTACCAAGATAAACTAAACCCTATCCAATTTTAAACCTTAGACAAATAGAAGGTGCTGGTCTAAGTTCCGTTTAAAACAATTTGCCAAACTAAAAAAAATCTAATACAATAAAGATGCCAATTTTAGAGCCTAAGGGTGGCCATATTTCTAGGTGACAATTATAGCAATTATATAAAGCATTCATCCATGCATTCCATATATAAAAGCAAATAAAAGTATGCAATCCTTGATGGCTCCTTGCTCTTAGGATTTCAAATCCTAATCGAATTAGGACTCCTCATGCATCTAGAAGTCTTGACTCCTTCATCTCCAAGGACTCCAATTTCTTGCAACCTTCTTGTCTTGAAACTTTCCTTTTCTTGCTCGTTTCCATAAATTGATTTATACAAGCAAACCCATGAAAAACAAAACCAAAATTACATTGGAGATTCCTATGCTTTTCAAGAAAGCTTACATCAAGACTAGTTGGAATAAATTAAGGAAACTTTACAACTTCCTATGATTGCTAACCGCGCAATCGTACACTTTCCAACTAATTAAAAAACATCCAAATCCACACAACATTCATGCGAACCATCAAGGATGCTAATTATGGCTGCAAACAAAGAGGTTAGTGCATGCAAACTCACTATGTGCATCATTAAACAAATCTGGAAAATAAATTCCAGCAATGTTAATGAAACTTGCACACAACATGCATCACAACATAACTTTAATAGGGTGCCACCATACCCATAATCAATCTAGGATTAATTACGCACAACATGGGATCATGATTTCACATGGAGTGGCTCTGATACCACTGAAGGAAATTGTGATTCAGATCTGAAACTTCTCATAAAGAGACTACTATGGCTGATGCAAAGCATGACAGATTTTAAAAAATCTGATTTCTGCACTATGCAGCGGAAATCAGCCATAAAGAATCGCATAGAAACTCCATTAAATCACGACCAACAAGTGTATAATTAAAGGAGAATGAAGAAGACTCATACCTCAAAGATTTGTAGACTTCAAGCCTCTGAAAAAATAGATCCAAAGGCCCGAACTCAGACTTGCAATTTGCAAACAAGTTGCTGGAATTTTCTGCACTAGTATTGCCTTTGATCTTCTCCTCTATCTCACTTCCAAATCTGATTGGCTAAGATGGTGGGATCTTAATCTAGGAATTAAGAAGTATTTCTCCAAGGGAAAATCTCAGACCTTAAGCCTTCTTCAATCAAGAAGAGAAGCAACCAAGGGCTGGACGTGTGGGGCACTCTTAGGATACTTGCAAAGTGTTTCACAAAGTGTGTTGGATGTGTGCAACCTTTGTAATTCTCCTTGTTATGGTGTAGGACGTCCAAGGGAAGGCTCTCTCCCTTTTATAGAAACTTAGGAAACCTTTCCTAGAAGTTTATCTTTCCTAATTCTCATGGATGTCCAAGAAAGACTCACTTCCTTTAAGAAACACTCCAATTAGAAAAGGAAACTAAAAAGAACTTTCCATACAATTAGTAATACTAGTTGTAGAACACTTACTAATTTTAAGTTCCTAATCCAAAAAGGAAACTAACTCATAGGAATACTAATCCAAAGAGGAGTCCAACTTTCCAAGTAGAGTCCTACTCAAAGTTGGAAACCTTACCCATGGAAATCCTATTATGGACATCCCACATATCAATGCACACCATGGCCCACATACAATTTATCTAGACTTAAATTCATGTATGCCATCAAAGGCCTATTTGAATTCAAACTCAAAATTATTTTTCCACTAAAATAACTCATCCTTATGTTATCTAAACATCTTAGGAAACCATGCCAATCTTGGTAAGTGACTAGAGAAGGGACCAAAAGACATATTTGCCATTGGCTCCCAAAATGATCAAAATGTCCATGCTAAACCCATAGCAACATAAAGACCATTTTAACCTTAACTCATTCCACTAAAGAGTTATGGTTGAACTCCAAGGACAAATATATATTATAATAAGCTCGTCATAAAATGACGGTTGTCTTCGACCTACTAAGTGTAATGACCTGAATGCCCCTCTATGTAACATCCATAATCGAGTCAGGTTATCACATGTACTATCAACCTTCCCGATTAAATCTAAACCTTAGAACTTCATATCCTTAAACATAATCATCATTCGAATATCATTCTCTTGATCCAGGGAGCGACCCACAAGTTCAATATCCATATGGAACATCCATATACTAAGATCTTAGATTTTGATGATTAATCGGATAATTCTAAGGGGACGATTATTCCATCATCAGATGGCATAGATTCTATATTGCATTTGCACGTCCCAACTGATCAAGTCCGAGTACCCAAAACACAGAGCTGTTGACCCATGAAAAGAATCTCACCCATAGTGAATCAAAGCACAAGAACTTGACTTCGTCAGTTCATCCACAAATGCTCAAGATTAAGAGCACCGGTTACTTAGTAGCATGAGGTGACTTGATCTCTTTTCTGTGATAGTACTATTTTAGAGATCACACCTACAATGGTCCTGTTCAATGCATGACACATGTACTAATGAGATAGATCCGGGAAAGCCCTCCCGTGACTTAGGTATGTCACCCTATATAGGAGAGTATCTCATTATAACTTCTACCAAGATGAAGTGCCCAGCTCCATCTTTCAGTTATGAACAAATATGATGTTTCCAGTTGTCCATGAATTATACCTATCTGTGTGTAGACACTACACACCTAATTCATTTACTAGAAACAATGGGCCTTACACAACCATACATATATACATGTTTAAGCATAAAAGAGTCTTTTCATTAAATAACCAGTTAAATATCCAGTAACAAAAGATGAGAATGCAACTAGTGGGCTTTAGGGCATACACCAATCCCAACAGACTCATCCTCGGATGTGAGAGGATCGTCTATCCAGCAATTTTCTCCATTTTCAGAAGTTAAGGGAGGATGTACCTGGTGGTCTTCAGGGACTTCAGGCTCTGGATTGCGAGGAGGCTCGTTGACGCGTTCTTGCTCTTGTTCTAGAGCGAGTCGCTGCAAGATCCTTGCATATTCTTCAAGATCAGGCATGGGAGCCGGATCTTCTTCTTCATCATCTCTTTGTGGCTCAACATTGTTGATTTCCACTGGAGTAATGAGAGGTGCTGGGTCAGCAGCATTTTTTTGTACAGCTTCTTGGTCTTCTTCATCATCAGACCAGGATCCTTGTGGCTGTAGGGGGTTATACCAGATTACTGGCATGAGATGAGACTCAGGAACCCATTCTTCATCGGAGAGATATTCTCCTGTTTCAAGGGACTCCTCCCACTCATCTGTGTAGTTGGATTTGAATCCATCATCGGTGTCGCTGGATTCGTATCCATCAATGGAGAATCCAACTACCGAATTGCAAGAGTATGATGCCTCCTACATGGCTTCTTTGAATTGAGGTGGTATGAAATCACTGAGAGTGAATTTCCTTACCCCCTTTGAAGTCTCTGGAAGGGATGTTTTTGTTACCTCCAGTGAAGCGGTAGAGGAAGCCTCTGCCTTTTCTTTAACCTCTAGTTTTGGCTGGGTCTTCTCTTGCCATTTGAGCTTGAGGAGATGTTTCCTAGCCTGCCTTCGCTGTTGAGCTGTAGGCTTTGTTTTCACGACCTCCCAATTTTCATCTTCCAGGAGATCGGGATGTACCCATATCGGTTGTCCGTCTGGTGTCGGGTAAGGAACCAGTCCCTCGGACGCTTGGATTGAGTTTATCACCTTGAAGGAAGTAGTGATCTTCTTCTTCGGTGATTTTGATGTTTGTCCACATGTCACCATATTGACGGAGGCAGACCCATAGTTTTTGTCAAAGGTGATGACTCCGTTTTTCCACATCTCATTTATTTTCTCTCTCACAACGAAGCATTGATTGAGAGGATGCGAGATCATCTGGTGGTATGGACAGTACCGAGGATCGTTGGTTTTGCCAACATCACCCGGTCTTTTTGGTTCAGGCAAGGTGAGCTTGCCGTTTGCCACAAGAGCCCCGAAGATTTCATCAACATCTTCATCAAACGGGTATTTCTTCTCTACTCGTTCTTTGAAGGCATCAGAGAGTTCAGGTCTCTTACCAACAGCTTTGTTTTCAGCTTTCTTTGGTGGCTGAGGAGCTGACTTGGTCTGCACATTGAGGACCTCTTTCTTCTTTGGTTTTGAGGTCGTAATGGTGGTTGGCTCTTTTCTTGATGATTTCTGACTGTTGAGGTCCTTAATCACCGTTTCAGCTTCCATGGAAGCTTCTAGGAGTTCTCCCAGGTTTTTTGATTTGTTGCCGATGATCATGGAGCGGATTCTGGCTCTCATGTTGTTTCGGCAGATGTCGACTAGCGACGCTTGTGGCAATACATCAGAGCATTTGTATGCCATTGCTTTCCACTTGTGAATGAAGTCATATGTTGATTCATTCTCCCCCTGTTTTAGGCTGCACAGCTGAGCCATAGTAGCGGGATGATCTTCACCTTTGAAGTGAGTCAGGAAGCGTGTCTCTAGCATGGCCCAGTTTTGGATTGAGTCCTCCGGCAGAGTGGAGTACCAATCGAAGGCCGTACCTTTTAGGGTACTTGCAAAGAGGCGGATCTTGAGTGCATCTTGATCCGCGATAGCTCCCGTCAGGATCTTGAAGTGGATGACGTGCTGTCTGGCTGATCCTTTCCCCGTATATGTTTGGAGAGTAGGATGTTTGAATTTGGTGGGGAACGGGACCGAGACCGAGTCCATCCATAAGGGATATGGTGGCTTGATCCCATGCTCCTTGAGTATATCCTCTTCTTTTGCTTTGGCGAGGATACCGTCTACGTCCTTTTTGGTAAGGGCGCGTGACTCATTTTCTTCTCCATTTACCTCGTCGTTTTGATGATTCGGAGGAGGTTCATTGTTCGCCTGATTTTGGAAGGCGAGGAGAAGGTTTTCCATCAGAGTTTCAATCCTCTGCTGGCCCTATTCCAACTGCTGGATGTGGGTGATCGCATCTTCTGGAGGTGGATTGCGGGGTGGTGGCTCAGAATTTGTAGCCAAGACATTCATCCTTCGTGATTCGAATGAAGAAACTGTCCTGGTGACTGAGCTGGGGCTCATTCTTTTTGAAGAAGAGCTTGAGGAAGGATCACTCTGCTGTCCTTTGCTTGAAGGAGCAGGGGATTCTTCGAAATGTCTTCTTGTCCTGGAGACGCTGCGGGTCATCGAACGTCGGACATGGATTTTTGTTGCTGATTTTTGGCGCCTTCTGGTTTTTCCAACCATATGGACGGTAGCAACTTGGTTGGGTCTTTCTTTTTCGACCCATTTGGGAGAGACTTGAAGTGTGAGAGGCTGGGTCCTTTGCTTCTCTAGTCTCTTTTGTCGGTATGACGCGCGGCGGCGTATACGACGAGCAATTTGAGCTTTGGTCAGCTCTGACTGGGCTTTGACGATGAAGGATGTGCTCCCTCGGGCGCAGCAACCGAGCCTGTCTTCTTTGTAGCTGGGCAAGGACAGGATGCGAACCCTGTCCTTCGCCTGTTGCAGCGAAGCTTTGAATTTTTGAAGTTCGGCCCCTGTAGAGATGAAGGGTCGAACTGCAGGTTTGTAGGCCTTAGCAGGTGCTTGTAGAGGCCTTGTGATGCATGACTTGATTTTGGGCTTGTAGGAACAAGCCGGCTCATGCGGGGATGACTTGGAAGTCAAGTCGGAGATGGGTCTCTCCTCTTTCATGTAGGCAAGAGGATAGAACTGGTTCTCCTTGAGTGGGGCCAGGAATGCTGGCTTAGTGGATGTCCGGGACCTTCTCTGTTTTGGTGAAGGTCTTGGGGACCAAGTCTTGGGGTAGACCTGGTTGTTTGCAGGTCGAGGCTTCGTGGGGCTGCCACGGGCTTCAGGCCTTCTGGTGCTCGCCTTTGGTGTCACGGTAGTGACACGTTGAGAGGCGAGTTTTTGCTTCTTGGAGGGAGTAGTTTGTTCCTCAGGAAGTGGGAATGGTCCCAGCGTCCCAAAGACGATAGTCCGGGGAGTCGAGGTCGACCCGGAGTTCAGAGAGTTGTCGAGGGAGTTGACGCTTCGGCAGCTGATGGGGCGCTTGTAGGTGCGCGTGGTTTGCTTCTGTTGAAGCATGAGTTGGTGTTTGTTTTCATCGAAAGTAATGGTTAGTGAAGCTGCCATTGTTAGTTTTCGAAAATTTCTGAAACAAGACCACATCCATTAGTAATCACAAGAATATAATGATCATAAATGGGAAGTTCTATGGTTTCGTCTTTTCAAATTGCTCGAGGTAGATGACCCAAGCAATATGAGGAAGGCAAAATGCCATAGAAGGTACAATTGTTCTGATCGCAGGTATGGTAAGCCCAGAATGAGCGTCCCAGTGACTGCTATAAGCAATTGTGAACTTAAATTCGACTTATCGAGAAGCAGAGCTTGCTCGAGGTAAGAAGAATATAAAGTTGGAGTTACAGATGTGCCGGTCGCAACACAGTAGACCCTGAAAGGGCGTACTAGTACCGCTAGACACAAATGTTTTGAGACCGCATCCATGAGATGAGATTCTCTGTTTTGAAAGGTCAAGATTGGATTCATCAAAGAGAGCAGATGGTATTCCGATCTAAACACGGGCTCAGCGATTTCCGCGAGCACCAGTGCTCAGAAAGAAATGAACCATAATTTCTCGGATCTGAATCTAAAGATGACGAGTTTTTTTTTTTTTGAAAAGTCAATATCGGGTTCATCAAAGAGAGCAAAAGGCACTCCAATCTGAACACGGGCTCGGCGATTTCCGCGAGCGCCAGTGCTCAGAAAGGAGAAGACCAAGATTTCTCCAATCTAAACCCAAAATGACGGAAGTTTTTTTTTTTGAAGATTTTGAAGATTTTTTTTTTAAAATCTTTTTTTTTATATTTTTTATATTTTTTTTATTTTTTTTATTTTTTATTTTTATTTTTAAGATTTTTTTTTTTGAAAAAAATTTTTATTTTTTATTTTTTATTTTAAAGTTTTTATTTATTTTTTATTTTTTATTTTTTTTAAAAAAAAGACGAGAGAGTACACATAGGCCTCCTAACCCGGTCTTATGAAATCTTGATTGATAGAATTGCCCCAGGTAATGGTAGGATTACTTAATGAACCCATTTGGAGGACCCTTGCCTAGAACAGTCAAGCTATCTCCACACTCTGGACAAGGCTTTTCTTTGAATCAACCATGATCAAAGAACACAGTTGGTTTAACCTTAGTGGTCTATGTCTTTTTTTTTTTAATTATTTTTTTTTTATTTTTTTTTTTAAAATGAACTCATCGAAGAGAAACAATGGCCCAAAACCTTAGTCGAACAGGCTCAACATTTCTGCAAGCGCGATGAACGATAGGAACGGATCAAGGTTTCTCAATTTTGAATCCAAATTGAGAAATCTAAAAAAAAAAATTTTATATATTTTTTATATATATATATTTTTTTTAGATCTTTAATGAACTCATCGAAGAGAAACAATGGCCCAACCCCCGATCCGAACACGGTTTCAGCGATTTCCGTGAGCGCCAGTGCCCAGAAGGGAGAGGATCAAAGTTTCTCAATTTTGAATCCAAAATGAAAAATCTGATTTTTTTTTTATTTAAAAATTTTTTTTTTTGAAAAGAGAAAGAGTGGAAATAAATTCAAAGAATTAGAAATTTCCAAACAAAAAATCTCATCTCATTTTTTTTTAGATGCGGAATTCAACATAGGCCACCAATTATAAAGTAGCTAAGGAATCGAGAAAAGAAATATAAGCATAGAGCAAAATATATGATATGCAAATATTTCATTTCTAGCATCGTGTTCTCAAATAAACGGGTCCCACCGGTGGAGCCAGCTTGATGGACCGCGCTCCAATGCTCGGTTCCTACCGAGGTCGGCGGACGTGGGAGTCCGTTTGGTTCCGACCCTTTCGTTACCAGGGGGCAGGGGCGTGCATCAACATTTCTTTTTTTGTGTGGGTGTGCCAGATTTTCTATTTTTACTTGGAATTGCAAGTGGTGATCCGGAGATCAACCTTCGCAAGTAAAAAGGAAATCAATTTCTTTCAAGTTTTCCATTGCACATTTATTTAAGAAAAGAGACATTTTTCTTGGTTTGCCGTGAAAGGTGATTTTTTTGGCATTTATAGCCGATTTTGGCGTTTATAGCCGATTTTGGCGTTTATAGCCGATTTACAATCCTTATCAATAATGAAAGACAAGAGTTGTGATTTTTGTCTCTTTTGAAAAAATACAAACTACAATGAAAAGCAAAAAAAGGAGGATCTAACTTCTCAGGAGATTGTGGGGGACTCGTTTAGATTGACGGTCGCAAGCCATATGTGGGCTTCGCCATCATCCATGCAGATGAGAACAGAGGATGCTATTGATTCGCTTGGCTTGGCTATAACCTCAGGTTTTTAGAGGACAAAGACCAAAAGGAGGTCCTATATCCAATAAAAAGCCGAGTAGACGGGCTGAAAAGCCACATCTAAGCCATTGGAGGCAGGAGGAGAAGGCAAGGACCTTGGGGGGGGTACCCCCCCAAGGGACTTTTGTCACCTTGTAGCGGTGGCCGGTGTAGAACTTCCGCAGAGTTTTCTCTCTTTTCCTTCTCTGAATTTCTGTGCTTCTGTCTGTGATTTTCGTTGTCTGTCCTTTTCTTCTTGGAGAGCTCTCCTATTTATAGGCTTTTTAGGTGGCCATTTAGGAGGGTTTATGAGCTTTGATTGTCATAAAGCTACATAAAGGGAGGAGTTACAGAATTAAATTCTTTATTTTGTAACTCTTTTTTCTTGGCTTCTGATTGGCCGGAGGAGATTGAGGGCATTTAATCGCCTTTAATCGCCATGATGGGAGGAGTTTCATGGGTTAAATGCCATGAATCTCTTGACTTGTAACTCCCGAATGCTTGCTTCTGATTGGGCCGTCCAAAGAAATGGATTAATGACTGTAATAAAGCTAGTCAATTAATCGCATTAAGTGGTCGCCGAGCAGCTGAAGAGTCGCGGGCCGTGCCACGTCTTTTGGGATTCTTCTGTCGATGATCATCGATGGATCTTCATGTAGATCGACATCAGATGACCATGTAATTTCAGGTGTTTGTTGCCAACAGCGGGTCGGTGCCATCTGTCCTGTCGATTTCTCGATCGGTCGGGTAGAAAGCACACTTTTTTTTTGGTTGACCGGGTGGCGATCAATATTGTTTTCGATACTCTTGATGATTGACCCGTGTTTTGGACAGATGTCAGAGGACTTGGTGTCTCAAAAGCATGAATTTTGGAAAGTACCAGAGGCTGGGCTCTTCAAATCACGAAAAAAAACGGCGAAAACCGGGGTTTCCGGGGCCTTCCCGGTGACCCCGGGCTCCAAGGTCGCCGGCGACCCTGGCCCAGGGTCGCAGGGGCCTGCGACCCTGGGGGGGTTTTCCCCCCTTTGTGTCCCGTTTTGTGTCCGGTTTTGCTGTTTTTTGATTCTTTTTCTTTCTGTATTTTCCCTTGACATTTTGACCATTTATTGGCCTGATTTCTTTGTAGGAAACCTGATGAGAATCCTTGCATTTTATTTTGCAAAGTTTCCAATTTCCTGAGAAAGCCGAAGACTTTGTCGCGCAGAGCTGCCGATTTTCCGTCAGAAGCTGAAACTGGGTCAAACGATGTCGGAATGACCTGAAATTTGGTGTGAAGCCTCATGAGCAATAAATAAGACCAACCATAGGCTTTTGTTTGAGTTTTGAAGCCGTTTGGGGTCCTCTCACCAGTAGACTTGCTTTTTGTCGCGATGAAGATGTCGCGGTTTGATGTGCGGTCAACCGATGTCCGATTGACTTGAAATTTGACAGGGAACCTATTGGAGTCATTTTAAGATGATCCATAGGCTCTATCTTGGAAACCATGGTCCCGGAGAGCTTTGCCGCCGAGAGGCCTGATTTGGCTTCCGAGTGTCAAACTATGGTCAAATTTTGTGGAAATGACCTGAAATTTGACGTGTAGCCCTTTATAAGCATTTTGAAGCCGTCCATGTGCTCTATCTGATGAGTAATGGCCTTGGTGGTTCTCGCCGCCGAGAGGCTTGATTTAGCTGTTCGAGGGTTGATGTAGGGTCAAACGTTGTCGGTTTGACTCGGAACTTGACGTGGAGCCTTTTGGAAGTATTTTGAGACCATCCATCGGCCTTGATCGAAGATTTGGTGTCTCCGATGCTTTTGCCGCCGAGAGCTCCTTTTCGGCTGTCGGAGAAGCGAAGTTAGGCCAAATGATTTTGAAATGGCCCGAAACTTCTTGTGTACTCCTCTTTTGGCTGTCTGGAAGAATCTTGTAGTTTTTGTTTGATTCTGACAAGATTTGATTTTTGGAAGCAGCATTGCCTATTTATGGCAGGTTGCGACTTCATGTAGCTTTTTGGATCTTGAAGAGGCAAAGTGACATTTTTGGTGTCAACAGCCCTGAGAAAAAATAAAGCCCTGTAAAAAAATAAAGCCCTGTAAAAAAATTAAGCCCTGGGAAAAAATAAAGCCCTCGAGAAAAAATAAAGCCCTGGGAAAAAAAGCCATTGAGAAAAAAGATAATGCCCTACATAAAAAATAAAGCCCTGAGAAAATATAAAGCCCTGAGAAAAAATAAAGCCCTTGAGAAAAACTAAAGCCGTGAGAAAAAATAAACCCCTTGAGAAAGAAAAATAAAGCCCTGAGAAAAAATAAAGCCCTCGAGAAAAAAAAAGCCCGGAGAAAAAATAAAGATCTAGAGAAAAAATAAAGCCCTGTGAAAAAATAAAGCCCTCGAGAAACAATAAAACCCTCGATAAAAAATAAAGCCCTGCGAAAAAATAAAGCCCTAAAAAAAATAAAGCCCTGAGAAAAAATAAAGCCCTCGAGAAAAAATAAAGCCCTGAGAAAAAAATATTGCCCTGAGAAAAAATAAAGCCCTTAGAAAAAATAAAGCCCTCGAGAAAAAATAAAGCACACGAGAAAAAATAAAGCCCTGGAGAAAAAATAAAGCCCAGAGAAAAAATAAAGCCCTGAAAAAGAAAGCCCTTGAGAAAAAATAAAGCCCTTGAGAAAAAATAAAGCCTTGATAAAAAATAAAGCCCTGGGAAAAAATAAAGCCCTGAGAAAAAATAAAGCCCTCGAGAAAAAATAAAGCCCTTAGAAAAAATAAGACCCTGAGAAAAAATAAAGCTCTCGAGCAAAAATAAAGCCCCGGGAAAAATTAAAGCCGTGAGAAAAAAATAAAGCACCGAGAAAAAAATAAAGCCCTGAAAAAAATAAAGCCCCCAGAAAAAATAAAGCCCTCAGAAAAAATGAAGCCCTCGAGCAAAAATAAAGCCCCGGGAAAAAATAAAGCCCTAGAGAAAAAATAAAGCCCTCAGAGAAAAAAAAAAGCCCTCGGGAAAAAATAAAGCCCTTGAGAAAAAATAAAGCCCTGAGAAAAAATAAAGCCTTGTAAAAAAATAAAGCCCTGTAAAAAATAAAGCCCTGGAAAAAAAAAGCCCTCGAGAAAAAATAAAGCCGTGGGAAAAAAAGCCCTTGAGAAAAAATAAAGCCCTTGTATAAAGCCCTGAGAAACAATAAAGCCCATGAGAAAGAAAAAATAAAGGCCTCGAGAAGAAATAAAGCCCTCGAGAAAAAATAAAGTCCTGAGAAAAAAATAGCACACGAGAAAAAATAAAGCCCTGAGAAAAAATAAAGCCCTCGAGAAAAAATAAAGCCCTGAGAAAAAATAAAGCCCTTGAGAAAGAAAAAATAAAGCCCTCGAGAAAAAATAAAGCCCTTGAGAAAGAAAAAATAAAGCCCACAGAAAAAATAAAGCCCTCGAGAAAAAATAAAGCCTTTGAGGAAGAAAAAATAAAGCCCTCGAGAAAAAATAAAGCCCTGAGAAAAAATAAAGCCCTCGAGAAAAAATAAAGCCCTTGAGAAAGAAAAAATAAAGCCCACAGAAAAAATAAAGCCCTCGAGAAAAAATAAAGCCTTGAGAAAAAATAAAGCCCCTGAGAAAAAATAAAGCCCTGAGAAAAAATAAAGCCCTTGAGAAAGAAAAAAGAAAGCCCTCGAGAAAAAATAAAGCCCTGAGAAAAAATAAAGCCCTAAAGAAAAATTAAAGCCCTGTGAAAAAATAAAGCCCTCGAAAAACAACAAACCCTCGATAAAAAATAAAGCCCTGAGAAAAAATAAAGCCCTAAAGAAAAAATAAAGCCCTAAGAAGAAATAAAGCCCTCGAGAAAAAATAAAGCCCTGAAAAAAAATAAAGCCCTGGAGAAAAAATAAAGCCCTGAGAAAAAATAAAGCCCTTGAGAAAAAATAAAGCCCTGGGAAAAAATAAAGCCCTGAGAAAGAGCAAAGCCCTCGGGAAAAAATAAAGCCCTTAGAAAAAAAAACCCTGAGAAAAAATAAAGCCCTCGAGCAAAAATAAACCCCTGGGAAAAAATAAAGCCCTCGAGAAAAAATAAAGCCCGGAGAAAAAATAAAGCCCTGAGAAAAAAATAAAGCCCTCGAGAAAAAATAAAGCCCCGAGAAAAAATAAAGCTCTGAGAAAAAATAAAGCTCTATGAAAAAATAAAGCCCTCAGAAGAAATGAAGCCCCCGCGCAAAAATAAAGCCCAGGGAAAATATAAAGCCCTAGAGAAAAAATAAAGCCCTCAGAGAAAAAATAAGCCCTAGAGAAAAAATAAAGCCCCGAGAAAAAATAAAGCCCTCGAGAAAAAATAAAGCCCTTGAGAAAAAATAAAGCCCTGAGAAAAAATAAAGCCCTGTAAAAAAATAAAGCCCGGTAAAAAAATAAAGCCCTGGGAAAAGATAAAGCCCTTGAGAAAAAATAAAGCCCTGGGAAAAAAAGCCCTTGAGAAAAAAGATAATGCCCTACTTAAAAAATAAAGTCCTGAGAAAAAATAAAGCCCTTGAGAAAAACTAAAGCCCTGAGAAAAATAAAGCCCTTTAGAAAGGAAAATAAAGCCCTCGAGAAACAAAAAGCCCTGAGAAAAAATAAAGGCCAGAGAAAAAGTAAAGCCCTTGAGAAAAAATAAAGCCCTGGGAAAAAATAAAGCCCTGAGAAAAAATAAAGCCCTACGTAAAAAATTAAGCCCAGTGAAAAATAAAGAATCGAGAAAAAATAAAGCCCTGGGAAAAAATAAAGCCATAGAGAAAAAATAAAGCAATGTGAAAAAATAAAGCCCTCGAGAAACAATAAAACCCTCGGTAAAAAATAAAGCCCTGAGAAAAAATAAATCCCTAAAGAAAAAATAAAGCCCTGAGAAAAACTAAAGCCCTCGAGAAAAAATAAAGCCCTGAGAAAAAATAAAGCCCTATAAAAAATAAAGCCCTGTAAAAAAATAAAGCCCTGGGAAAAGATAAAGCCCTCGAGAAAAAATAAAGCCCTAGGAAAAAAAGCCCTTGAGAAAAGATAATGCCCTACTCAAAAAATAAAGCCCTGAGAAAAAATAAAGCCCTTGAGAAAAACTAAAGCCCTGAGAAAAAATAAAGCCCTTGAGAAAGGAAAATAAAGCCCTCGAGAAATAAAAGCCCTGAGAAAAAATAAAGGCTAGGGAAAAAATAAAGCCCTTGAGAAAAAATAAAGCCCTGGGAAAAAATAAAGCCCTGAGAAAAAATAAAGCCCTAAGTAAAAAATTAAGCCCAAAGAAAAAATAAAGAATCGAGAAAAGATAAAGCCCTGGAAAAAAATAAAGCCCTAGAGAAAAAATAAAGCCCTATGAAAAAATAAAGCCCTCGAGAAACAATAAAACCCTCGGTAAAAAATAAAGCCCGAAGAAAAAATAAAGCCCTAAAGAAAAAATAAAGCCCTGAGAAAAACTAAAGCCCTCGAGAAAAAATGAAGCCCTGAGAAAAAAATATTGCCCTGAGAAAAAATAAAGCCCTGAGAAAAAATAAAGCCCTGGAGAAAAAATAAAGCCCTGAGAAAAAATAAAGTACTTGAAAACAATAAAGCCCTGATAAAAAATAAAGCCCTGGGAAAAAATAAAGCCCTGAGAAAGAGTAAAGCCCTCGAGAAAAAATAAAGCCCTTAGAAAAAATAAAACCCTGAGAAAAAATAAAGCCCTCGAGCAAAAATAAAGCCCTGAGAAAAAATAAAGCCCTCGAGAAAAAATAAAGCCCTCAGAAAAAATAAAGCACGGAGAAAAAATAAAGCCCTGAGAAAAAAATAAAGTCCTCGAGAAAAAATAAAGCCCCGAGAAAAAATAAAGCCCTGAGAAAAAATAAAGCTCTCAGAAAAAATAAAGTCCTCAGAAAAAATGAAGCCCTCGAGCAAAAATAAAGCCCTGGGAAAAAATAAAACCCTAGCGAAAAAATAAAGCCCTCAGAGAAAAAATAAGCCCTAGAGAAAAAATAAAGCCCCGAGAAAAAATAAAGCCCTCGAGAAAAAACAAAGCCCTTGAGAAAAAATAAAGCCCTGAGAAAAAATAAAGCCCTGTAAAAAATTAAAGCCCTGTAAAAAATAAAGCCCTGGGAAAAAATAAAGCCCTCGAGAAAAAATAAAGCCCTGGGAAAAAAAGCCCTTGAGAAAAGTAATGCCCTACATAAAAAATAAACCCCCGAGAAAAAATAAAGCCCTGAGAAAAAATAAAGCCCTTGAGAAAAACTAAAGCCCTGGGAAAAAATAAAGCCCCTGACAAAAAATAAAGCCCTGAGAAAAAATAAAGCCATTGATAAAGAAAAAAGAAAGCCCTCGAGAAAAAATAAAGCCCTGAGAAAAAATAAAGCCCTTGAGAAAAAATAAAGCCCTAAGAAAAAATAAAACCCTTGAAAAAAAAATAAAGCACTGAGAAAAAATAATGCCCTGAGAAAATATAAAGCCCTGAGAAAAAATAAAGCCCTTGAGAGAGAAAAAATAAAGGCCTCGAGAAGAAATAAAGCCCTGAGAAAAAATAAAGCCCTCGAGAAAAAATAAAGCCCAACGTAAAAAATTAAGCCCAGAGAAAAAATAAAGAACTGAGAAAAAATAAAGCCCTGGGAAAAAATAAAGCCCTAGAGAAACAAAAAAGCCCTGTGAAAAAATAAAGCCCTCGAGAAACAATAAAACCCTCGATAAAAAATAAAGCCCTGAGAAAAAATAAAGCACTAAAAAAAAGCCCTGAGAAAAAATAAAGCCCTCGAGAAAAAATAAAGCCCTTGAGAAAACATAAAGCCCTGCGAAAAAATAAATCCCAGTAAAAAAATAAAGCCCGGAGAAAAAATAAAGCCCTGAGAAAAAATAAAGCCAAGTAAAAAAATAAAGCCCTGAGAAAAAATAAAGCCCTTGTATAAAGCCCTGAGAAAAAAAAAAGCCCATGAGAAAGGAAAAATAAAGGCCTCGAGAAGAAATAAAGCCCTTGAGAAAAAATAAAGCCCTGAGAAAAAAAAGCACACGAGAAAAAAATATAGCCCTGAGAAAAAATAAAGCCCTTGAGAAAAAATAAAGCCGTGAGAAAAAATAAAGCCCTTGAGAAAGAAAAAATAAAGGCCTCGAGAAGAAATAAAGCCCGGAGAAAAAATAAAGGCCTCGAGAAGAAATAAAGCCCGGAGAAAAAATAAAGCCCATGAGAAAAAATAAAGCCCACAGAAAAAATAAAGCCCTCGAGAAAAAACAAAGCCCCTGAGAAAAAATAAAGCCCTGAGAAAAAATAAAGCCTTTGATCAAGAAAAAAGAAAGCCCTCGAGAAAAAATAAAGCCCTGAGAAAAAATAAAGCCCTTGTATAAAGCCCTGAGAAATAATAAAGCCCATGAGAAAGAAAAAATAAAGGCCTCGAGAAGAAATAAAGCCCTCGAGAAAAAATAAAGCCCTGAGAAAAAAATAGCACACGAGAAAAAATATAGCCCTGAGAAAAAATAAAGCCCTTGAGAAAAAATAAAGCCATGAGAAAGAATAAAGCCCTTGAGAAAGAAAAAATAAAGCCCTTGAGAAAGAAAAAATAAAGCCCTTGAGAAAGAAAAAATATAGCCCATAGAAAAAATAAAGCCCTCGAGAAAAAATAAAGCCCTTGAGAAAGAAAAAATAAAGGCCTCGAGAAAAAATAAAGCCCTGAGAAAAAATAAAGCCCTCGAGAAAAAATAAAGCCCTTGAGAAAGAAAAAATAAAGCCCTCGAGAAAAAATAAAGCCTTGAGAAAAAATAAAGCCCCTGAGAAAAAATAAAGCCCTGAGAAAAAATAAAGCCCTTGAGAAAGAAAAAAAAAAGCCCTCGAGAAAAAATAAAGCCCTGAGAAAAAAATAAAGCCCTAGAGAAAAATTAAAGCCCTGTGAAAAAATAAAGCCCTCGAGAAACAACAAACCCTCGATAAAAAATAAAGCCCTGAGAAAAAATAAAGCCCTAAAGAAAAAATAAAGCCCTAAGAAGAAATAAGCCCCCAAGAAAAAATAAAGCCCTGAGAAAAAATAAAGCCCTGGAGAAAAAATAAAGCCCTGAGAAAAAATAAAGCCCTTGAGAAAAAATAAAGCCCTGATAAAAAATAAAGCCCTGGGAAAAAATAAAGCCCTGAGAAAGAGCAAAGCCCTCGGGAAAAAATAAAGCCCTTAGAAAAAAAAAACCCTGAGAAAAAATAAAGCCCTCGAGCAAAAATAAACCCCTGGGAAAAAATAAAGCCCTCGAGAAAAAATAAAGCCCGAAGAAAAAATAAAGCCCTGAGAAAAAAAGTAAAGCCCTCGAGAAAAAATAAAGCCCCGAGAAAAAAGAAAGCCCTGAGAAAAAATAAAGCTCTATGAAAAAATAAAGCCCTCAGAAGAAATGGAGCCCCCGAGCAAAAATAAAGCCCAAGGAAAATATAAAGCCCTAGAGAAAAAATAAAGCCCTCAGAGAAAAAATAAGCCCTAGAGAAAAAACAATGCCCTTGAGAAAAAATAAAGCCCTGAGAAAAAATAAAGCCCTGTAAAAAAAATAAAGCCCCGTAAAAAAATAAAGCCCTGGGAAAAGATAAAGCCCTTGAGAAAAGATAAATCCCTGGGAAAAAAAGCCCTTGAGAAAAGATAATGCCCTACTTAAAAAATAAAGCCCTGAGAAAAAATAAAGCCCTTGAGAAAAACTAAAGCCCTGAGAAAAAATAAAGCCCTTTAGAAAGGAAAATAAAGCCCTCGAGAAACAAAAAGCCCTGAGAAAAAATAACGGCCAGAGAAAAAATAAAGCCCTTGAGAAAAAATAAAGCCCTGGGAAAAAATAAAGCCCTGAGAAAAAATAAAGCCCTACGTAAAAAATTAAGCCCAGAGAAAAATAAAGAATCGAGAAAAAATAAAGCCCTGGGAAAAAATAAAGCCATAGAGAAAAAATAAAGCAATGTGAAAACATAAAGCCCTCGAGAAAAAATAAAGCCCTGAGAAAAAATAAAGCCCTTGAGAAAAAATAAAGCCCTGATAAAAAATAAAGCCCTGGGAAAAAATAAAGCCATGAGAAAGAGTAAAGCCCTCGAGAAAAAATAAAGCACTTAGAAAAAATAAAACCCTGAGAAAAAATAAAGCCCTCGAGTAAAAATAAAGCCCTGAGAAAAAATAAAGCCCTCGAGAAAAAATAAAGCCCGCAGAAAAAATAAAGCACGGAGAAAAAATAAAGCCCTGAGAAAAAATTAAAGTCCTCGAGAAAAAATAAAGTCCCGAGAAAAATAAAGCCCTGAGAAAAAATAAAGCACTCAGAAAAATAAAGCCCTCAGAAAAAATGGAGCCCTCGAGCAAAAATAAAGCGCTGGGAAAAAATAAAACCCTAGTGAAAAAATAAAGCCCTCAGAGAAAAAATAAGCCCTAGAGAAAAAATAAATCCCCGAGAAAAAATAAAGCCCTCGAGAAAAAACAAAGCCCTTGAGAAAAAATAAAGCCCTGAGGCCCTGTAAAAAATTAAAGCCCTGTAAAAAATAAAGCCCTGGGAAAAAATAAAGCCCTCGAGAAAAAATAAAGCCCTGGGAAAAAAGCCCTTGAGAAAAGTAATGCCCTACATAAAAAATAAAGCCCTGAGAAAAAATAAAGCCCTGAGAAAAAATAAAGCCCTTGAGAAAAAACTAAAGCCCTGGGAAAAAATAAAGCCCCTGAGAAAAAATAAAGCCCTGAGGAAAAATAAAGCCATTGATAAAGAAAAAAGAAATCCCTCGAGAAAAAATAAAGCCCTGAGAAAAAATAAAGCCCTTGAGAAAAAATAAAGCCCTGAGAAAAATTAAAACCCTTGAGAAAAAAATAAAGCACTGAGAAAAAATAATGCCTTGAGAAAATTTAAAGCCCTGAGAAAAAATAAAGCCCTTGAGAAAGAAAAAATAAAGGCCTCGAGAAGAAATAAAGCCCTGAGAAAAAATAAAGCCCTCGAGAAAAAATAAAGCCCTGAGAAAAAATAAAGCCATCGAGAAAAAATAAAGCCCAACGTAAAAAATTAAGCCCAGAGAAAAAATAAAGAACTGAGAAAAAATAAAGCCCTGGGAAAAAATAAAGCCCTAGAGAAACAAAAAAGCCCTGTGAAAAAATAAAGCCCTCGAGAAACAATAAAACCCTCGATAAAAAATAAAGCCCTGAGAAAAAAAAAGCATAAAAAAAGCCCTCGAGAAAAAATAAAGCCCTTGAGAAAAAATAAAGCCCTGAGAAAAAATAAAGCCCAATAAAAAAATAAAGCCCTGAGAAAAAATAAAGCCCTGAGAAAAAATAAAGCCCAGTAAAAAAATAAAGCCCTGAGAAAAAATAAAGCCCTTGTATAAAGCCCTGAGAAAAAATAAAGCCCATGAGAAAGAAAAAATAAAGGCCTCGCAAAGAAATAAAGCCCTCGAGAAAAAATAAAGCCCTGAGAAAAAAAAGCAC
Organism: Litsea cubeba; assembly: GCA_012931725.1. Lineage (NCBI taxonomy): Eukaryota > Viridiplantae > Streptophyta > Magnoliopsida > Laurales > Lauraceae > Litsea > Litsea cubeba. The sequence goes on along the minus strand of CM022951.1, from coordinate 28,372,410 downwards.
ACGAGAAAAAATATAGCCCTGAGAAAAAATAAAGCCCTTGAGAAAAAATAAAGCCCTTAGAAAAAATAAAGCCCTTGAGAAAGAAAAAATAAAGGCCTCGAGAAGAAATAAAGCCCGGAGAAAAAATTAAGCCCTCGAGAAAAAATAAAGCCCTTGGGAAAGAAAAATAAAGCCCACAGAAAAAATAAAGCCCTCGAGAAAAAATAAAGCCCCTGAGAAAAAATAAAGCCCTGAGAAAAAATAAAGCCTTTGATAAAGAAAAAAGAAAGCCCTCGAGAAAAAATAAAGCCCTGAGAAAAAATAAAGCCCTTGTATAAAGCCCTGAGAAACAATAAAGCCCATGAGAAAGAAAAGATAAAGGCCTCGAGAAGAAATAAAGCCCTCGAGAAAAAATAAAGCCCTGAGAAAAAAAATAGCACACGAGAAAAAATATAGCCCTGAGAAAAAATAAAGCCCTTGAGAAAAAATAAAGCCCTGAGAAAGAATAAAGCCCTTAAGAAAGAAAAAATAAAGCCCTTGAGAAAGAAAAAATAAAGCCCATAGAAAAAATAAAGCCCTCGAGAAAAAATAAAGCCCTTGAGAAAGAAAAAATAAAGGCCTCGAGAAGAAATAAAGCCCTGAGAAAAAATAAAGCCCTCGAGACAAAATAAAGCCCTTGAGAAAGAAAAAATAAAGCCCTTGAGAAGAAATAAAGCCCTGAGAAAAAATAAAGCCCTTGAGAAAGAAAAAATAAAGCCCACAGAAAAAATAAAGCCCTCGAGAGAAAATAAAGCCCTTGAGAAAGAAAAAATAAAGGCCTCGAGAAGAAATAAAGCCCTGAGAAAAAATAAAGCCCTCAAGAAAAAATAAAGCCCTTGAGAAAGAAAAAATAAAGCCCACAGAAAAAATAAAGCCCTCGAGAAAAAATAAAGCCTTGAGAAAAAATAAAGCCCTTGAGAAAAAATAAAGCCCTGAGAAAAAAATAAAGCCCTTGATAAAGAAAAAAGAGAGCCCTCGAGAAAAAATAAAGCCCTGAGAAAAATAAAGCCCTAGAGAAAAATTAAAGCCCTGTGAAAAAATAAAGCCCTCGAGAAACAACAAACCCTCGATAAAAAATAAAGCCCTGAGAAAAAATAAAGCCCTAAAGAAAAAATAAAGCCCTAAGAAGAAATAAAGCCCTCGAGAAAAAATAAAGCCCTGAGAAAAAATAAAGCCCTGGAGAAAAAATAAAGCCCTGAGAAAAAATAAAGCCCTTGAGAAAAAATAAAGCCCTGATAAAAAATAAAGCCCTGGGAAAAAATAAAGCCCTGAGAAAGAGCAAAGCGCTCGGAAAAAAATAAAGCCCTTCGAAAAAAAAAAACCCTGAGAAAAAATAAAGCCCTCGAGCAAAAATAAAGCCCTGGGAAAAAATAAAGCCCTCGAGAAAAAATAAAGCCCGGAGAAAAAATAAAGCCCTGAGAAAAAAATAAAGCCCTCGAGAAAAAATAAAGCCCCGAGAAAAAATAAAGCCCTGAGAAAAAATAAAGCCCTATGAAAAAATAAAGCCCTCAGAAGATATGAAGCCCCCGAGTAAAAATAAAGCCCAGGGAAAATATAAAGCCCTAGAGAAAAAATAAAGCCCTCAGTGAGAAAATAAGCCCTAGAGAAAAAATAATGCCCCGAGAAAAAATAAAGCCCTCGAGAAAAAATAAAGCCCTTGAGAAAAAATAAAGCCCTGAGAAAAAATAAAGCCCTGTAAAAAAATAAAGCCCTGTAAAAAAATAAAGCCCTGGGAAAAGATAAATCCCTTGAGAAAAAATAAAGCCCTGGGAAAAAAAGCCCTTGAGAAAAGATAATGTCCTACTTAAAAAATAAAGCCCTGAGAAAAAATAAAGCCCTTGAGAAAAACTAAAGCCCTGAGAAAAAATAAAGCCCTTTAGAAAGGAAAATAAAGCCCTCGAGAAACAAAAAGCCCTGAGACAAAATAAAGGCTAGAGAAAAAATAAAGCCCTTGAGAAAAAATAAATCCCTTCGAAAAAATAAAGCCCTGAGAAAAAATAAAGCCCTACGTAAAAAATTAAGCCCAGAGAAAAAATAAAGAATCGAGAAAAAATAAAGCCCTGGGAAAAAATAAAGCCCTAGAGAAAAAATAAAACCCTGTGAAAAAATAAAGCCCTCGCGAAACACTAAAACCCTCGGTAAAAAATAAAGCCCTGAGAAAAAATAAAGCCCTAAAGAAAAAATAAAGCCATGAGAAAAACTAAAGCCCTCGAGAAAAAATAAAGCCCTCAGAAAAAATAAAGCCCTATAAAAAAATAAAGCCCTGTAAAAAAATAAAGCCATGGGAAAAGATAAAGCCCTCGAGAAAAAATAAAGCCCTGGGAAAAAAAGCCCTTGAGAAAAGATAATGCCCTACTTAAAAATAAAGCCCTGAGAAAAAATAAAGCCCTTGAGAAAAAATAAAGCCCTGATAAAAAATAAAGCCCTTGAGAAAGGAAAATAAAGCCCTCGAGAAACAAAAAGCCCTGAGAAAAAATAAAGGCCAGGGAAAAAATAAAGCCCTTGAGAAATAATAAAGCCCTGGGAAAAAATAAAGCCCTGAGGAAAAATAAAGCCCTACGTAAAAAATTAAGCCCAAAGAAAAAATAAAGAATCGAGAAAAAATAAAGCCCTGGCAAAAAATAAAGCCCTAGAGAAAAAATAAAGCCCTGTGAAAAAATAAAGCCCTCGAGAAACAAGAAAACCCTCGGTAAAAAATAAAGCCCGGAGAAAAAATAAAGCCCTAAAGAAAAAGTAAAGCCCTGAGAAAAACTAAAGCCCTCGAGAAAAAATAAAGCCCTGAGAAAAAAATATAGCCCTGAGAAAAAATAAAGCCCATTAAAAAAATAAAGCCCTCGAGAATAAATAAAGCACACGAGAAAAAATAAAGCCCTGAGAAAAAATAAAGCCCGGGAGAAAAAATAAAGCCCTGAGAAAAAATAAAGCCCTTGAGAAAAAATAAAGCCCTGATAAAAAATAAAGCCCTGGGAAAAAATAAAGCCCTGAGAAAGAGTAAAGCCCACAAAATAAAGCCCTCGAGCAAAAATAAAGCCCTGAGAAAAAATAAAGCCCTCGAGAAAAAATAAAGCTCTCAGAAAAATAAAACCCTCGAGATAAAATAAAACCCTGAGAAAAAATAAACCCTCGAGAAAAAATAAAGCCTTGAAAAAAAATAAAGCCCTTGAGAAAAAATAAAGCCCTGAGAAAAAATACAACCCTTGAGAAAGAAAAAAGAATGCCCTCGAGAAAAAATACAGCCCTTGAGAAAAAATAAAGCCCTGAGAAAAAATAAAGCCCTCGAGAAAAAATAAAGCACTGAGAAAAAATAAAGCCCTTGAGAAAAAAAAAGCCCTGAGAAAATATAAAGCCCTGAGAAAAAATAAAGCCCTTGAAAAAGAAAAAATAAAGCCTCCGAGAAAAAATAAAGCCCTGGAGAAAAAATAAAGCCCTGAGAAAAAATAAAGCCCTGAGAAAAAAGGAAGCCCTCGAGAAAAAATAAAGCCCTCGAGAAAAAATAAAGCCCTGAGAAAAAATAAAGCCCCTGAGAAAAATAAAGCCCTGAGAAAAAATAAAGCCCTTGAGAAAGAAAAAAGAAAGCCCTCAAGAAAAAATAAAGCCCATGAAAAAAAATAAAGCCCTGAGAAAAAATAAAGCCCTGAGAAAATATAAAGCCCTCGAGAAAAAATAAAGCCCATGAGAAAAAAAAGCCCTGAGAAAATATAAAGCCCTTAGAAAAAATTAAGCCCTTGAGAAAGAAAAAATAAAGTCCTCGAGAAAAAATAAAGCCCTAAGAGAAAATAAAGCCCTTGATAAAGAAAAAAGAAAGCCCTCGAGAAAAAATAAAGCCCGGAGAAAAAATAAAGCCCTCAGAGAAAAAATAAGCCCTAGAGAAAAAATAAAGCCCTCGAGAAAAAATAAAGCCCTAAGAAAAAAATAATGCCCTCGAGAAAAAATAAAGCCCTGAGAAAAAATAAAGCCCTTGATAAAGAAAAAAGTAAGCAATCAAGAAAAAATAAAGCCCTTGAGAAAAATAAAGCCCGGAGAAAAAATAAAGCCCTTGAGAAAAAATAAAGCCCTGAGAAAAAATAATTCCCTGAGAAAATATAAATCCCTGAGAAAAAATAAAGCCCATGAGAAAGAAAAAATAAAGGCCTCGAGAAGAAATAAAGCCCTGAGAAAAAATAAAGTCGTCGAGAAAAAATAAAGCCCTTGAGAAAGGAAAAAGAAAGCCCTCGAGAAAAAATAATGCCCTTGAGAAAAAATAAAGCCCTGAGAAAAAATAAAGCCCTTGAGAAAAAATAAAGCACTGAGAAAAAATAAAGCCCTTGAGAAAAATAAAGCCCTGAGAAAAAATAAAGCCCCTGAGAAAAAATAAAGCCCTGAGAAAATATAAAGCCCTGAGGAAAAATAAAGTCCTTGAGAAAGAAAAAATAAAGGCCTCGAGAAGAAATAAAGCCCTGAGAAAAAATAAAGCCCTCGAGAAAAAATAAAGCCCTGAGAAAAAATAAAGCACATGAGAAAAATAAAGCTCTGAGAAAAAATAAAGCCCTTGAGAGAAATTAAAGGCTTGAGAAAAAATAAAGCCCTTGAGAAAGAAAAAAGAAAGCCCTCGAGAAAAAAATAAAGCCCTTGAGAAAATATAAAGCCTTAAGAAAAAATAAAGCACTGAGAAAATATAAAGCCTTGAGAAATAATAAAGCCCAGAGAAAAAATAAAGCCCTTGAGGAAGAAAAAATAAAGCCCTTGAGAAAAAATAAAGCTATGAGAATAAATAAACCCCTGAGAAGTAATAAAGCCCTGAGAAAAAATAAAGCCCTTGAGAAAAAATAAAGCCCTTGGAAAAAATATAGCGCTTGAGAAGGAAAAAAAGAAAGCCCTCGAGAAAGAAAAACAAAGGCCACGGGAAAAAATAAAGCCTTTGAGAAAGAAAAAAGAATGCCCTCGAGAAAAAATAAAGCCCTAAAAAAAATAAAGCCCTGAGAAAAAATAAAGCCCTGATAAAATATGAAGCCCTCGAGAAAAAATAGAGGCCAGAGAAAAAATAAAGCCCATGAGAAAAAATAAATCCCTGAGAAGATATAAAGCCCTCGAGAAAAAATAAAACCCTGAGAAAAAATAAAGCCCTTGAGAAAAAAAAGCCCTGAGAAATTATAAAGCCCTGAGGAAAAATAAAACCCATGAGAAAAAATAAAGCCCTCGAGACAATAATAAAGCCCTGAGAAAAAATAAAGCCCCTAAGAAAAAATAGAGCCCTGAGAGAAAATAAAGCCCTTGAGAAAGAAAAAAGAATGCCCTCGAGAAAAAATAAAGCCCTTGGGAAAAAATAAAGCCCTGAGAAAAAACTAAAGCCCTGAGAAAATATAAAGCCCTCGAGAAAAAATAAAGCACTGAGAAAAAATACAGCCCTTGATAAAAAAAGCCCTGAGAAAATATAAAGCCCTTGAGAAAAAAAAGCCCTGAGAAAATATAAAGCCCTGAGAAAACATAAAGCCCTTGAGAAAGAAAAAAAGAAAGCCCTCGAGAAAAAATAAAGCCCTTGAGAAAAAATAAAGCCCTGAGAAAAAATAAAGCCCTTGAGAAAAAATAAAGCCCTGAGAAAAAAAAAGCCCTGAGAAAAAAGAAAGCCCTCGAGAAAAAATAAAGTCCTGAGAAAAATAAAGCCCCTGAGAAAAAATAAGGCCCTGAGAAAAAATAAAGCCCTTAAGAAAGAAAAAAGAAAGCCCTAGAGAAAAAATAAAGCCCTTGAGAAAAAATAAAGCCCTGAGAAAAAATAAAACCCTAAGAAAATATAAAGCCCTCAAGAAAAAATGAAGCTCATAGAAAAAATAAAGCCCATGAGAAAAAAAGCCCTGAGAAAATATAAAGCCCTTAGAAAAAATAAAGCGCTTGAAAAAGAAAAAATAAAGCCCTGAGAAAAAATAAAGCCCTTGATAAAGAAAAAAGAAAGCCCACGAGAAAAAATAAAGCCCGGAGAAAAAATAAAGCCCTTAGAGAAAAAATAAAGCCCTCGAGAAAAAATAAAGCCCTAAGAAAAAATAATGCCCTCGAGAAAAAATAATTCCCTGAGAAAATATAAATCCCTTAAAAAAAATAAAGCCCATGAGAAAGAAAAAATAAAAGCCTCAAGAAGAAATAAAGCCCTGAGAAAAAATAAAGCCCTTGAGAAAGAAAAAAGAAAGCCCTCGAGAAAAAATAAAGCCCTTGAGAAAAAATAAAGCCCTGAGAAAAAATAAAGCCCTGAGAAAATATAAAGCCCTCGAGAAAAAATAAAGCACTGAGAAAAAATAAAGCCCGTGAGAAAAAAAAACCCTGAGAAAATATAAAGCCCTGAGAAAAAATAAAGCCCTTGAGAAAGAAAAAATAAAGCCCTCGAGAAAAAATAAAGCCCTGAGAAAAAATAATACCCCAGAGAAAAAATAAGGCCCTGAGAAAAAATAAAGCCCTTGATAAAGAAAAAAGAAAGCCCTCGAGAAAAAAAAAAGCCTTGAGAAAAAACAAAGCCCTCAGAGAAAAAATAAAGCCCTCGAGAAAAAATAAATCCCTCGAGAAAAAATAAAGCCTTAAGAAAAAACAATGCCCTCGAGAAAAAATAAAGCCCTGAGAAAAAATAAAGCCCTTGATAAAGAAAAAAGAAAGCCCTCGAGAAAAAATAAAGCCCTTGAGAAAAAATAAAGCACTGAGAAAAAATAAAGCCCTTGGGAAAAAATAAAGCCCTAAGAAAAAATAAAGCCCTTGAGAAAAAACAAAAGCCCTGAGAAAAAATAATGCCTTGAGAAAATATAAAGCCCTGAAAAAAATAAAGCCCTTGAGAAAGAAAAAATAAAGGCCTCGAGAAGAAATAAAGCCCTGAGAAAAAATAAAGCCCTCGAGAAAAAATAAAGCACACAAGAAAAAATAAAGCCCTTGAGAAAGAAAGAAGAAAGCCCTCGAGAAAAAATAAAGCCCTTGAGAAAAAATAAATCCCTGAGAAAAAATAAAGCCCTGAGAGAATATAAAGTCCTGAGAAAAAATAAAGCCCTGAGAAAAAATAAAGCCCTGAGAAGTAATAAAGCCCTGAGAAAAAATAAAGCCCTTGAGAAAAAATAAAGCCCTGGGAAAAAATATAGCCCTTCAGTAAGAAAAAATAAAGCCCTCGAGAAAGAAAAACAAAGCCCTCGAGAAAAAATAAAGCCCTGAGAAAAAATAAAGCCCTTGAGAAAAAATAAAGCCCTGAGAAAATAAAAAGCCCTGAGAAAAAATAAATTCCTTGAGAAAGGAAAAATAAAACCCTCGAGAAAAAATAAAGCCCTGAGAAAAAATAAAGCCCTCGAGAAAAAATAAAGCCCTGAAAAAAATAAAGCCCCTGAGAAAAAATAAAGCCCTGAGAAAAAATAAAGCCCTGAGAAAAAAGAATGCCCTTGAGAAAAAATAAAGCCCTGAGAAAAAATAAAGCCCTGAGAAAATATAAATCCCTCGAGAAAAAATAAAGCACTGAGAAAAAATAAAGCCCTTGAGAAAAAAAAGCCCTGAGAAAATATAAAGCCCTGAGAAAAAATACAGCCCTTGAGAAAAAATAAAGCCCTAATAAAAAATAAAGCCCTGGGAAAAAATAAAGCCCTGAGAAAGAGCAAAGCGCTCGGGAAAAAATAAAGCCCTTCGAAAAAAAAAACCCTGAGAAAAAATAAAGCCCTCGAGCAAAAATAAACCCCTGGGAAAAAATAAAGCCCTCGAGAAAAAATAAAGCCCGGAGAAAAAATAAAGCCCTGAGAAAAAAATAAAGCCCTCGAGAAAAAAATAAAGCCCCGAGAAAAAATAAAGCCCTGAGAAAAAATAAAGCTCTATGAAAAAATAAAGCCCTCAGAAGAAATGAAGCCCCCGAGTAAAAATAAAGCCCAGGGAAAATATAAAGCCCTAGAGAAAAAATAAAGCCCTCAGTGAAAAAATAAGCCCTAGAGAAAAAATAATGCCCCGAGAAAAAATAACGCCCTCGAGAAAAAATAAAGCCCTTGAGAAAAAATAAAGCCCTGAGAAAAAATTAAGCCCTCGAGAAAAAATAAAGCCCTCGAGAAAAAATAAAGCCCTGAAAAAAATAAAGCCCCTGAGAAAAATAAAGCCCTGAGAAAAAATAAAGCCCTTGAGAAAGAAAAAAGAGAGCCCTCGAGAAAAAATAAAGCCCTTAAGAAAAATAAAGCCCTGAGAAAAAATAAAGCCCTCGAGAAAAAATAAAGCCCTGAAAAAAATAAAGCCCCTGAGAAAAAATAAAGCCCTTGAGAAAGAAAAAGAGAGCCCTCGAGAAAAAATAAAGCCCTTAAGAAAAAATAAAGCCCTGAGAAAAAATAAAGCCCTGAGAAAATATAAAGCCCTCGAGAAAAAATAAAGCCCGTGAGAAAAAAAAGCCCTGAGAAAATAAAAAGCCCTTAGAAAAAATAAAGCCCATGAGAAAGAAAAAATAAAGCCCTCGAGAAAAAATAAAGCCCTGAGAAAAAATAAAGCCCTTGATAAAGAAAAAAGAAAGCCCTCGAGAAAAAATAAAGCCCGGAGAAAAAATAAAGCCCTCAGAGAAAAAATAAGCCCTAGAGAAGAAATAAAGCCCTCGAGAAAAAATAAAACCCTAAGAAAAAATAATGCCCTCGAGAAAAAATAAAGCCCTGAGAAAAAATAAAGCCCCTGAGAAAAAATAAAACCCTTGATAAAGAAAAAAGAAAGCCCTCGAGAAAAATAAAGCCCTAAGAAAAAAAAAGCCCTTGAGAAAAATAAAGCCCGGAGAAAAAATAAAGCCCTTGAGAAAAAATAAAGCCCTGAGAAAATAAAAATCCCCGAGAAAAAATTAAGCCCTTGAGAAAAATTAAAGCCTTGAGAAAAAATAAAGCCCTTGAGAAAGAAAAAAGAAAGCCCTCGAGAAAAAATAAAGCCCTTGAGGAAAAATAAAGCCCTGAGAAAAAATAAAGCCCTGAGAAAATTTAAAGCCCTCAGAAAAAATAAAGCCTTGAGAAATAATAAATCCCTGAGAAAAAATAAAGCCCTGAGAAAAAATAAAGCCCTTGAGGAAGAAAAAATAAAGCCCTTAAGAAAAAATAAAGCCCTGAGAAAAAATAAAACCCTGAGAAAATATAAAGTCCTGAGAAAATATAAAGCCCTGAGAAAAAATAAAGCCCTGAGAAGTAATAAAGCCCTGAGAAAAAATAAAGTCCTTGAGAAAAAATAAAGCCCTAGGAAAAAATATAGCACTTGAGAAAGAAAAAATAAAGCCCTCGAGAAAGAAAAACAAAGCCCTCGAGAAAAAATAAAGCCCTTGAGAAAGAAAAAAGAATGCCCTCAAGAAAAAATAAAGCCCTTGAGAAAAATAAAGCCCTGAGAAAAAATAAGGCCCTGATAAAATATAAACCCTCGAGAAAAAATAACGCCCATGAGAAAAAATAAAGCCCTCGAGAAAAAATAAAGCCCTGAGAAAAATAAAGAGCTTGAGAAAAATAAAGCCCTGAGAAAAAATAAAGCCCAGTAAAACAAGAAAGCCCAGCGAAAAAATAAAGCCCAGTAAAAAAATAAAGCCCTGGGATAAAATAAAGCCCTGAGAAAAAATAAAGCCCCTGAGAAAAAAATAAAGCCCTTGATAAAGAAAAAAGAAAGCCCTCGAGAAAAAATAAAGCCCTAAGAAAAAATAAAGCCGTTGAGAAAAAATAAAGCACTGAGAAAAAATAAAGCCTTTGGGTAAAAATAAAGCCCTGGAAAAAAATAAAGCCCTTGAGAAAAAACAAAAGCCCCGAGAAAAAATAATGCCCTGAGAAAATATAAAGCCCTGAGAAAAAATAAAGCCCTTGAGAAAGAAAAAATAAAGGCCTCGAGAAGAAATAAAGCCCTCGAGAAAAAATAAAGCACACAAGAAAAAATAAAGCCCTTGAGAAAAAATAAAGCCCTGAGAAAAAATAAAGCCCTTGAGAAAGATAGAAGAAAGCCCTCGAGAAAAAATAAAGCCCTTGAGAAAAAATAAATCCCTGAGAAAAAATAAAGCCCTGAGAGAATATAAAGTCCTGAGAAAAAATAAAGCCCTGAGAAAAAATAAAGCCCTGAGAAGTAATAAAGCCCTGAGAAAAAATAAAGCCCTTGAGAAAAAATAAAGCCCTGGGAAAAATATAGCCCTTGAGTAAGAAAAAATAAAGCCCTCGAGAAAGAAAAACAAAGCCCTCGAGAAAAAATAAAGCCCTGAGAAAAAATAAAGCCCTTGAGAAAAAATAAAGCCCTGAGAAAATAAAAAGCCCTGAGAAAAAATAAATTCCTTGAGAAAGGAAAAATAAAACCCTCGAGAAAAAATAAAGCCCTGAGAAAAAATAAAGCCCTCGAGAAAAAATGAAGCCCTGAAAAAAAATAAAGCACCTGAGAAAAAATAAAGCCCTTGATAAAGAAAAAAAAACCCCTCGAGAAAAAATAAAGCCCGGAGAAAAAATAAAGCCCTCAGAGAAAAAGTAAGCCCTAGAGAAACAATAAAGCCCTCGAGAAAAACTAAAGCCCTAAGAAAAAATAATGCCCTCGAGAAAAAATAAAGCCCTGAGAAAAAATAAAGCCCTTGATAAAGAAAAAAGAAAGCAATCAAGAAAAAATAAAGCCCTAGAGAAAAATAAAGCCCGGAGAAAAAATAAAGCCCTTGAGAAAAAATAAAGCCCTGAGAAAAAATAATTCCCTGAGAAAATATAAATCCCTGAGAAAAAACAAAGCCCATGAGAAAGAAAAAATAAAGGCCTCGAGAAGAAATAAAGCCCTGAGAAAAAATAAAGTCGTCGAGAAAAAATAAAGCCCTTGAGAAAGGAAAAAGAAAGCCCTCGAGAAAAAATAAAGCCCTTGAGAAAAAATAAAGCCCTGAGAAAAAATAAAGCCCTTGAGAAAAAATAAAGCCCTGAGAAAAACTAAAGCCCTTGAGAAAAAATAAAGCCCTGAGAAAAAATAAAGCCCTTGAGAAAAAATAAAGCCCTGATAAAATATAAAGCCATGAAGAAAAATAAAGTCCTTGAGTAAGAAAAAATAAAGGCCTCGAGAAGAAATAAAGCCCTGAGAAAAAATAAAGCCCTCGAGAAAAAATAAAGCCCTGAGAAAAAATAAAGCCCTTGAGAAAAATTAAAGGCTTGAGAAAAAATAAAGCCCTGGAGAAAGAAAAACAAAAGCCCTCGAGAAAAAATAAAGCCCTTGAGAAAAAATAAATCCCTGAGAAAAAATAAAGCACTGAGAAAATATAAAGCCCTCAGAAAAAATAAAGCCTTGAGAAATAATAAAGCTCTGAGAAAAAATAAAGCCCTTAAGGAAGAAAAAATAAAGCCCTTGAGAAAAAATAAAGCCATGAGAATAAATAAAGCCCTGAGAAGTAATAAAGCCCTGCGAAAAAATAAAGCCCTTGAGAAAAAATAAAGCCCTGGGAAAAATATAGCGCTTGAGAAGAAAAAAATAAAGCCCTCGAGAAAGAAAAACAAAGCCCACGGGAAAAAATAAAGCCTTTGAGAAAGAAAAAAGAATGCCCTCGAGAAAAAATAAAGCCCTTGAGAAAAAATAAAGCCTTGATAAAATATAAAGCTCTCGAGAAAAAATAAAGCCCAGAGAAAAAATAAAGCCCATGAGAAAAAATAAAGCCCTGAGAAAATATAAAGACCTCGAGAAAAAATAAAACCTCGAGAAAAAATAAAGCCCTTGAGAAAAAAAAGCCCTGAGAAATTATAAAGCCCTGAGGAAAAATAAAACCCTCGAGAAAAAATAAAGCCCTCGAGAAAAAACAAAGCCCTCGAGACAAAAATAAAGCCCTGAGAAAAAATAAAGCCCTTGAGAAAAAATAGAGCCCTGAGAGAAAATAAAGCCCTTGAGAAAGAAAAAAGAATGCCCTCGAGAAAAAATAAAGCCTTTGGGAAAAAATAAAGCCCTGAGAAAATATAAAGGCCTCGATAAAAAATAAAGCACTGAGAAAAAATAAAGCCCTTGAGAAAAAAAAGCCCTGAGAAAATATAAAGCCCTTGAGAAAAAAAGCCCTGAGAAAATATAAAGCCCTGAGAAAAAATAAAGCCCTTGAGAAAGAAAAAAAGAAAGCCCTCGAGAAAAAATAAAGCCCTGAGAAAAAATAAAGCCCTGAGAAAAAAGAAAGCCCTCGAGAAAAAATAAAGCCCTGAGAAAAAATAAAGCCCCTGAGAAAAAATAAAGCCCTGAGAAAAAATAAAGCCCTTGAGAAAGAAAAAAAAAGCCCTAAAGAAAAAATAAAGCCCTTGAGAAAAAAAAAGCCCTGAGAAAAAATAAAACCCTAAGAAAATATAAAGCCCTCAAGAAAAAATAAAACCCTAAGAAAATATAAAGCCCTCAAGAAAAAATAAAGCTTAGAGAAAAAATAAAGCCCATGAGAAAAAAAGCCCTGAGAAAATATAAAGCCCTTAGAAAAAATAAAGCCCTTGAGGCAGAAAAAATAAAGCCCTCGAGAAAAAATAAAGCCCTGAGAAAAAATAAAGACCTTGATAAAGAAAAAAGAAATCCCTCGAGAAAAAATAAAGCCCGGAGAAAAAATAAAGCCCTCAGAGAAAAAATAAGCCCTAGAGAAAAAATAAAGCCCTCGAGAAAAAATAAAGCCCTAAGAAAAAATAATGCCCTCGAGAAAAAATAATTCAACCCTCGAGAAAGAATAAAGCCCTTGAGAAAAAATAAAGCGCTGAGAAAAAATAAAGCCCTGAGAAAATATAAAGCCCTCGGGAAAAAATAAAGCACTGTGAAAAAATAAAGCCCGTGAGAAAAAAAAGCCCTGAGAAAATATAAAGCCCTGAGAAAAAATAAAGCCCTTGAGAAAGAAAAAATAAAGCCCTCGAGAAAAAATAAAGCCCTGAGAAAAAATAATACCCCAGAAAAAAAATAAAGCCCTGAGAAAAAATAAAGCCCTTGATAAAGAAAAAAGAAAGCCCTCAAGAAAAAATAAAGCCCTTGAGAAAAAATAAAGCCCTGAGAAAAAATAAAGCACTGAGAAAAAATAAAGCCTTGAGAAATAATAAAGCCCTGAGAAAAAATAAAGCCCAGAGAAAAAATAAAGCCCTTGAGGAAGAAAAAATAAAGCCCTTGAGAAAAAATAAAGCCATGAGAATAAATAAAGCCCTGAGAAGTAATAAAGCCCTACGAAAAAATAAAGCCCTTGAGAAAAAATAAAGCCCTGGGAAAAAATATAGCGCTTGAGAAGGAAAAAAATAAAGCCCTCGAGAAAGAAAAACAAAGCCCACGGGAAAAAATAAAGCCTTTCAGAAAGAAAAAATAAAGCCCTTGAGAAAAAATAAAGCCTTGATAAAATATAAAGCTCTCGAGAAAAAATAAAGCCCAGAGAAAAAATAAAGCCCATGAGAAAAAATAAAGCCCTGAGAAAATATAAAGACCTCGAGAAAAAATAAAACCCTGAGAAAAAATAAAGCCCTTGAGAAAAAAAAGCCCTGAGAAATTATAAAGCCCTGAGGAAAAACAAAACCCTTGAGAAAAAATAAAGCCCTCGAGACAAAAATAAAGCCCTGAGAAAAAATAAAGCCCCTGAGAAAAAATAGAGCCCTGAGAGAAAATAAAGCCCTTGAGAAAGAAAAAAGAATGCCCTCGAGAAAAAATAAAGCCCTGAGAAAAAATAAAGCCTTTGATAAAGAAAAAAGAAAGCCCTCGAGAAAAAATAAAGCTCGGAGAAAAAATAAAGCCCTCAGAGAAAAAATAAGCCCTAGAGAAGAAATAAAGCCCTCGTGAAAAAATAAAGCCCTAAGAAAAAATAATGCCCCCTAGAAAAAATAAAGCCCTGAGACAAAATAAAGCCCCTGAGAAAAAATAAAACCCTTGATAAAGAAAAAAGAAAGCCCTCGAGAAAAATAAAGCCCTAAGAAAAAATAAAGCCCTTGAGAAAAATAAAGCCCGGAGAAAAAATAAAGACCTTGAGAAAAAATAAAGCCCTGAGAAAAAATAATTCCCTGAGAAAATAAAAATCCCCGAGAAAAAAAAAGCCCTTGAGAAAAATTAAAGCCCTGAGAAAAAATAAAGCCCTCGAGAAAAAATAAAGCCCTTGAGGAAAAATAAAGCCCTGAGAAAAAATAAAGCCCTGAGAAAATTTAAAGCCCTCAGAAAAAATAAAGCCTTGAGAAATAATAAATCCCTGAGAAAAAAAAAAGCCCTGAGAAAAAATAAATCCCTTGAGGAAGAAAAAATAAAGCCCTTAAGAAAAAATAAAGCCCTGAGAAAAAATAAAACCCTGAGAAAATATAAAGTCCTGAGAAAATATAAAGCCCTGAGAAAAAATAAAGCCCTGAGAAGTAATAAAGCCCTGAGAAAAAATAAAGCCCTTGAGAAAAAATAAAGCCCTGGGAAAAAATATGGCGCTTGAGAAAGAAAAAATAAAGCCCTCGAGAAAGAAAAATAAAGCCCTCGAGAAAAAATAAAGCCCTTGAGAAAGAAAAAAGAATGCCCTCAAGAAAAAATAAAGCCCTTGAGAAAAATAAAGACCTGAGAAAAAATAAGGCCCTGATAAAATATAAACCCTCGAGAAAAAATAATGCCCATGAGAAAAAATAAAGCCCTCGAGAAAAAATAAAGCCCTGAGAAAAATAAAGAGCTTGAGAAAAATAAAGCCCTGAGAAAAAATAAAGCCCAGTAAAAAAAGAAAGCCCTGCGAAAAAATAAAGCCCAGTAAAAAAGTAAAGCCCTGGGATAAAATAAAGCCCTGAGAAAAAATAAAGCCCCTGAGAAAAAATAAAGCCCTTGATAAAGAAAAAAGAAAGCCCTCGAGAAAAAATAAAGCCCTAAGAAAAAATAAAGCCCTTGAGAAAAAATAAAGCACTGAGAAAAAATAAAGCCCTTGGGAAAAAATAAAGCCCTGGAAAAAATAAAGCTCTTGAGAAAAAACAAAAGCCCCTAGAAAAAATAATGCCCTGAGAAAATATAAAGCCCTGAGAAAAAATAAAGCCCTTGAGAAAGAAAAAATAAAGGCCTCGAGAAGAAATAAAGCCCTCGAGAAAAAATAAAGCCCTAAGAAAAAATAAAGCACACAAGAAAAAATAAAGCCCTTAAGAAAAAATAAAGCCCTGAGAAAAAATAAAGCCCTTGAGAAAGATAGAAGAAAGCCCTCGAGAAAAAATAAAGCCCTGAGAGAATATAAAGTCCTGAGAAATAATAAAGCCCTGAGAAAAAATAAAGCCCTGAGAAGTAATAAAGCCCTGAGAAAAAATAAAGCCCTTGAGAAAAAATAAAGCCCTGGGAAAAATATAGCCCTTGAGTAAGAAAAAAATAAAGCCCTCGAGAAAGAAAAACAAAGCCCTCGAGAAAAAATAAAGCCCTGAGAAAAAATAAAGCCCTTGAGAAAAAATAAAGCCCTGAGAAAATAAAAAGCCCTGAGAAAAAATAAATTCCTTGAGAAAGGAAAAATAAAACCCTCGAGAAAAAATAAAGCCCTGAGAAAAAATAATGCCCTCGAGAAAAAATGAAGCCCTGAAAAAAATAAAGCACCTGAGAAAAAATAAAGCCCTTGATAAAGAAAAAAAAAAGCCCTCGAGAAAAAATAAAGCCCGGAGAAAAAATAAAGCCCTCAGAGAAAAAGTAAGCCCTAGAGAAAAAATAAAGCCCTCGAGAAAAACTAAAGCCCTAAGAAAAAATAATGCCCTCGAGAAAAAATAAAGCCCTGAGAAAAAATAAAGCCCTTGATAAAGAAAAAAGAAAGCAATCAAGAAAAAATAAAGCCCTTGAGAAAAATAAAGCCCGGAGAAAAAATAAAGCCCTTGAGAAAAAATAAAGCCCTAAGAAAAAATAATTCCCTGAGAAAATATAAATCCCTGAGAAAAAACAAAGCCCATGAGAAAGAAAAAATAAAGGCCTCGAGAAGAAATAAAGCCCTGAGAAAAAATAAAGTCATCGAGAAAAAATAAAGCACTTGAGAAAGGAAAAAGAAAGCCCTCGAGAAAAAATAAAGCCCTTGAGAAAAAATAAAGCCCTGAGAAAAAATAAAGCCCTTGAGAAAAAATAAAGCACTGAGAAAAAATAAAGCCCTTGAGAAAAAATAAAGCCCTGAGAAAAAATAAAGCCCTTGAGAAAAAATAAAGCCCTGAGAAAATATAAAGCCATGAGGAAAAATAAAGTCCTTGAGTAAGAAAAAATAAAGGCCTCGAGAAGAAATAAAGCCCTCGAGAAAAAATAAAGCCCTGAGAAAAAATAAAGCACATGAGAAAAATAAAGCCCTGAGAAAAAATAAAGCCCTTGAGAAAAATTAAAGGCTTGAGAAAAAATAAAGCCCTTGAGAAAGAAAAACGAAAGCCCTCGAGAAAAAATAAAGCCCTTGAGAAAAAATAAAGCCCTGAGAAAAAATAAAGCACTGAGAAAATATAAAGCCCTCAGAAAAAATAAAGCCTTGAGAAATAATAAAGCTCTGAGAAAAAATAAAGCCCAGAGAAAAAATAAAGCCCTTGAGGAAGAAAAAATAAAGCCCTTGAGAAAAAATAAAGCCATGAGAATAAATAAAGCCCTGAGAAGTAATAAAGCCCTGTGAAAAAATAAAGCCCTTGAGAAAAAATAAAGCCCTGGGAAAAAATATAGCGCTTGAGAAGGAAAAAAATAAAGCCCTCGAGAAAGAAAAACAAAGCCCACGGGAAAAAATAAAGCCTTTGAGAAAGAAAAAAGAATGCCCTCGAGAAAAAATAAAGCCCTTGAGAAAAAATAAAGCCTTGATAAAATATAAAGCTCTCGAGAAAAAATAAAGCCCAGAGAAAAAATAAAGCCCATGAGAAAAATAAGGCCCTGAGAAAATATAAAGACCTCGAGAAAAAATAAAACACTGAGAAAAAATAAAGCCCTTGAGAAAAAAAAGCCCTGAGAAATTATAAAGCCCTGAGGAAAAATAAAACCCTCGAGAAAAAATAAAGCCCTCGAGACAAAAATAAAGCCCCTGAGAAAAAACAGAGCCCTGAGAGAAAATAAAGCCCTTGAGAAAGAAAAAAGAATGCCCTCGAGAAAAAATAAAGCCTTTGGGAAAAAATAAAGCCCTGAGAAAATATAAAGGCCTCGAGAAAAAATAAAGCACTGAGAAAAAATAAAGCCCTTGAGAAAAAAAAGCCCTGAGAAAATATAAAGCCCTTGAGAAAAAAAGCGCTGAGAAAAAATAAAGCCCTTGAGAAAGAAAAAAAGAAAGCCCTCGAGAAAAAATAAAGCCCTTGAGAAAAAATAAAGCCCTGAGAAAAAATAAAGCCCTGAGAAAAAAGAAAGCCCTCGAGAAAAAATAAAGCCCTGAGAAAAAATAAAGCCCTTGAGAAAAAATAAAGCCCTGAGAAAAAATAAAGCCCTTGAGAAAGAAAAAATAAAGCCCTAAAGAAAAAATAAAGCCCTTGAGAAAAAAAAAGCCCTGAGAGAAAATAAAACCCTAAGAAAATATAAAGCCCTCAAGAAAAAATAAAGCTTAGAGAAAAAATAAAGCCCATGAGAAAAAAAGCCCAGAGAAAATATAAAGCCCTTAGAAAAAATAAAGCCCTTGAGACAGAAAAAATAAAGCCCTCGAGAAAAAATAAAGCCCTGAGAAAAAATAAAGACCTTGATAAAGAAAAAAGAAATCCCTCGAGAAAAAATAAAGCCCGGAGAAAAAATAAAGCCCTCAGAGAAAAATAAGCCCTAGAGCAAAAATAAAGCCCTCGAGAAAAAATAAAGCCCTAAGAAAAAATAATGCCCTCGAGAAAAAATAATTCCCTGAGAAAATATAAATCCCTTAAAAAAATAAAGCCCTTGAGAAAGAAAAAATAAAAGCCTCGAGAAGAAATAAAGCCCTGAGAAAAAAATAAAGCCTTTGAGAAAGAAAAAAGATAGCCCTCGAGAAAAAATAAAGCCCTTGAGAAAAAATAAAGCGCTGAGAAAAAATAAAGCCCTGAGAAAATATAAAGCCCTCGAGAAAAAATAAAGCACTAAGAAAAAATAAAGCCCGTGAGAAAAAAAAGCCTTGAGAAAATATAAAGCCCTGAGAAAAAATAAAGCCCTTGAGAAAGAAAAAGTAAAGCCCTCGAGAAAAAATAAAGCCCTGAGAAAAAATAATACCCCAGAAAAAAAATAAAGCCCTGAGAAAAAATAAAGCCCTTGATAAAGAAAAAAGAAAGCCCTCAGAAAAAATAAAGCCCTTGAGAAAAAATAAAGCCCTGAGAAAAAATAAAGCACTGAGAAAATATAAAGCCCTCAGAAAAAATAAAGCCTTGAGAAATAATAAAGCCCTGAGAAAAAATAAAGCCCAGAGAAAAAATAAAGCCCTTGAGGAAGAAAAATAAAGCCCTTGAGAAAAATAAAGCCATGAGAATAAATAAAGCCCTGAGAAGTAATAAAGCCCTGCGAAAAATAAAGCCCTTGAGAAAAAATAAAGCCCTGGGAAAAAATATAGCGCTTGAGAAGGAAAAACATAAAGCCCTCGAGAAAGAAAAACCAAAGCCCACGGGAAAAAATAAAGCCTTGAGAAAGAAAAAAAGAATGCCCTCGAGAAAAAATAAAGCCCTTGAGAAAAAATAAAGCTTGATAAAATATAAAGCGCTCGAGAAAAAATAAAGCCCAGAGAAAAAATAAGCCATGAGAAAAAATAAAGCCCCTGAGGAAAATATAAAGACCTCGAGAAAAATAAAACCCTGAGAAAAATAAAGCCCTTGAGAAAAAAAAAGCCCTGAGAATTATAAAGCCCTGAGGAAAAATAAACCCTCAGAAAAAATAAAAGCCCTCGAGACAAAATAAAGCCCTGAGAAAAAATAAAGCCCCTGAGAAAAAAATAGAGCCCTGAGAGAAAATAAAGCCCTTGAGAAAAAAAAGCCCTGAGAAAATATAAAGCCCTTGAGAAAAAAAGCCCTGAGAAAATATAATCCCTGAGAAAAAATAAAGCCCTTGAGAAAGAAAAAAAAGAAAGCCCTCGAGAAAAAATAAAGCCTTGAGAAAAAATAAAGCCCTGAAAAAAAATAAAAGCCCTGAGAAAAAAGAAAGCCTCGAGAAAAATAAGCCTGAGAAAAAATAAAGCCCCTGAGAAAAAATAAAGCCCTTGAGAAAGAAAAAAGAAAGCCCTAGAGAAAAAATAAAGCCCTTGAGAAAAAAATAAAGCCCTGAGAAAAAATAAACCCTAAGAAAATATAAAGCCCTCAAGGAAAAATAAAGCTCAGAGAAAAAATAAAGCCCATGAGAAAAAAAAGCCCTGAGAAAATATAAAGCCCTTAGAAAAAATAAAGCCCTTGAGAAAGAAAAAATAAAGCCCTCGAGAAAAAATAAAGCCCTGAGAAAAAAATAAAGACCTTGATAAAGAAAAAAGAAATCCCTCGAGAAAAAATAAAGCCCGGAGGAAAAATAAAGCCCTCAGAGAAAAAATAAGCCCTAGAGAAAAAATAAAGCCCTAAGAAAAAATAATGCCCTCGAGAAAAAATAATTCCCTGAGAAAATATAAATCCCTTAAAAAAATAAAGCCCTTGAGAAAGAAAAAATAAAAGCCTCGAGAAGAAATAAAGCCCTGAGAAAAAATAAAGCCCTTGAGAAAGAAAAAAGAAAGCCCTCGAGAAAAAATAAAGCCCTTGAGAAAAAATAAAGCCCTGAGAAAAAATAAAGCCCTGAGAAAATATAAGCCCTCGAGAAAAAATAAAGCACTAAGAAAAAATAAAGCCCGTGAGAAAAAAAGCCCTGAGAAAATATAAAGCCCTTAGAAAAAATAAAGCCCTTGAGAAAGAAAAAGTAAAACCCTCGAGAAAAAATAAAGCCCTGAGAAAAAATAAAGCCCTTGATAAAGAAAAAAGAAAGCCCTCGAGAAAAAATAAAGCCTTGAGAAAAAATAAAGCCCTCAGAGAAAAAATAAAGCCCTCGAGAAAAAATAAATCCCTCGAGAAAAAAATAAAACCCTAAGAAAAAATAATGCCCTCGAGAAAAAATAAAGCCCTGACAAAAAATAAAGCCCTTGAGAAAAAATAAAGCCCTTGATAAAGAAAAAAGAAAGCCCTCGAGAAAAAATAAAGCCCTTAAGAAAAAATAAAGTACTGAGAAAAAATAAAGCCCTTGGGAAAAAATAAAGCCCTGAGAAAAAATAAAGCCCTTGAGAAAAAACAAAAGCCCTGAGAAAAAATAATGCCCTGAGAAAATATAAAGCCCAGAAAAAAAATAAAGCCCTTGAGAAAGAAAAAATAAAGGCCTCGAGAAGAAATAAAGCCCTGAGAAAAAATAAAGCACACAAGAAAAAATAAAGCCCTTGAGAAAGAAAGAAGAAAGCCCTCGAGAAAAAATAAAGCCCTTGAGAAAAAATAAATCCCTGAGAAAAAATAAAGCCCTGAGAGAATATAAAGTCCTGAGAAAAAATAAAGCCCTGAGAAAAAATAAAGCCCTGAGAAGTAATAAAGCACTGAGAAAAAATAAAGCCCTTGAGAAAAAATAAAGCCCTGGGAAAAATATAGCCCTTTAGTAAGAAAAAATAAACCCCTCGAGAAAGAAAAACAAAGCCCTCGAGAAAAAATAAAGCCCTGAGAAAAAATAAAGCCCTTGAGAAAAAATAAAGCCCTGAGAAAATAAAAAGCCCTGAGAAAAAATAAATTCCTTGAGAAAGGAAAAACAAAACCCTCGAGAAAAAATAAAGCCCTGGGAAAAAATAAAGCCCTCGAGAAAAAATAAAGCCCTGAAAAAAAAATAAAGCCCTGAGAAAAAATAAAGCCCTGAGAAAAAAGAATGCCCTCAAGAAAAAATAAAGCCCTTGAGAAAAAATAAAGCCCTGAGAAAATATAAATCCCTCGAGAAAAAATAAAGCACTGAGAAAAAATAAAGCCCTTGAGAAAAAAAAGCCCTGAGAAAATATAAAGCCCTGAGAAAAAATACAGCCCTTGAGAAAAAATAAAGCCCTTGAGAAAAAATAAAGCCCTGAGAAAAAATAAAGCCCTGAGAAAAGAGAAAGCCCTCGAGAAAAAATAAAGCCCTGAAAAAAAATAAAGCCCCTGAGAAAAATAAACCCCCGAGAAAAAATAAAGCCCTTGAGAAAGAAAAAAGAAAGCCCTCGAGAAAAAATAAAGCCCTTGAGAAAAAATAAAGCCCTGAGAAAAAATAAAGCCCTGAGAAAATATAAAGCCCTCGAGAAAAAATAAAGCCCGTAAGAAAAAAAAAGCCCTGAGAAAATATAAAGCCCTTAGAAAAAATAAAGCCCTTGACAAAGAAAAAATAAAGCCCTCGAGAAAAAATAAAGCCCTGAGAAAAAATAAAGCCCTTGATAAAGAAAAAAGAAAGCCCTCGAGAAAAAATAAAGCCCAGAGAAAAAATAAAGCCCTCAGAGAAAAAATAAGCCCTAGAGAAGAAATAAAGCCCTCGTGAAAAAATAAAGCCCTAAGAAAAAATAATGCCCCTAGAAAAAATAAAGCCCTGAGACAAAATAAAGCCCCTGAGAAAAAATAAAACCCTTGATAAAGAAAAAAGAAAGCCCTCGAGAAAAATAAAGCCCTAAGAAAAAATAAAGCCCTTGAGAAAAATAAAGCCCGGAGAAAAAATAAAGACCTTGAGAAAAAATAAAGCCCTGAGAAAAAATAATTCCCTGAGAAAATAAAAAATCCCCGAGAAAAAAAAGCCCTTGAGAAAAATTAAAGCCCTGAGAAAAAATAAAGCCCTTGAGAAAGAAAAAAGAAAGCCCTCGAGAAAAAATAAAGCCCTTGAGGCCCTGAGAAAAAATAAAGCCCTGAGAAAATTTAAAGCCCTCAGAAAAAATAAAGCCTTGAGAGAAATAATATAAATCCCTGAGAAAAAATAAAGCCCTGAGAAAAAATAAAGCCCTTGAGGAAGAAAAAATAAAGCCCTAAAGAAAAAATAAAGCCCTGAGAAAAAATAAAACCCTGAGAAAATATAAAGTCCTGAGCAAAATTAAAGCCCTGAGAAGTAATAAAGCACTGAGAAAAAATAAAGCAGCTGAGAAAAAATTAAGCCCATGGAAAAAATATAGCGCTTGAGAAAGAAAAAATAAAGCCCTCGAGAAAGAAAAACAAAGCCCTCGAGAAAAAATAAAGCCCTTGAGAAAGAAAAAAGAATGCCCTCAAGAAAAAATAAAGCCCTTGAGAAAAAATAAAGCCCTGAGAAAAAATAAGGCCCTGACAAAATATAACGCCCTCGAGAAAAAATAAAGCCCAGAGAAAAAATAATGCCCATGAGAAAAAATAAAGCCCTCGAGAAAAAATAAAGCCCTGAGAAAAAATAAAGAGCTTGAGAAAAATAATGCCCTGAGAAAAAATAAAGCCCAGTAAAAAAAGAAAGCCCTGCACGAAAAAATAAAGCCCAGTAAAAAAATAAAGCCCTGGGATAAAATAAAGCCCTCGAGAAAAAATAAAGCCCTTGGAAAAAAAGCACTTGAGAAAAAATAAATTCCTCCATAAAAATATAGCCCTATGAAAATATAAAGCCCTAAGAAAAATAAAGCCTTGAGAAATAATAAAGCCCTGAGAAAAAATAAAGCCCTGAGAAAAAATAAAGCCCTTGAAGAAGAAATAAAAGAAGCCCTTAGCAAGAAAAAATAAAAAGCCCTTGAGAAAAAATAAAGCCCTGAGAA